>CAMZMU010000076.1:31407077-31509511 GCA_947311845.1 Poa pratensis | reverse complement strand
ACAACTTCTTCATAAAGTGGACAACTCAACAGATAGCAATGCAGTTGCTGACCTGCCCAACGGTTCTCTCGATAATGTTGCTACTTCTCAGCAACAACTTAATCAATCTTCTATGCAAGGTTTTGGATTAAGCTACAACTTCACCACCGTCCCAACGACACTCGTCAAAGGATGAACACCAGGGACAGATACCTTCCACTGCTACCCAGTATTTATCACCTGCTCCTACAGGCTCACAACCAACACCATTTCATTCTTCAGAAATGGGTAGTACTGCACAGCCAGCTGGACATTTCCCCCAGTTAAGTTCAGGCCAGCAATATCCTGTGCCAGACGCAAGATCTGGTTCTGTACCCACTCCTCAACAAGGCAGTTCAGCAACAGTATTCAAGAATGTGTGGACAAATATATCAGCACAACGTCTAGCCGGTATCCAATCTAACAAGATTACACCCAATATTCTCCAGTCTATGATGTTCTCCAACAATGCTTCAGATTCCAACTTATGGGGCTCACAAAAGGCAGACGACCAAGGACAGAAGGCATCACCGCCACATGATGTTGCCACAAGTTCTGCCAATTCACATAGTCAAGACACAAAACAAGCTCTGGTCACTGATGCAGGGTTGGCGTCTTCTGAGAGGGCAATTTTTGATTCCACTGGAGCTACTGTACCCAGAGGGAGTCAATCCCTACAGAAGCACTCTTCAGATGGGAACTTTGCCATTCCTGCTTCATCCTTGGCACAATTGCATCAGCAAGGTATCATGATCCCTAGGCAGGGAGAGAACCCTGCAGCTAACTTTCAGGCTATGAATACTTCTCACAACATTAGTTCTAATGGTAGTGGCATTGGTTACATGGAAGCCCAGCACCTTCAAACCTCCAACAGCAAAATTTCTCTCTCCTGCATCAAATGCAAGCAATGGGTCATGTGGATATTGATCCAGGCACTACAACTGGAAAGTTGCTACCAAATGAGATTTCTGATGCGTCGCAAGTTGACTGGAAGTCTGCTCAGAGGTTCGCACATGGAGCCAATAACTCGGTCAGGTCGTCCATAGATAACATTGTCGGCACTAGTGTCCAAGGGTCATTCCCTTCAGACATGAAAATGCTGAGCTTTGCTCCAAGGAACAATGAGGAGAGAAGTACAAGCATACCTTCCCAGGTTCCTTCTAGGGAACTAGCCTCTCATTCTATGGTCGTGCGGAATGATCATCAAAGTCAAGTTCAGTCTCTTGGGGTAAATGCAGCATCCAATTTGGTTGAAAGAAGTGAGAGACCTGGGATAAACCCTCAAATGGCACCTTCTTGGTTTGAACATTACGGAAACCAAAGAAATGGTCAGAATCATTCTGTGTTTAATGCACAGAAGACTGCGACACTACCATATAATGTTCCAAAAGCTTCTTGGTGCATGGAAAATAACTCCCCCGAGCATAGAGGCGATTCTGGCCAGTCTGTCAGGCCGTCGGTGCCATCCAATGTAAAGGCAGCTTTGATGAGAAGGCCAAAGAAGCGCAAATCTACAGAATCCGCTCTTGTTTCTTGGCATAAAATCACTGAAGGAACTCAAAAGTTGAGAAAGATGAGGTGAATTTTCTCCCTTGCAGTGCAGCATTTTGTGCAGTATTATGACATTTTTTGTTCATTGTTTGTTGATTTATTTATCTTATGTGGTCTTGATATTGCTAACAATTGTAACTATCTCCAATTGCTTAACAGCACGAGCGAGGTGGACTGGGCTTGGGCAGCAAATAGATTAATTAAAAAGGTTTGCACAGCTTTACTTTTTCAGCTACTATGTGTCTTACATATTGGTTCACAGGATTTTTATTTGAAACTGAATTGAGCTTCTTTAACAGTCCGAGGATGATCCAGAAAGTCTAGAAGATTCCCCTTTAAATTATTTACCGCGAGAAGGTTAATCTTGACCACAAGGTTGATTCAGGAAGTTTTCCCTGCTATACCAGCAAGAGTTCTCAGAGCACAAGCTGTATCAGCTTATGAAAGTGCAACATACAATATCGCTATGGTGACACTAGGGGATACATGCATTATCTCATCCAATAACTCTCGCGCTATTGCAGATAATGAAAATAAGTAAGTGTTGTAAAGTGAACAGTTTTTGCTCGCTCTCTTGTGGGCATTTGTAACCTCATTGCTGGAATATTCATGTCCTAAGTATTACACTATCATTGATCAGCCCATCTGAACAAAGAACAAGTGCCAAGCAAATGGAAGACAAGTTATCAAAGGTTGTGGAAGTCTTTGTTGGAAGAATCAGGAAAATGGAAAATGACTATCTCAGGTACGAGCAGCCTATCTGGAACACTGTTTGTGCGTTTTTGAAATTCCCACATCCATTGTTAGAATACTTGTATATGCAAAAAATATGTAAAAATGATTTTATGCGCACTGACTAAAAAGATAAAAGCTTGCTAAGTAGGGAGGGAAACATATGGGCCTTCTGGATAACTGGATGCACCAGTCAATATTTAGGGACTTGTGAGGAGTCCCATGTTAGCTGACTTGGTTCTTCATTTACATTTTTGCTAAGGCGTTAACTTCCTTTATATTGTGTTTTCATGTGAATTTATTATAATTGGGCTACTTCATTCGTAACGCTTTTAGCCTGGGCTTGGTCACTGGTGATATGTGAATATCTCTGCCCTTGTCACTTTTGGCTTTGATCAAATGGTAGGAATAAATGTTGATATGTAAAGCTATAACAAAATGGACAGTAAATACATCTTTGATATTCTCCAAGGAATTGTCAGCACTCATCATTGAGTTGAGCTCTAGCGGTCAAGTCATGACATTGTTTTATACGAGATTGTTTGTTATTAGATTATTGCCACATAGATGAAACTTGCCATAAAGAATAAAAATTTAATAAGAATGGATAAATAATGTGACATTCTTATAATAAAATCACTGATCAAATGTTGCATTCGACAATTATTTGCTAAGAAAGCCCTGACAGGCCTCATATTCTCCTCGTGGATCTTTGGTTGACTATGTACACAGATTTTAATTGCGTTGGATTTCTGAAAATCCTTGACTAGCACTTGTTGATCTTTAATTCGTTGTGCACTCTCATTCATGACATCTATTCTGTTTCTGTCCTTTCAAAACCACCTTGTTGTTGACCTATCTATGTTTAGCTAGACTTGTTAAGTGATTGTTTTCTCAGCACCATTTTTCATCTGGTTGCAGCTTGAGCAAGAGGGCTTCAATGCTAGATGTTCACCTGGAGTGCCAGGATTTGGAAAGGATTTCAATCGTAAATCGTTTGGGAAGATTCCATGGACGGAACCATGCAGCCGGAGTTGAAGCCTCATCGGCTTCGCAAATGGTTTCTCGCAGAATTTTCCCGGATAGACATGTCATGTCTTTTGCCGTGCCAGGCAATCTTCCTGAAGGGGTGGTCTGTTTTTCACTCTAGTGCATCGATTTCTTGCATTGTTCCTCAACCTCTCAGTTCACCTCTGGGGTTACAACTGTGATTTCCAATGCTCATTTTTTCCTGCAAAGCATGGCGTTATACATAACAGTCAGATCCAGGGGTTGTGTTGAAATCTCAACCGTCGCATGCCACGGAGATGACAAGGGATGTGTCCAGCCGATCAACTCAGTGCAGGCTGTTGTTATATCTCCCTTGCATGAAGTATAGGTCCCTGTATATTGTGGAAAAGTAAGGAAAAGAAACCATGGACCTCGCATCATGTTGCTGATGAAGGAACGGTATTTAGCTTCACAATTTGTTAGAGAGGTCGATGCTTTACTAGCTTAGTACATCTAGCGGAAATTTTCGCTACTTGTCATCTTTTTATCCATGATGATGGAGTTGTTGGCAGGTAGAGGGGTGAATAATATTGAGAGCCTTCCTCTGGGTTCTTTTGTTCCTTTATTAGAAGATGGGATGCAAAAATTGGCTAGTGTGTCCAGTCGAACTGACCTCACCTTGTTTAGTCAGCGGTTAATTACTTGTTTTATGTAGCGCTGAAAGCATTCATGGAACCAACTGCGGGCGAAGGGCTTGTAAACTGTTGTAATTTAATCCCCGTGATGTTGAAGCCCTAATGGGTTCTTGTAAATTTAAAGTGCAGTTGTTAGTGAGGCCAGTGACTTGCGCTTTTCGCATTCTGAAGCGGCTGCTGAAGAGCTCAAGTTGACGTGGAAGAGATGTCTGCGACTAGGATTTTTCTACACCGGGAGTAGGCACATTGGCTCCCCCTCCTGCATCACTCTTTGGCTATAACAAAGTCGAACAGTTTAGGCAAGTGACAAAGATAGTGGAAGCTTGTTATAATAAGGTTGTGTTTGCCGTGGCTGTAGATTCCTGTTTGTTTGAAGTGCTATAAATGTTTTGTACTCCCTCAGTTCTGGAATAAGTGGCGTGGTTTTAGTTCAAGAATATTTTGGTTCTCTGTTTTTAGTGTAATACGGAGTATATGAAAAAAAGGAGTATTCAGCCTCAAAGTTTTTTTTTTACTCAAAGTTGGATGCGATGATGACGGCAGAGACATACCTTCAGTGCAAGGGTTCCTACCGTCAGCCGTGGCCCGGTGAGAAAGGCGCATTGTGCGTGCCACCGGCGAAGATAGATTAGACGAAACGGCCAGCTGCCAAGTGCCAACACCCACAGTGTTATCATTTGGGACGTGTTTGGTTTCCTGAAAGACTTTCGTCCTGTTTCACTCAACTTTGTTCCGTTTGGTTGCCTAGGCTGGCTCGCGTTCATGCATAGCACGAACCACACGCTAAAGTCATGCCCTAGACGAACTGACGATTCAGCTGTTCACGGAGCCAGGGTAGCGAAAAGGCGAACGCGGTTGCACACGCGTGACGGCGGAGACGCCTTGTCCTTTCGGGAACACGCGTCATAAATCTCCTCACCGCTCACTCCACTCGCTAGTCTCCTCTCTCCTCTCACCGCTCTGGTCGTCTCTGCCGCCAGCAAGTCCAGTGTTCCGCCGCCATCATCTTTAGCAGTGGTGGAAGGCCGGTCATCGCCCCTTCGTTTTCGACATCCAAGATCTCCACGATCTGCGGCGACCGCGTTGTATCCTCACCTTCTTCGATGGTTTCTCCAATGGTGGTAAGATGATTTGTACCCACCTCATCCACCGTATCCACCGTATGTAGCTTAGATCTATAGATCGAAGTTGATTATGCGGCGTAGTGTGACATGCATGGTAGATCTGCATGTTTATAGGGTTCGATCTGCATTTAGGGTTTGATGTACTGATCATGTTGGTCATTTTTCTCTACGATTTGGGGTTTTCCAGTGTTTTGGTCAATTCGGGTAAAGATTAGCATGTGTTCGTGACTATTTTTTTATGCGGGCCGACGATGAACACGTTTGGCAGATGTGTCTTAGGGCTTAGGGGCTCCGCACCGAAAATAAGGTAAAATTGATATATGCATTGTCTTTGGTACTGTGCCCGAGGTCTACGAACTCTTCGTGATTATGCTAACTGAGGCCGACAATAAATCTGATAGATCTACTGTATTATCTGCCTTTTATTACATACTGTCTTCAGAACCAGGGTAAATGCTTGTATTACCACTTCGTTATTTTAGACACTCTCTTTGCCCAATGATCCAATGATGGTTGTGATGTATTGAAAGGACAAGGATGTCGCCTAGGGGGGGTGAATAGCGATTAAAACTTTTCCGGTTTAGCCTTGATAAATGCGGAATAAAACTAGGTGTTTTAATTTAACAAGCATACAATTTATGCTAAGCAAGACAAGTAACACGATGATAGCAAGATGAAGGACTTCAAGCACGAAGGCTATCACAATGTAATGCATAAGTAAAGAGCTCGGGTATAGAAATAACCGAGGCACGCGAAGACGATGATGTATTCCCGAGTTCCTCCTTTTTAGGGGAGTACGTCTTGTTGAAGGGGTGTGAGTTTCAAACTCAAACGCCACAAATGGCCTTACTCTATTCTCCGATGAAGCTTGCCCAAAAGCTCGGTTCACTTCCACTATCGGAATCCTTCAAGGCGGAATCCGGAGCCTTTACGACAATCTTGAGGCACAACCCACAAAAGGATTGGGAGCTCTCAAGTCACCAACAACCATCTAGGGTCCAACGACCCAAGAGTAACAAGCTCACAATTTTCACTTCCACGAATCCTCGTGGAGAGCACAGACAGTTGCACAAAAGTAAAGGCAAGAGCACAAGAAGTGCTCAAGTCCTTCACTCCCAAATCGCACCAAAAGCAACTAATGCTTATGGGGGAGAAGAGAGGAAGAACAAAAAGAACTCAACAAATGGAACTCCAAGATCTAGATCCAAAGGGTTCCCCTCACTTAGAGTAGAGATGGATTGGTGGAAATGTGGATCTAGATCTCCTCTCTCTTTTCCCTCTAATTTGAGGCAAGAATCACGAAGGAATAGGGAGAACAGAAATGATCTGCTAGTCAGGGAGGTGTGTGCGCACCCCTCCGTTGCCTGACACGTATCCCATTTGATCAAAGCAGGTAATGCAAATTGCCATGCGGGAACTGCTAAGCATACCGACACGTCCTATCGCTCCACCTGACACGCTCCTTTTTCCCCACTCGACGCATCTGACCAGTTCCCCACCGCTACCGAACTCCTCTCCACACCACTTCTCACCAAACGCCACCGTTCGGCAGATTCAATAACCGTCCGCAACCACCACGACACCATACCCCGTTTGCACGGCGTCCTCCGGTGGTCTCGCTCGCCTCCTCGGCTCGGCGTCCCCGCAACGGCAGCAAGGCCGGCTTTGAGGCCCTCGAATCTGTGATCGCGAGCTACGGCCGCCGGCCATGGCGCTGGAAGCTCGTTTGAGAGGATGAGTGGTTGTGGGAGATGAGGTGAGGGAGGACGGTTGCACCGGCGCGGATCTCGTCGACAACCCGGCCGCCATGGCCATGGCGCCAGGGAACGGAGGCGAGAAGTTCGCCTCCCGGGGAACGGGCCTCGCGCTGGATCCGCCGGTCGGCTTCATGCGTGCTCGCTGACACGCTCTTCGAAAGGCAAAGCCACTAGCGATGTACGCTCCTCAACGTCGTCGCTGGCTCCTTCCGATTTTATTTTCTTATTTTGGACTGTCAAAAGCTACTGAAAAGGCTAATGGGTATTGCAAAAAGTTGCGTGACATGCTGCCTTTTCCGGTGGGTCCCATATGTTTTTTCCTTTTTACTCACTAGTAATCCAGCCCGTGCAATGCACGTATTCACCAATCTAAACTAAATTCGTTGGTCAATAAATTTAAAACCATTTCGTCCATATTGTATTTTAATCCAAAATTTTCCATGAAAATATGATTCGAAACAAAAACAAAATTTAAGAACTGTAATATCCAAGATAGAGTGTAAGAGCGTAACATAGGACCCAAGAAACTAAGACACAGGGCTATACAAATTTATGTGCCAAATTCTAATACATAGTGCATAGTCAGCTTTCAAAATAACATCGGAACATTTTGCAATATAACATACTGCTAGCTCCCCATGTGAAGATCAATTTGATTAAACACACGGTTAGAACACTGAAAACTCTAGAATTCACAGCTTAACAATGCATCTAACACATCACTGTTTTCACATTTCTCACTTGTGGTGATTCAGCCATATAGCTTGAGCTCGGTATTTTCGTCATAGCACAATATCGTAATTACCTGCCCCTCACCATTTGTTCCACCTCCTTACATCTTCTTAACTCCCTCGACAATCATTTTCTCCCAATGATGATCATCACTAACCTCAAATGCACACACAAACAACTTGTGCTTCGTCTCTTCGTTTCACAATGTTTATTCTGATACTTTTTATTCAAGAACCTGCAGCTGAACATATACAACTGATTAAGATGAATGTGAATGTCTAAGAAGAGCGTTCATGACTATGATTCTAAGGATGCATCATTCAGCAATCAAAGGTTTCTAAATAAAAGCTACTTAAAACATTGCGGAAACTTGATAAAGCCAGAGTAGTTCAAACTTCATAGGAAAAACACCATATTACATGAATGAGCAAATATGTTACCTATATTCCCTACACATTTGAATCTAGTTTCGTTGCATGGTTGATAATCAATTTCCACAAGTTCGGTTGTGGAGATTCCAAAAAAAGTAAGCAAGAAAATTTAAATATATTTGGTTGACGCCATGCCTCCTTTGTATTGAGCCTGACCCTAACCAAACATCTTGGTAACCAGGTTGCTACGAAGATACAGATTGAAATTCCAATAGAGAATTATCCAAATGCAGCATGTGTAAAAGCATTCAAATATGGTCTTCTTAGGGCATCACAAATTCGGTTTAGCTGTACATATGTTATTTTGTATGCTCGCACTGGCCTTTTCATAAAAAAGGGGATAAGTATTAACAGGGCATGCAGCCCTGCTAGGGTGCTAGCTATTTATAAATACTTTTCTTAGGCATGTAAGATTCTTCAGAGTCATAGTTCTCGAGAAAGCATATAGAAGAGACTAACGAAACCTCATAATAGCAAACAATTCAGAATCGCATATTTAGCTTGTACTTTCTAACCATCCCAATTAAGAATATGAGTACAAAAGCACTACTATAGATTGTGAACTGGTTTTCAGTAGATACTGTATCCAAACATGCCTACCAAGAATTGAATATACATTCATGAAGCACTCAAAGAACTAACTGATAGATCAGCTTAATACCTTGATTATCTATTCGACACCTTCTTGTAATACACATTTTTTGAAGATGCAAAGCCTCAAGCCATGTGAACAACAAGGAATACAATAGCTAGCTTGGATCACCTGCAAATGTTCGCTTAAAACCATGAATGTGGAAAACATCAAAGATCTACTAATAAAAAGTTAGTGAAAAAAGCAAACTGAGAAATGCTCAGGGAAGTAATATACAACATGGATTCGAGTTGCACTTGGTCTTGGGGTTTAGAACCAGCTGAAATAAGATCATAAATTGCATATATACTTTGTTGCATGATGTAGAAAAAAACAATTACCTGCATGAAAACAATGTACTTTACTGCAACTGTCATTGATGTACTTGACTACAATCTATGATATCTATGAAGCATACTTTTACTTCTCCAAAGTAACAATGAAAGCAATATTTAGGCATATATGCGCGTGCCCGCGCACACACACATCATGTCCAACATATATAGCAAATGTCATTTCAGAAAAACATTCCTGACATGTACAAAATAATTTACTATGTAACAATCCATGGCTCCATGCTTCTTCTTTTTTGAATAGATGCAAGGAACTGGCAACAAATCTATGTTTCATAGGATATCATAAAATACAGTTAGTAAGTATGTAGCCCCTAGGCTCTACAACGGTCTCACCAGGAAGTTCTTGTTTTGTGCCCCTTAGCTTTGAAGAAACTCAGCGGTTGTGTTCTCCCAAGTGAAGCTCGTTGTTACTCAGACCAAGCAGACCTAGCCATCAGGAAACGACATGGCTTAGTTTTGAGGTCGGTGGTGCCACGGACCAGGACCAACGAAGTTCCTTGCTTCGCCAGCCGCTCGCCGTGTGCAGACATACAGATTAAAAACTTGAAGAAACCTATCAGGATGGACTCGGTCCTTCAATGAGATTCCCATGATGCTGAGATTGGTCCTCAAAGAAGTTGTGTGAGCAGCTTCAAAAGCCTTATAATTGCACCTAGAGAAGTGTGTACACAGAATGTTAACTTCCACACAAAAAACATGTGCATTGCTATGAGATAAAAAAATTAAAAGTCATCGAGCAATGGTTTAATTTGCCATTGGACATAACCTTGTGCAGTTTTTACCTAGTCACCCTCTCAAACAATCGTCGTGCATCTATTCTTCACCCCCTCCCTATCAGAGACAATACTTTGTTGTCTTCCTTCATTTCTCCTGGTCACACAAGGAGATCTACTGCTACTGTCTTGGATCTCAAGCTATTGCCTGCTCCAACTCAGGCAAATATTTTTTTGCGGGGAAACATGATATTCCTACAAAACAGCCATTTCCTTTAATCTCCCCACATAATTTAATCTCCCCACATAACTATTATAGAGATAAGACATGTATTCGTTGTTAATCTGATATGGCAAGCAGCAGAATAAATTTGTTCATGGATCTTACCAGATCAGCAAGTAGTATGAGAGCAAGTTGTATTCATGCCGGCTTAAGCCTGCAGTAGCTTCCCTAAACAAATCAAAGACCTAAAAGCATATTATATACTTCATGTGTAAAAACATCAGCCGTAACATTGCAATAGTGGCTAGCATCCAACTCCTAAGATGGTGTGAATATTTGCTTGTTTGGAAGTGGTTCTCTCATAGGATTCATCATAATTTTTCGTTGAGGCACAATAAATAAAATTAGTTAAAAACCCCAAGTGAGACCAAATCCTCTGGTTTTTACACATGAAGTAGATGATTTTCCACAACAGACAAAGATTTAAGACATATTTGTTGTTCATAATCCAAGATGACACCGAATACCACTTGGGTAACAGAGATATTTGTAGGTGAAAAATGAAACCTGGAGAATCAGACTTGATCCAGGCATGCATTCTTACCGTTGTTCTCCCATAATGGGAGTCCCATCGTGGATTGCTTATTTCACGTGTGTATGCTTACCTTTCATGCATTCATATTTGTCTCAACAAATTAGCACAGCGCATATGAGCTGAACACTAAGGTGCCACAGTGACAAGCACAAAGGTGTGCCCTGCTTTCTTTCTTTACAACCACAATCTACAAAAAATAGGTCACAATGTTACATAATGCATATTTTCAGCAATCATCTCCCATTTTCTCAACATATTGAAAGTATCACACCTAGTAGTATTAGCCTTAGAATTTGGTTTGTCAATTTGCACTATCAAACTAAAAAATATGCTGCTAGAGAACGCTTACACAGATGGCAAATTCTAATCCCAAGGCCTTATATTTACCATGAGCATTATGTCGAACATGTCGTACCCAACATCATCTTCAAGAGACAAGGGGCGGAGGTTGGGGAGGACTAACATGTGGGTGATGCGTACCTTCATAGGTAGATCGTTGAAGTCGCCGGCGGCGCGTGGCAGCGATGACTCCAACCCGTAATGGGTGTACAGAGAGCCACCGAAGGAGATGGATGCAGGGGCGCCTTAGCCAATTCGGGAGCGGCAGCGGCTCGTCGGTGGGTTGGAACGGCGGCGGCGGCGGTTGGGTGGATGGGCGGCGGCGACGGTTGGGTGGATGGGCGGCAGCGGTGGCCGGCGGAGGGGCTCCCCTTTCCTCCTCCCCCCTCTCTGCCCGCCGAACCCTCCACCAATTCTCCCTCCTCCACCCCTCCCGTCAGCCGCCTTCCTCCTCCTCGGATTGATTCAACCCACTGCGGTTTTCTTTCTCGGATTTTGATTCCTTCAACCCTGTTCATTCGTCGTCGCCGATTTGTTCGCTGCTCGGGCGGCGAAGGAGTCGTGGATGGATAGATGGCTGATGGCAGTGGGTTTCTTTGTTTTTTTCCACCAAGAAAGTCAAGGGTCTGCGGCGGAGCGGCGGTGCGGGGAACGGAAGACAAAGAAGACTGGCGGGCGGCGGTCTCCTGGAGGCGTCGCGAGGAAGGACGGCGGCGACAAAGACGGGTCGCTCCGGCGAGTGCTCTGTTTCGGGAGGGGAAATGGGGAATAGAGCGGTTTACTTTTTTGGGTAGTGGGCTTTTTCTTTTTCAAAAAAAGTGCACAACATACATCATTGGACAAATTTGAGACGTTGGATCGGGCCTGATAGACGGTTCAGATCCTCCGGATCTGACAGACTCTGTCTTTTAATATTAGTGGAGATAGAACTGCATGCAACCACCTGATTAAGCAAACAATTAGCATCTCGCGTTCACCGCTCGGTCAAAGCCGCGACAGCTTTTCACCAATCTCGCAGCAGATCCGACGGCAATAACTGCGTGCGCACCCACCCATCTGACTAGCAAAACATCTCTCATAGAGAGAAATCAAAGCTTCAAGAGGTCAACAATGGGGGGCAATTTCGTGCTTGGAAGATCTAGTCTCTTTGGGGAAGAAGGGGTCCTTTTATAGGCTCCATGAAATCTTCCCGTTGAAAAACTGGTTCAGGAAAAATTAGACCGGAGACTTTGGTTGGACCGGAGTCTTTGCAAAGTTTTCAGTGTGAGACCAGTAAGCAGACCGGAGACTTTGGTCCAGAAACTTCTGGTTCGGACCGGAGACTCCGGCCTACAGAAAAACTGCAGAAACACCAACACCAAAACGATGATATCTGGAGCATACGAACTCCGTTTTCGATTATCTTGGTCTCGTTGGAATCACCGCAACGAGCACTACAAGATCATGTAGAGAAACATCATAGCCCAATAAGGGAGGATAAAACCAAATGTAGAAAGGTAAAACCTCTCTATAAAAGAATAACCGGTAAAACCTCCAAAACCGAAAACGCAACAAGTTTTCCATACGAAATCCGTTTTCGGTGAACTTGGGCTTGTCATGAAGATCACAACAAGCACCAAAACCCAACAAGGAGAAAAGCCAAGTAAGAACCAAGAAAGATGATATGCCAAGTATGCAAAGGTTTGAGCTCTCCACAAAGGTGCGATCAAGTTACTCACTTGAGAGCCCCTCTTGATAGAATGGCATCTATCCTATAATCTGGTCTCCCACCAACACCCTGAGACCGGCAAAATAGAAACCCTATCAAGATCATACCTTTACCTTGCGCATTCCACTTGAGCTAGATGATGACGATATTGATCTCTTCAAGTTGGAACACCTTTGTTGATCGTGCTTGCTAGCACATGCTTGATGAAGACTTCTCCAAATACTCCCCCATACTCCATTATGGGAGAGCCTCGCTTAGCTCCGTCTTCATGTATCCATTGCAAGCTTCAATCAAATGATATCTTCCGAGATGGATCATATTGAACTTGCACTTCATCTTCTTCTCTTAATATATATGCTGGCTTGGAGATCAACATGAATGTTCCCTCAATCTTCTTTTCTAAGCCACACTTTACCATGTACGCTTCTATAGTCCAACACATGAAATCCAATATTTTCCTATGGACAAGGTCTACAAGAATATCTCAATGCAAACATTAGTCCATAAGGATTATCATTAATTACCAAAACCACGCATGGGGGCAACATGCACTTTCATGTATGAGGATTGAATTATATACTAGTATGCATAGATTTCTTTTAGTATCTATTGTTGTGCAAAAATGAAACTATTTATGTATGTAGAAGCACCATCAACACTGGACTGCCACCAAAATTAAGAACCAGACACAACTAATTGTGTCTGGTACTTGATTTTGTTGGCTAGTCTGGTGGTGCCTAGTTGTCTATGCCTTATGATTTTCAACATAACTGAGGCTTCCGTCTTGTGTTTCACTATGGCCGATGATGAAATTGTGGTACAAAAAGTTTGAAGAGTTGGTTCTACAGAACCAGGCAGTGTATACCAACACAATGGCTTTTTACTACCCGATTCAGTAGTATCATCTCTTCATATACTTGTGTGCCATAGATATATGAGGCCTTTAACTTGTTTGATGCTTTCTATGTTTGTTGTGTGTCACAGTTTTGGCTAATGATTATTGCGTGTCACAATTATAGTGCTATGAGAGCTTCCATTTGATGTAGCCCTGGTCACGACCATCACCATGTCAAGACCCTCAACACATCCCAAGTCGTCATCGAACTCAAAGGTGAACTCCTTCCCTTATATGACCCACAATATGTCGCCTTCGAACGGTATGCTACTTGACCATCGTCCCCTTTGCTTTACTAGGTATGACATGACGAGTACATGTACACGTGAGGATGACCAAGGTGCATGAGGAGCGAAGGCCGACAAGACGATGGCTTGGAAGAGGAGGAGAAAGCGACAAGACGAAGATGAAGAAGTGGGAAAAACTGCCAGGCCGGCCTGGAACCCGGCCTAGGCCGGCCTAGAACTCGGCCTCCAGCCCGGCCAAGCTGGCTCCCAGGCCAGCTTTCCAGCGTCCGCCCCGTTTTGGCTAAGACTATAAATAGCTCGTCCCCACCTCCTTTATAGAGGGAGAGTCTATGATGAGAGAGAGTTGAGCATAGGCTCCTTACCCACCCCTTTGTGGTGTTGCCTCCCCTTGTGGAGAAGATCTCCTTGTGGATTCAAGGTCTCCTCTTGTGGAGAAGATCCCTCTTGTGGATTCAAGACCTCTACTTGTAGTTGTGACTACTTGCCAATCTTTCATCTTCGGGTGACTCTATTTGGATCGGTTGGGTTGACCGTTTAGAGAAACAACCCCTCAAGACCTCTCCTTGTATCTACTACTTGCCAATCTCTCCCTTTGGGTGATTCTATTGGACCGGCTTGGACCGACCGGTGAGGGAAACGTGTCCTTGTATCATGTTTGTGTTCTTGTGTTCTTCGCGTTCTTCGTGTTCTTCATCGTGTTCTTCGTGTTCATCGTTCCCTCCGCTCAAATCCGTGAAGATCGGGACCGAACTACATCACCATTGTAGCTGGTGCCTTGTACAAGGACATTGCTAGTGTCATGTTCTTACTACCGTGGAGACATCTCATAGCCGATTGTTCATTCCTTTTGTCTATCAGGTTCTAATTCATGCTATCTTACTTCATTTGCACTCATCCCTAAGCAAGGAGGTCGCTCAAGGTAGTGACAACAATGTGAAGAAGAGGTGGAAGGCTCGTTGGGCACTTCCATGAGGAGGTGTCTTCAACCCATTTCTGCAAGGTCATCCTTGCACCTGGGTTGGGTCTGCTTCCTATCCGTCCTGCCTTCCGTCAGCACATTGGAGAGATCCCAAAGGAGATCATCCTGAAGACCAACACTGGTTGCAGCTGGCAGGTGAGCATTGTTGATTACAATGGTCAAGCTGCCATTGACAATGGGTGGGCACCATTTGCTATCTGTCACAAGGTTAAGATTGGCTACTTCTTGATGTTCAAGGTCTTGAAGCCCAATGACTACTGCGTGACCATCTTTGACGTTGATGGCTCCAAGATAGTTAAGAAGTGAGACGTGCATCCAATGAACCTGAAGCTTGTGGTGGAGAACTAGTGCTGCCTATCAGTATTGTCCCTATGTCTGTGTCGTGAACTAGTATTGAACTTGCTACCTAGTATGTTCGTGTGTAAGACTATTATGTGGTTCCTATATAGCTACTTATCATATGTTCCTTGTACTTAGCATGTCTTTTTGTAGAGGCGTGTGTCATGGTAAGCTCACCACGTGAAGAAGTGGTGAGAGTATGTGTGAGCACGCACATAACCAAACACGAGGTGTTTGAATGTGTTTTGCTCATACAAGCCACCAAACAACAGGGCTCCAGAAATTGATCCCAGGGAAACGGGCCTAGCTGTCTCTTTGTGGGCAAAACATGGTTCACACCGTGTTTTTCTAGGGCCAGCCCCTATTGGGCCTCATATGCAAAGAGGCCAAGTGGGTGCAGGTAACCAAACACGTCCTTGACATCATGTGAAGGAGATGGGATCATGAGAAGCCTCCTCTCCATGCACTGAAAAGCTTCTTCAGACATTCTCAAGAAAAGGAAAGAACTACTGCAGGGGATGAAGCAGGGTTGACACTCCCTGCTGTTACAGCTTAAAGTAGACTCTACGAATAATGTAGTACTCCGAATCCTCATCTTTTCATGTTTTCTTGCATAAGCAAACATACAAGTTCGATTACAAATATTAACAGTAAACAACTTCAGTTGACCACATTCCCACTTTTTCATGGTATTAAAGTTCAGAGAAAAAACATGTAACGGCGAGGGTGATGATATTAAAAATAGACAATTATACTATGCTCAATTCGAGACATCACCTAGCAATTACATACGAGGACAAGGTTGAAGACAACTCTTTTGGCCAAATTAAAACGTACAACGTTTCACATAATCTGCAGAAAAGCAGACAAACTACTATGCAATTTGGTCCAAGGAGTTACATCATTTACATACAGTTCCAATGAAGGATATTTTCTACTAACATTTACATGGATCCATCAACTGTGCGTTCTTCCATATCGCTAGTGGAACTCTCAGTACGTTCTTCTGCTTTGGTGTTGCCGGTGGGATGAAGTTGATCCGCTGCACGTTCTTCCTCTTCAGTGTAGCCGGTGGGATGATCTCGAGCGTCGCCGGAGGAGTGTTCTTGATCCACATCACGTCTTTCTTCTCCGGCTTCGCGAAGCTGTCGATCTCAGGAAAAAACCACGGGAGTTGGAGAGCGTCGGCCGCCGTCAGCCGCTTATCGGGATTGCACTCAAGAAGCCCTTTCAAGACCGTGAACCCGTCCTCGGACAGCATGTCTGGGTGGAATAGCTCCCCCAGCGTGTTGTTTCCCTGCGCCTGGAACGATCGCCGCACCGTGTGGTTGAGCGGCAGCGACGCGAACTCCGGCCACGTCCTGTCATCTGGCAAGCCGAGCACGCCGAAGATAGTCCTCAGCTGGTCGATCTTGTCGCCCCGTCTTGCGGCCCTTGAGTTGAACAGCCTCTTGCCGCCGGTGAGCATCTCTGCCATGACGCATCCGAGCGACCATGTGTCCACCCGCGCGTCGTAGTCCGGCTGCCCAAGCAGCATCTCGGGCGCCATGTAGGGCCCCGTGCCGACATCTTCGTACAGCATCTTCTCCGTGGCCAGGGACATGGCCAGCCCGAGGTCGCAGAACTTGAGGATCTTGCCGCCTTCCCCGACGAGAATGTTGGATGGCTTGATGTCGCGGTGGACGATACCTCGCTCGTGCATCTCCTTGGCGCCGTTCAGGAGCTGCCACATGTAGGCGCACACGACGGCCTCCGGGAGCGGCGGCCTATCCGACAAGAAAGCTTCGAGGTTCGGACCGACGTACTCCATGGTGAGGCAGAGCTTGGTGGTGGCCGGATCACGAACGAAGCCGTGCGAACGGACGACGTAAGGGTTTCCGGCGCAGGCCTCGAGGAAGCGGTTCTCTTGCCGAAGCTCGCTGACGTCGGTGGTCGGGCGCGGGAACTTGATGGCCACGGTCTTGCCGGTGAAGCAGTTGCGCGCCTTCGTGACGATGCCGAAGGAGCCCGCGCCGAGGATGTCCGTCTCCTCGTAAGCCTCCATGCTGCCAATGATGCTGATGCGCCTCCTCTTGTTGCAGCCAGTGTCCGATCCTTGTGCCGTCGCGTTCGCGTGGCCGGCGTCGAGGACGGCAGCAGGTCGCTTGCACACGGCCGCGGCCATGATCCCTTTCGCTCGGTTGCTGGGAGAGGGAGGGGATGTGCGATGGAAGAGGTGGAGGAGACGGCATTTCGGGTGGATCGGCCGCACATATATACACAGATCTAGCAAACGAAGGCGGAAGCCTCGATCCACAGAGAACGAAGTGCATCCTCGAGATCGATTCGGATTCAAGTTGAACGAAGTGCAATTTCAGACAGGTTGCGTCACCAGCATGCTATCGGACTCCATACAGTCACGGTGCCTACGAGGTGAATCCGACGACACGCCGCCGGCCGCTTCGTTTGCGTCTTCGTTTGCACGGCACAAACTGTCCCGGAGTGGAACTCGACCAGACCTGTGTGCGTACGTACGCTGGGAGACCGAGTGTGCACGGTTCTTCATTTCAGATTTGTCACACTAATTACACCCATTTACCATTTTTTCATCCTAATTAAATTATTTAGGAAAAGTTTTGCCAATATAACCCTATTAAAGATTTAGGGTCAGTTCCACGTGGTGCATGGCACGTATGCGGTTTTCCTAGATTTTTCCGCAGTCCGGACAATGCAAGTTCGTCGCATGCTTATTCTACAGCCACCGAACCGGTGTCCCCCCTACCCGACCCACCGTACACACCACCCGATAAAACCACACGAGCTCTAGAGTTGGGTCGAACAACGCTCGCACACCATCGACCCACGCTCTCGCCTAGGGTTAAGGACTGGGAGGCGGAAGTGGTGGCGACAACCTAACTTAATTAAACGGTGGCGATGCCGCGATGGCGACGTGTGCTCAAGTGGCAAGCAGCAGCAAAAAAATTGGTCGCTAAAGTTTCAAGTGGGCCCAATGAAGCTAATTGGGTGTCTAGACTCATAAACACAAGATTTGTGTCATGTGCAACAAATTACCCCCAAACAATGGTGTTCCTTTCAAAATAAATCTAGGGTTGTGATTTTGTGAGAAAAATACGCCAAGTGCTAAGTGCTAAAACCTCTACGGCTCAAGCTAGACTTAAAATGGGGGGAGAGAGTGTCAACACCTCAGCCCCTCACAGACGCAGATTTGGTTCTTATTATTTAAAAAAAAAAACTGCAAAGCAGAAAGTGAAGAAGACGCTGACTAGCAGCCGTAGAGGTGGGCGCAGGGAAAGTATCATGTGCAAACAAGCAGCACCCGTTGCACCTGGCTCGGTTAACAACTTTGAAAGTTTTCAAAAAAATGAGAAAAAGGTTGGGCATTGACACAACATAAATACACATCGCCACAAAATTTCAAGTCTAAATTCGAAACACAACATCCACAGTAAAATGTCAAATTTGTTTTCAACAGTACCAGTAGGTCAAATTTAAGCCCAACAAGCATTCTGGTGAATAACTGTCAAATCTGTCTATTTTGTTTCTTTGTCCATGTTAATAATTCCGATTTGACAAATTGTGACAAGTTAGATATGAGTATTCCCAGTCAAAAAAAAAGTTAGATATGAGTACTATATTATCTATGCCTGACCTTTTTCCCGGATTTTTTCATACTTTACCGTGGGCGCAGTAAGCTCGTGGTTGCTGTGTTTTGGTTTATCGGATGAATTGAAGAAACGCCTCTTGATTCTTCTCATCGTCCCAAATCCATAGGTAGCTGCCACAGCAGGGACATTACACTTACACACAGCCTATCTCGTCAAAGTGCTACATCGCATTCCTGCCGATCGACGGCAGACGTCGGCTGGTGCTACCCGCCAGTTGTGCCATGCCCGATGCCACTGCCGCTGACAGCCACCCCCTTTTTTTTCAGATAACCAATTTCTCAATGTTAGATAGTAGTATAGTATTTCTCAGTCTGGCCATCCATGATAGGTCGCAAGCGCTGACTTAACATCACGTGGCTGAGAAGACACGCCAGTTTGGATTTTCTAGCTACGAGATGTAGGGAGGCATGATCACAATATATGTTTCGAATTGAAACTATGCAAAAGGCAGATCAGCACCACATCAGACACATTCGGGGATTATTACAAATAGAATACCGGAGTTGAAAATATCAGTTGATGCATGTCGACAACTGAACATGATAAACAGACGTTCATTGCTTTCAAAAGAGAACATAGAAATGGTGGTAAGGCCAAAACCACTTCACAGTGTACTAAGACGTCAATTCATAATATACATCAAGAGATATGTTGTTAGCTGTGCCCACGTAAACCTATACAACAACTAAACCTAAAAAGGCTCTGCTAGTCAACGGAAGAATCAAACAACCTTTGCTAGATGCGAAGAGAGACCTCCTGATCAAACCCAAGGTAGCAATCTGACACCACAAACAGCTTTGCCTCCTGAAAGAGGATTCCCTCGTCAAAACACTTGAAAGTTCACAAAACAAGGAGCAGGCAATTGTCTAAGCACAAATGTGAAGATAAATCGGAGCCATCAAATACACAACAACTCAGACAGATCGAAGGATGCAACTTAGTTACGCAGCAGATGGAAATCATATGATTTTTCACTAAAAAACTGTCATGCATTTTACTCCAGTTCAAGTTTAGACAGCAATCTGACAGAATCCACCAAGAGCTATGGACATACTAGGTCAGCATATTGTTCAGATTCACAAATTTATATAGCTACCTGAAGCACTGCAAACCTCCACTCTATTCTCTAACAGTACGCAACAAAAGTATAGCAAGTGGCAACGACAAAAAGGTAACAGCTATGACGATATAATATAGTGGTGATTTGGTGTTGGCTCGAGCATACTGAAGGCTTACATTTAGTTCGCTACTCGATTATCATTGTTGGTTAAGTAAGAGTTTAGACAAATCTCAGGCACACCATCAAGCCACCAAAGAGCAGAACAATGTACTCATATTGAGGTTCGGTTCGCAAACATCATTCACATGTGGGAGGCATTATTACCTGGGCATTGAACGTCTGTGGCAATTGCATGCGAGTATTAAGCACGCGATCTGCAAAACTAATTCTCTTCAGACCATATAGCTCCGAGCTTGTAACATTCCCCAAGACCAACCACCAAGCTTCTTGTTTCGCCTACAAAAAATAGCATGAAAAAGCTAAATGCAAGATCGCATGTAATGTGATTCCAGGGTAGCAACAACAGTCTGATACAATCATGCAATGTCGTATGTTTGGCAATGAGATGAGTTCTGTACAAGATCATGCAAAGGACTAATTGCCATGGCAATTTTACAGTCACTAACCTTGGGGAATTTAGGGGAAAATGCTCTTGATGAACGCCGTGAATTTTTTATTTGCATTCTAATGTTCAACATTGGAGTTTTTGACTGCTCCTTAACTTCACTCTGTAACTTAACATTCACATCGAGGCGAGGGAAATGTTGCAGATCCTGCATAATGCAAAGAATATTCAAAATATGATTGTCACTTTCATCTGGCAGTATGAGCATATTATACCAACGAACTTATCGCATGGACGACATAAACTATCCAGTTATACAAGTTATAAAGGTGTCTCTCAAATTCAAGTCATAAAGGAAAACTGGAGAAAAGAGAAGGGTGACTTGCAGCACATTAGATGAAAACGTAAGTTTTCTAACATTCTTTCCGTGTGTCCGTCGCAGTGTCGCTACGATATGACCGTGAAGTTAGAAACTTTTGGGGTCACAAAGCATAAGCGGCTGAGCCTAACACAAATAATATTCTCACTAAACTTGAATAGCAGATTTGATAGCACTTAGTTTTCATTCTCAAAACCAGTATGTAAGCACACAACAAGCTTAGGGTAGTTGTGATTTCCCAATAATCAACTTGCTCAGATTAGAAAAAGTGACCTATTATGTTTGTATTTCTACTTGACTGCAAGGAAAAGAAGCAGTGCAAAGATAGGCATACAGATATGTAGTTGGTAACAATCTATTTTCTAAGATCAATATGAAAATAAATTGTTCTTCCAAAGATTGTTCTCCCTAAGGTGGTGTGGTCAAACTCCAAAGTAGTACCTGATACAACTCTGAAGCAGCAAACGGTTGAAGCAGCTTATGTAATTCTTCACGAGAACGATCTAGCAAGCTCGGAACTGTTGAAACTCCTCTACCTTTAAGATGATCTAGAAGATTATCGTTCATGGATGGTAACATCCAGAGTGATGAATCTCTCTCAAACCAGACACCCTGATAAAAATAAATTGAAGTTCAATTGAGAAAAAATACACTTATTTGGAGTTCTGGTACTAGTACGATGTGATCCTTCTGTACAGACTACAGAACAAATCGTCAATCTGAATCTACAGAACTTACCTGTATGATCATTTGTAAGAGATGCATACAAGTCAGTGCACTTGAAAGCCATCCACTGTTGGCACATACGTCAATCATAGCTTGTATAATACGTATGCTCTGATCAAGAACTGACTTCAAGTCAGTGATATAATCACTAACTGGTAATTCTGCTCTGGAGAAGTGTGCCTGCAAGGCATAAATAAAAACGAAATGAATCTTTAGCACCACAATGTAGATTGTCAAAATGGAAATGTCGGTAATAAAGTGCATAGTATTCAAATCATGAGCTTAACTCCCCTTACCTGGAAAAGTAAATTAGCCTTAACATGTGGGTCATCGAGGTGATGCTGGTCAACTGAATAAGGGACCTTTTCGCAGAGTGCTCGATTCAAGATATCCTAAACCAGAAAAGAGCATTAGTGCAATAAGAGATACAGACAAAAAATCAAGTTCGGGGTATTATACTAAGATCACAATGTAACTGACTAGAAAAAAAGAAGAAAGATTGGCCTAGTTTTAGTGTAGCAAAATTGGCTATAAGAGACTACATTTTTAACATTTGCTCTGGCAAACTTTATTTGTGGCTTTCCTGAAACACACTTGCCATAACACGCAGCACCATTATTATAATATTATTAATTGAATAAGAAACAGAGAGCATGTGAAAGTTCTGTTTTTCCATTGTGCTGTTGTGAATTGCTAACAATTTGGGTATGTCTAGTGCTACGCTGTACCATGTGTTCTGTTTTCTGGCCATTTTGGTAGGCTGTGGCAGAATATGTGCCTCAGATGAAAAAATAATAATTAACACAACTGGACGTTTTGGGGCTATTGCAACATGCTGTGAATGGGCAGTACACACAATGGCAAAGGAGACATTTCACCTACTACCCTATGGTATCGGTACGTCAGCTCCATGGAATCTCCTAAATTGCAAATTCAAAGTGTTGCGCATATAGGTGTGACGCATATGTAATTGAGAATCTATCTATCTGGTGTCTCTCTATCGCTCTTGTTCATTTCGCAGAACCAATGACACAAAATTATTGTGGCATGGAGCAAATGCCATGGATTCATAATGGCGTATACCAAATTTTCGTTTTAATTTCATGTCAAGGAGAGATGTCAGAAGTACTACAATAAGTGCTCAATCATTCTATAAAAATGGGGGAGTGATAGGTTTCTGGAATAGAAGGGGTTATAGGGGAAATCACCTCATTGTGACGCACAGGAAGCTCGTCAAATTCCGCTGCAGCCGATAGTATGTGCACAAAGGCCTACAAAGTACCGAGCTATTAATCGTCTACCTATTCAAGCAACTGGCACTGAAAACAGAGCGAAAAAAGAACTTCCAACTAAATAAGGCATCCATTTTACTTACTTCCAGTGATGTACTGGGACCAATATTTGACCCAAACATTGAGACGGTAAGGTAACTAAGGTAATATTGTGAAGCTATTTTCCCCAAAATCAAGGACTGCACAGAATGGTCATCCACTTTTATGCATCCACTGTCTTCGAGATCTTCAAATGTAGTTTCCACTAACCTGTTTATACAAAATGGGATAGACAGTATGTCATGTGATGTTAAAGCTAGTGGTAGGTCTAAGCTTGAAGTTATCATTTATCACCTCGAGAGGTAAGAATTCAAGGTATATGTTTCGGTATCTTCCAAACCATAGTAAGATGGGTTTACAACCTGCCAAACAAATATTCCAATAAGTTGCATACAGCTGCATCAGAATTTCATAACGATGTAATGAAAACACTTATCACAGGATCTGAATAAATATGTTCATTTCATATTAGCTTAGCATTTTAAAGGGCAAGGGAAACAGGTTTTAACCAACACGATAATAAGACAGCTATATATATCGCCACATGTGTACATCAACTGTAAGTATTATGCATATTTGTTATGGTTTGGACCACAGTGGAAGGATACAGCCTGAATAGTGAACAAATTTTTTTTTTTTAACTGAAGTCATGTGAGACGCCTGTCTGTCCAAAACTGTTGCTGGTTGAGTATAAGTTACAAGAACATAGTTAGGAAAGAGAGCAAGATAAATACCAGCCTGCGATATAGGTAAGTCCAAGTAAGATAAATAATTGCCTCCTCTTTATTACCAATTGTGCTAGAAACAATCTCTGCATTTATGTGATCATGCAAGTGCTCCCTCAGATTACTTTCAACAGGGAACGGTTCATACAGGAACTGAAAAATTACAATAACCAGTGTTAAACTCAAGATGAAAATGCATCGAACTGTTCGTTAGGTAGACAAAGTTACAGGCAACCTTCTTATAAAAGCTCTTTTTTGGTTCATGAACAAGAATAACAGCTTTGCCATGTTGGTCATATTGTGGCCGGCCTGCACGACCCATCATTTGCAGAATATCTGTAATAACATAATCAACGTATCTTTTTGTTTTCCCATCAAAGAATTCAGTACCCTACAAAAAAAAGGATAAGTGCTCAAGCAAAAGACCATTAAAGATGGAGAAGTTGGAAGCATTGTGTCACCTTGATTATGACCAGGTGAGCTGGAAGATTGACACCCCAAGCCAGTGTGCTAGTACATACCAGTACCTGACAAAAAAAAAATTTACACTTTGCTCAAGTATGTGATCAAGTCGGGCTAAAACAGACCGCAGTAACCATACTGGAAGTAAAGAGAATATGTCCGTTCAGTTACCAAAGAAGAGCACACCTGAATCTTGTTGTTTGAAAAGAGTTCCTCGACCAATGACCTATCTCTATCATTTAGACCCGCATGGTGCAGACCTATTCCAAACTGAAGCGTATGTCTCAAATTATTATCAGTGACTTGTGAAAGAATCATGTCTAGAGAGTTATCTGATATGCTGAGGAACTGCCTTGGTTTCTCATCAGATGCCGCAAGCTGCAATATAGAGTACAGCAAGTGAGCAAACATACAAGATAACGGCCATTTACATCTAATATACTTGCTTAGTGACAGAAAACCAAAGCAGCATTCTACCTGAATGAGATCGAGGGCTGTAAGTCTCGTCTGTCGACGTGATGACACAAAAATGAGAACTGGTTTATCAGGTGAATGAGTGCATATGGCTGCATATGCTGGTTTGTTCATGCTATTCATTCTTGGGCAGTAAAACTTCCCAGGATATCCCTGTTCGTGGAATAAAAAAGGCAATATGAATTTATGATGCAAACTGCAAAGCCTTTTCCTAGCTGTGATATATCAGAACATTTAACAGTCAAATAAATAATTGACTATCAACAAAGTAGAGAACTAAAAAAAAATCTCTTTCTCTGAAGTAACAGAAAACTAACGATTACATTGGGAAAAAAGGAAAGCCATCCAAGAATGCACAAGAGCTGATAAATAAGTCTGTTGATTAAAAATATATTTCAAAAAAGTAATGGCTTGTGCATCTCCTTGGCTAAAGCTAGGCAACGTCATGAGGGAAGTGACTCTACTGGAGAATATGAGCATTAGTTGTGTTATTGATCCATACAGAAAATTTAAGGCAACAACTGAGATCCCACTTACCTGAATATGTACTTCAAGAGGCACGGGCCTCACACTAGGCTTGAAATTAAATAGACCATCATCTCTGACGCCCAACCAATCACCCAAGTCACTGAAGTATTGTAATAGATACAATACAAGCAGTCAGCCAATAGACAAAAAGTGCTCCAGTAATCATGTAAATACACACACTACTAAAACAAAATAGAGTTACATGATACGCTCAATTCTGCACTAAGCCTGGGTTACATGTAGTTCATAGCATGCTCCAAGGTGAAAAAAAACATAGATGTACATAGCATAAAAATATGTGTACTAGCAAAATCTGTGAAAAAAAACAAGGTTCTATTAAGCGCTACGCGTTGACTGTGTGTTTTGCCTCTGTTTTTCCCTTTTCTGAAGGATTAAAGCGATGAGCGCAATTAAGTGCACGTTTAAGCGCTAGGCGTTTTGCCTCGCTCAGCGCCTAAAGCGCACTTTTTATAACCTTGGCAAAAATATGTATTTTGTGTGCTCTGCCTATATTAGTCACTCATCATTCGTCTTTTCTGTACAGCTCCCAAATGGACATGCTTTCTACTATTCTTTTGGCTACTACACATGTTTTTTGCACAATGTACATCCAAAAACAAATGAGAATATTTTTTTCAAAACCTCAGACGCCACTTTTAAGTTGCTACGAGCACAACATCTGTGTCCTCCATATTTTCAAGTCATGGGTTTTCTTTAACAAATTTACACTTCAAACTAATCCATCGATCAGGATTCTAACAACCAGGGGTAACTAGCGAATTGTTCGAGAAACCCTAGCCGCTCGCCGGGTACAATTTCCACAGGTGCATGTACGATGACATGACATTGTCACTGCTGCAAGTGAAAACCCCATAAAGCACATAGACAGCCTGTAAAATTATTGAGTAGATAAGAAATTCTAAGCGGATAGAGGGAATCGCAAGCCAAAGCTTCCCTTCGAAACGTACCAGGCATTGGCTAATGCTGTTGATAAACCAACAAACCGAATTGAACGTTCCGTTTGTGATGATATGTATCGCATTCTTGATACGATGACCTGAAGTCAGAAGATTCACCATCATAAACAATTGTGAAAAGAACATCTCCAAAGAATAATAAACACAGCAGACCATATGTTAACATCAACATGTGTCTGAGTTCATAGGCTGTCTACAGTGTAATTTCAGTAGAAGCATTTATCAGTTGTGTGTACAGAAGTGATACCTCAAGAATAGGCCCACGGTCAGCTCCAAGAAGATGTATCTCATCTAATATCATGAGTCCAACCTATCAGCAAGCTTAACAGATTATTACTAACTTAAAATAAATAATTTATTACAGAGTATAATATACAGAAATGCGGCAAAATAGAAAATAGCTAGAAACAATTTAAACCTTCATAACATAGCTTCTACTGTGCCAACTGCGACTAATCCCATCCCACTTTTCAGGGGTAGAAATTATGATATCAGCTGATAATAGGGCCATCATATCTGGTGTAAAATCACCAGTCATCTCAACCTGCAACAGCATAACTTCAATTAAATTATGCACATTAATGTGGCAGAAAAGAAGATGGAATGCTACATACCATCTTCTTCCCAAGCTGAGTTACAAGCCGTTTTCTCCAATCATTCATTCGTTCTCGCACTATAGCCTTTAGAGGAGCAATGTAAACTACCTGAAAAGGTGTCAAAACAAATCAATGCCACAAACAATCTTAGCTTTACACAGGAGTTCAATAAACAAACCTTCATGTCTGGTTGAGTGTTAAAAAGATTAAGCATTGCTAGTTCTGCAGAAATCGTCTTGCCACTCCCTGTTGGAGCTCCCAAGAGTACATTGGTATCAGTGTGATAAAGAACATGGAAAGCCTGGAAAACAAAAGCATTAGGACAGCAAGTATATGTATAAAAGGAAAAGATAGATTAAGCTGGAAACCACAGGCGTAAACAGTGTATGCACCAGCCATCATACAGCACAAAGAATCCACACTAGCCAGTTTTCAGTCAATAGAAACAGATTGATAATTGCTGTAGCAATATTGAACTGAAGCATCGAAAACATTTAACTAGGATGTTATGTAGTGTATTACGTATTAGCATGCCACATAGCATTGACAGCCAAAACAAAAGATAAACCGGATCCAAAATGTACCTGTGTTTGTATCGGATTGAAATGGGTAAATCTGTACAGATCTTCATACGCTTTGTTGCCAAGAGCGCTCAGTGGAAGAGGCTTCAAGTCCAAAAGTTCAGTGTGTGTTATTTGTGTCTGCAGGAAACACATGCAGAATTCAGCATATGATAGTCGAATGTAAATATTGTGGAACTGATGTAAGCCCTTGCTAAATTCACCTGCGGCAAGGTAAGATTATGAAAAGAGACAGTAAAGAGTGACTCTGCATGCAACCAGGAGTCTGATACGGCTCGGATATAGTACTGCGGCGGATGAGGCTCAAAGATCGGTATATTAAAAGATAATTTTGTAGGTATTCCTCTTGCCATCTTCTTTGTCAGTGTGAAGAGCTCCGAATGATAAATAGTATCATTTTCAGAATCCTGTAACAAAAATATTATTGTTATAGCCGAATGCATTGGCCCTTATCACTTGCTGGTACACGGTACCACGCATATATGCATGCCTCCAATAGTTAACTAACATGAATTAAAACTGAGAACCATAAATGGCAACAGTTATAGAATTTGATTCATTGCATAATTCTTAATACAATTGCATGCAAAATGCAGCTGATTTATTAAGTTCCCGAAATGATGGAAGACTTATACTTATAGACTGCTTAGAGAGTAGTAACAGTAGACACTTATGGTTTGGTATAACTCTCTAAGCAGTCTCAGCCCTAATCCTTAAATTAATTATACCAAACAACTATAAGAGTACACTAACCGTAGTCCATACTATAAATCAGATTTTCGATTTTGCTATGTTTTCCAAAATGATTTAGGTCAGTTGCATAAGCGTAATATATGTAAATTAACACACCTCCACAATAATCAACCATCGTTGTGACATGCCATGATGACGATCCTTCCACACAAATTCAGGAGTTATAAGCAGGTCCACCTAGAAATTATCATAGTAATAGCGCAAGAGATTAAGTCATAAATAACGAAATAATTTTAGGGGGGGAACAGACTTGAGTTAGCACTGGCTCTTACTTTAAGAACAGTCCTGGTGATCGGACTAACAGAAGCAGACAAGTTGACATGTGGGAAGTATCCAACGTACTGCTTGACCAACTTAAGAAGAAAAAAAAATGTTAACTTCATCAGGCATAGTCACTAGATCAAACTATTGGAATTGACCAAATATGCAAGACTTGTTAAGTCTACACATACCCTTCCCTGATGAGAAAAACGAATCAGAGCTCCAATGTCATTTTCCTCCATCTCATAAAGACGATCCAGATCTACATTTCTTTCCTCGAGTTTCCACAATATCTATTTTAGAGAGTATAAATTATTTTCAAAAACTAGGAAAACACAATAAGGTAAAAAAATCATGACCAATAGCAACCTCGGGAGAAAGGTCCCTATCGAATTGCCTAAGTGGATGGAGGTGTGGCCATATTTTGCGATCCACGGCCTTGCAATATTCCAATAATAAGGATGTCATCTCAGACCACCCCCTACGCAGACAAATCTCAAATAATGCCCTCATAATGCGAGCCAAACTTTGACTAATGTATTGGGCATCAGAGTGTAAGGAGGAGCTGTCAACTGAGGCACGGGAAATATAAACCTGAAAATGGATCAAAACCCTCAACTTAGCAATGTTATTGGACTCAAACTAAATGAAAAGGAGTAACAGTTCCTCAACAGTAACCTGTATCAGAATTGAAATTTTCCCATGCTTGTCAGTCGGCCCACCCTTAATTTCCAATGGGCATGCTTTCCTGGCAAGTATTTCCAGTTCGTCCTGTTCTTCTTCTCTTACTACAATATTTTCAAATTCAGAGGAATGGGCCACCATATTAATCACCTGAGGTAGTATCCAGAAAGAAAGTAAAACTTCATGGGCATCACAAGTTGCATAAAAGAACACATAAAAAGAGACAAACCAACTGCCTACCTCACTTTCACTCATGTGACGACGAAGCATCTCGTTGTATGTCTCAACACTGGAGTACTGAAGGTAAAAGTGGCTTGCAATTCTGCCAAGCTCCGTGCAGTAGAAGTTGCCGCTCTTTTCGTCATAGCGCATCATCTTAGCCTTGTCTAGCGCACGTGCAGCATCAATAATAAATGCTCGTTGCTTGGCACCCATGGAAGGATCTCCAATGGCCTTAATGATTAGACAAGTTAAAATGTTCCCACAAAAAGGAGTATTTAGTATCGCATGTGCAGTAAACCTAAAAAACTACTACATTATCTTGTCTCTGACATGAAACAAAATGATCATTCATAAGAATACAGAAAACATGACATACCTACGGAAGCATTAGTGTGTAAAAGGAGCTAAACAGTTCAACATATTCTAGAAGCATTTGTGTACAAGGACTGCTTTTCAGTTGATTTACTCAGTTAATATCAAAAACCACACACGAGAAAAGTATTTCCTTCACTGAAAAGAGCATGTTATATTGATTCACATCTAAGGTGTGAATAATGGAAGAGAAGGTTACCTCTTCCCAAGTTATCCCATACACCAGAGGATTAGTCTTCATCCTTCTAAATAAGTATGTATAGCCAAGCCAGGCACAGGCCTCCCTGACATTTGTTACAGTACCCAAGGCAACCTCAGCATTCAAATTATCT
This sequence comes from Poa pratensis, assembly GCA_947311845.1. Taxonomy (NCBI): domain Eukaryota; kingdom Viridiplantae; phylum Streptophyta; class Magnoliopsida; order Poales; family Poaceae; genus Poa; species Poa pratensis. The sequence continues at coordinate 31,479,762 of CAMZMU010000076.1, read as the reverse complement.
TTCAAAGATCCAAGGAACTGCAAAAAAATATGGTCAGGGAGAATTAAGTGCAACTGAAAAAAACTTACAACAATCAACTAACTTGCCAAGGCTGCGGAGAAATTACAAAACATACTTTGTAAATTACCGATGTTTACGGTTTCATAAATAGTAAGTAGTCCTAAGAAACTCCTATTATGGAAATTAATTAGTATTATGGTTCATGTTGTACCTAACTTTATGACAATACCAAGGTGGAGGGTGAGGAAAGAGATGCAACTTGTATCTTGCATGAGATGCAAGGTAGTACCGAAACCAAGGGCTTTATACAAGACAAAATGGGCACTGAAAAGCCCAGAACAAAGGGGAAGCTGAGCAAATTCATCTAGCTACATGGTAAAATTACTAAAATGATAAGACTATACTAAGTAACCTATCAGATCTATACCCATCCAAAAAATGTTGAACCGTGTTAAATAAATAATTAATAGTTAACTGAAGTTCGGAGCGGAACAAATGTTATCATTATGTTTTTCATATTACGGTGTTTTAGAAATTATGTGAATCAAGGAGGCCCTTAGAGTCTATAAGACAGCATACCCCGTTATTCAAATACAATGAGAGAGAGAGAGAGAGAGAGAGAGAGAGAGAGAGAGAGATAGAGGAAGGAGGATTATGTCATCTATGGCATCTGCTTTTTGCAAAATACAAGGAAAAATGTAAATTTGGTGAAAGTTTGCATTATCACAATCTTAGGAGTTATTAAGATTTCTATCAAAAATAATACCAGATGAAGGGGGAGAGTCATCTGCAAATTTTGAAGCCAAAATCAATCGAATATGCAGGACACGAAAAGACAAATACTTGCCCAGACAGTACGGCACTAGTTCAATAAGTATCCTCGTAATGTCTCACCAATGTGAGTTTGACCATGAATTTTGCAGAGTTGTAACATCTCATCCCCTACACCCTGTATTTTTTCAACAAACGTGGAACTTCTAAGATTTATTTTTGCAAAATTTCCACTAAATTGCACTTTAACCGGATACTCCGCCTCTACAACTCAAATTCTTTACCTCATAACTGAACACACAGAATATTTAAATGATGTCCTTAACACCTTGTTTTAATTTCTTACCTGAGCTAGGAGCTCTTTTGCCTCTACTTTTGTTTTTGTGTACAAATGTTAAATGTAAGTAATATATATAAATACAATGCAGTAGGAATCCAACTATTTCCCACAAAAAATGGCTAAATGTCAAATGTTTGCTGACCTGGCTTTCTATTGGAAGCTGACTAGTCAATAACCTCAAGTAATGCGCCAATTTGTCATGTGTAGTTATAATAATGCCTTCACCACTTTTATCAAACTGTGGCCTCCCAGCACGACCAAAGATCTAACAAGGAAGCGAAAAAATTAGAAACATATGTTGTTTGAGTAATAGAAATGAAGAAACGCAAATCATGACAAGTTCAGAGACGTACCTGCATTACGTCGAGCATCCCCAGATCTTTCCATCCGCCAGCTTTAGCATCATATAGTTGTGTGCCCTGTTGTTGAATATATTAGACAACTGGAAACATAAGTTGGAATCCTTGGATCAGCCTTAAAATGTATGATCATATGAAGGAGTATTGATCTGCAATCCATTTCAACCAGCTAAATTGAATCCTTCTAGTATCACCTTTCCAAAGATAATTGGAGTATGACCTTTCCAAAAAAAAACACTGCTATATATTAACAATATATATATTTGCTCACTTTACTAACTCTAAACTAGTTTACTAAACCGTATGACTTTTTTTAGTATCACCTTTCGAAAGATAATTTGAGTATGACCTGTCCAAAGAGCACGGTTATCTATTAACAGTATGTATTTAGTTACTTTACTACCTCTAAACAAGTAAATAAACTGAATTAAGTAAAATATAACAAGTGATATATAGGCCGACTGTGATTTGTTTTGCCAACATTAGATAAGAATAAGTCATTATATATTACGAGGAAAATGTTTCTTTGACATAAAAAGGCACAAATAGACACTAACCTTTATAACAACTGTATGAGCTGGTAAATTCACTCCCCACGCCAATGTTGCTGTACAAACAAGGACCTAAATCGAAATAAGTTAGCACATGACTCAAACTACAGAAGGTTTCACAGAAACTTACTTTCAAGAGACCGTCAGCAAACAGGCGCTCCATCAAACTTCGGTCAGAACGCATCATTCCAGCATTATGTATGCCAAATCCAGATTCAAAAAATTCTACAACTTCACGACTTTTGGCTTTACTAACATCTTTCTGCAATCACGAAGACTAAGTAAACAAAAATTACTAGATCTAAGTTTAACAGTGAAACCAGAATGGTAAAATACCTTGATTAATGAATACTGGGGGTGGTCTGCATTTGAAAATAACTCCACTTCCCCTGCTTTTGCAGCTAGGTCAATCTGCATGGCATGACAATAGAATATGAAATTGTAATCGACTGATAACTAAATAAACATGTCAAGTAAAAAGGAACAAGAAAACACACATTACAATATGGAAGCATGAGTTCAAAACAAGATATCAAAGAACTTATGGAGCAAGGGCTTTCTGGCAGTTAGCATACCACAGGACAATAGATAGACACATATTGATAAGCCATAAAGTGCAACAAATCACATTTAAACAAACAAAAGCTTAAGGATATTCAAACTGTTCTGAAAGATATAGAAGTATGGCATGCCCAAATACTTTTACCGGACACAAAAAGAATCTCTCATTAGAAACTATATGACTTACCATGGTCCTGGCGGTTTTCCCTGTATCCTTGCGGGTATGAACAAAAACCAATGCTTGATAGCCTTGCTTAATGGACTCCACAACCTATTAATTTGATATAGCGTTAAAAGCATCCGCATAGATGACGAAATCCAGATGGAACTACTGATACAAATTAAAAGGGACCTTCTCGTAGCACAGACTATTGAATAGTTCATTTCTCTTGGCGTAATCCCTTTCGGTGATCCCAATGTACTGTTGAGCAAGGGGAACTGGACGGTAACTTGAGTCGAAGTTGAAAAGGCCAGTATCCTCATTAACCCGCAAAAATTGTGCAACCTGAAAATGTAAAATCCCATGGTATAATCAATTGCATTTCAGGTAGAGCACATGATTGAAGGTGACAGACCTCTTTGTAAGTAGGCAGTGTAGCAGATAGGCCAACAATGCGAATCATTGATTGCATGGACTCAACCTGTTAAATTCAGATAAATCATAAATATGGATCAGACATACGAAGAAACAATATCTAGAGAAGAACAGGCATGTGATATGGTCCTATGAGAATGTAATCAATTTAACTATATGTCCATTTTTTTTTACTTTTTATAGTTTAATCAACATTTGTAGTTTACTTTTTGAATCTTGGAAGTACAAGCATCCCTTCAATCATAGCAAGCGAAGAGAAAGGGCTCATATTTCTCTCTCCAAAACTGACCTGGCGGAGAGTTCGAGCAACTAGCGTCTCAATTACTGACCCTCTATCATCATTTAGCAGATGTACTTCATCAATGATTATCAGCTTGACCAGCATTGAAAGAGACATATCGCTGCTTTTGCGTGTAATGACGTCCCACTTTTCAGGAGTAGTCACTATCATCTGGGTAAATGAATAAATAAGTACAGCTCAGAAGGGTCGAAAAGAATAAGTGCACATCAGAAGTGCAAGTTTAAATAATATAATGAAACAAAGGAAGACAATACCTGTGTTTCCTCAATCTCATTTTTTGTCAACTGCATATCGCCTGTAAGTTCTCTAACAACCAGGTTCAATGGAGATAATCGACGACCAAATGTTGCCGTTACCTCTGCAGCCAAGGCCTACATAACACACTTTTGCTAAATACAATGATCATCAGAGCATCTAACAAGAACAGAGAATGCAGGAAGAAGAAAACCTTCATTGGCGCAACATATACTATCTTGAATTCGTTTTTATGCAAAATCCCTTCCCTGAAGTGCTGCTTAACCTGTAGATTTTATCAATGCACAGAAAATTCAGGAAAAGAAAATACGCTCGTAAGATTTGGTAAGTCAAGACTTCAGAACAAATACTCAGATTTGTATACCTCATGTAGAACTGCAATCATAGCAATATTTGTTTTGCCAGCACCTGTCGGAGCACAAACCTGAACATTTTTGCAAGTTAGCTATGACAACAGCGGTACACATAATGGCACGAGTGCGCTTCTTAAACATAGAAGGTGCAACTGCACATATAGTGGATTCAGTTACGCACTAGAATATTCTCATTGGTGTTGTATGTGGCTTGAAAAATACGGCTCTGAACACGGTTGAGTGACTTGTATCCCTGGAAAGCAGCTTGGGCGATATCATCCAACTCTCTTATTTCAATCTGGTAAGAACAAAGTAAGTTGCACTGTAATCAACGAAAAAACAGCAATGACACACAGCCAGCAATTCGTAAAACTGTTAATGCTTAAGCCTGATTGACTCAGTGCTGGTTAAGGCATTTTCCCACATAAATAAAAGATAAAAAGGAGGAAGATCGCATGCAAGCAAATATGACTTTTGCAATTCACGGATTAAGGCAGTAAATAAAAAATAGGAAAATGTGAGCCAGTTGATTTCGTGTTGGTACTTGGCATTCACCATTCCATGGATTCATATAATCACCTCCAAATAAATGTAATGCAGGGGCTGTCCTCTCTCATTGAATCCTTCCAGCGAAATATGGCAGGATCGCCAAAGCAATAACAAAAGCATGCACAGAAGCAAATAAAAGGGGCTATAGGAATACCAGTTTCTCATTGGGTTCCAATGGCGCTGTTGGAGTCGGTGGTATTTTTACTTCTTCATACCCCTTCATATGTTTCCTTGTGGTTCCTCGAGGAAGAGAAGTTATTTGAGAACTATTCTCCCCTTCTCCAGTCCCAATCATGTCATCAAATGGCTGCTTTCTTTCACTTGCCAGAAGAAGGGATGAGAAATCATCAATACCAAAATCAACCATTCCATTTTCTGCCCCACGTTTAACATGTCTTCCCTCTTTCCTCTTAATCTTATCAAGCTGACGCTCAGACTCTGTTCGTACTGTTACCTGCAAGCAAGTATAGTGGATGTGAGAAGTCATCTATACACAAGGCACGCAACTCATCAGAAAACTCATAAAGAAAGAAGTCATACTTGTGTGCCATATGTTGGCATCTTTGGTTGATTATTTGAAGACACCTTTTCTGATTTCAATATCGTTAATCCATGCTGAATTGCATCCCCTAGCTCTTTCCTATGCTGCAGACCATGATGGCATAAGCAATCAGTTTCGTTATGTTATGAGATGGTAGGCAAAACAAGTGAAGTTGATCATTAAAACAAACAAATAAAAGCCTTCAGATGTTGACCAGTGTAACGATAAACTAGGAACTTTGGAACCATGACAGGACATCTTGAACTCCTAACTCGAAAAATGCAAAACAATCAGGGAGTAGCCCACAGGAAATGTTTGAAGCAAAATCCATTAGTCAGCCATCAATATTACAGTATCTCATTTTAAATGGTCAGTCAAATACCACTTGCTGGTACACAAAAATTCTGAGATGAGCACATAGTATTCGACATCCAAATGCTGAGAAGCAAGCATTACACTCTCAATACCTCAAGGTAAAAAATTTGCTGAATCTGCCGGCACAACAGGTCTACACGTGCATCGAAATACTATGCACGGCACCTCAAGCACCATCTGTTTTTACTTCATGGTTCCAAACTTCCCATGAGGGACAAAACAGACAACTACAAGCATGTGTAACATAGGTCCCTACTAACTGGGAAAACGAAACTGGTTGAGCAGAACCAGAAAGAAAATAAAATGCACAAAGAGACTAGCATTCAGGTCCCTTAAATTTCCAAGTTTCTTCTGTGCCAACATCCCCATTCTTGTAAACTGTGTCCATTTACTATCGGAAATCTGTTTTGTGGTATCACACAACGACCAGAATGGATAAATCTGCTGAAGTAGAGAATTAAATAAATCCATGCAACTGCTGGGAGATAAGTGCACTGGCAGAGAAATGCTTTAGCTTCCTTTTGGTTAGGTTCCCCTGATACTTCGTCAAGGTGACTAACATATCCAACACCAGTACCCATTCCTCTCCTACATACCAATATGTGTTCGCATGCACCGAAGATAACTCCCGTTTAAATCAATTGAAAAATAGTCCCGTCACCTCTTTAGTACTTCCTTCCCTGGTGCACTTCTGATACCAGAAAACCTCCAGTTGGGGGTATCACCAGCCACTACAAGCCCACTAGCCAATTCATCATCTAATAAACCAACCCACATTCTCCCTTGCCTCACACATGTCACACAGGACAGACAAGACTCCCATGCCTCGATGGCACAGAAAAAATGTGCCTCCCCTACCATCACTGCCTGGAAATGAACAACGATCGGTTGCTGCTCTGGTGTTCCCTCCTCTCCTCTCGTCACCGCTTATTGCAGTCTGCAACCTGCCTCTAATGCTCTGCCGTTTTAAATTTACATATATACATATACCTGCCACTCTCTCAAAGCCTATTATGCGTTGCCATTTTAAATGTACATATATATACCACTATACCAGTTTATCGCCATAATTTTATAGCGTATCAGGACAACATAACCTTCCCGATCTAGCAAAGATCTGTTTAAGTTTCATATTTCCGTAAGTTAATGAGAGGATTGGCACTGACAGCACGATTATTACATTGTAATGTGTTAAAAATTCTGGAAGGAAGATGTCATGACTCATGATTAACCTATCTCATAGTTCTCGGTTGGGACCCTCAAATTTGAGAACTCTTCTGGGTAACCATAGTGAAAGTACAGACTATGTTTCAACAGATAAAGAGATAAAGAAAGGATGAGTGTAGTCTGTAGAAGTTTCCTTTTATGAATGAAATTATCAAGATGAACAGAACAAGGTCATTTACAACATTGGGTCATAAAACAGAGCAATCAAAAAAAAGGACAAGGATAGTCTTTGAGCAATCATATAACATTAATGAGCTCTACTGAACTACCGGTTTCCTCCCCTAGCCAATTTTCTGCCTCAAGTTTGGCCGGATACTAGCCTTTGGAGATGCAGCCAGCTGGATTCTGAATGTTATCATGTGATGTGTACTAGTAATTCAATCCTGGAGCATGTTGTTTATATCACATAAATAAGTGCAAGGATGCAGGACTAAGAGGTATATCATCCTGTTGAATACCAATAAAATTTAAAGCTGTTGCAGGCAACCACCCAATTATCATTTTAGTCATTTTAGTTATCGGATTCTCGTAATCTATGAAGTAGCATGCAAAATAAACTGTGACGGAAAAGAACAGGATGTGATTCTCTTACTGATAGAAGATCTTGAATAAAATCAAAGGCAGCATCCCCAACCATGTCAAACAGTTCACCAGCTATCTGCAAGGTTGCAAAGTTGCAATGTTAAATGACTGTGTCCACAAAGGGAGTACAAGAAGCACACTATAGCAGCACCTGATCGCCTGCTTTATCTGAACGAAGCACTCTACACAAAGCCGATGCAAGTTCATCTCCCGAGAGCATCGAGCCACCACTTCTAGTTATCAGATCACACTGATCCTTTAACCACCTCAAATTCACAGAACCCCCAACAGCATTGGAACTAAAACTTGTGGATGTGGTGAACGCATCATGCTGCTCGTTTTCAAATGATCTCAATCCTCCACTTTCTAGTGGTAGGTCATCATCAAGAGTAAGATCGATAATGAAACGAGAAGGTGCTTTGAAATCAAAGCTTGCACCAAATTCAGTTGTATCGTCTCCATCAACATCCTTCGCATCTTCATGAACAAATTCCTGGTTGTTCACCCGTTGAAGGGCACGGAGCTTCTGAGCTAACTGAGCTACCTTTTTTGAAACAGAGTCTTGCACAGTGTAGCCCACAAGCCTCTCCGATTCGTTCCTAAGGAGGTAGATGGAATCATCAGTAAGGGAAGGCTCTACAGCATTTGCAAGATGCTATATCATCTGCTACTTTTATCTTCCAAATTTTATATATCTCTGGAAACATGATTGCACGGCATTCAGAGCGAAGCAGCATATACCTTTTCTGGAGGGGCTTATCAGAGTAGTCAGACTCGGCGCCAAACAACCTATAGACAGCCTGAGCGACCTGCCGGAGTTCCTCAGACGCCACCTCCCCATTCAACAACTCCACCACGGCGCCGATAAATTGCTTGTACGCCTGGCGCACATCGCTGGGAGCTGCAAATAACGGTGGCAATGTCAGCAAGCAAAGCGTAGGGAGACACACGCACACCCACAGGAATCAGCACATCGGCTCCAGAAGCCGAGCACGGGGGCGAGGGTTTTGGATGCGTTACCGTCGTCCCAGTTGGGCACGATCCTCCGGGCGAGCTCCCACTCGTCATGCGGCCTGCCGAGACAACAGGAAAGGGTTAGGGGTTCCCGTGGTGGCGGATTGGGGGCGGGGGTTCAGCGGGGAGGGGGGGTAGTACCTCGGGAGGGTGCGGGCTTGGAGGACGGCCTTGCGGAGGAGGTAGGCCTGGTCTGTGTCGAAGTGGGCGCGGAGCGAGCTCGTCAGGCGCGGGAGCGGCGCGAGCATCTCGGAGTCGGATCGCCTCGGCGAGTCGGCGGCGGAGTTCTGGATGGGGGAGTAGAGAGCCGATGGATGCGGGTTTTGGTGGAACTTGGTGTGGACTTTGGATCCCGCGGCCTGATGATGGAGGGAGACGCGCCGGCCCGCGCTGAGCTTGCGCCGCACGGAAGCGCCGGTGGACTGGTGGTGCTTCGTTCCAAGCGTCTCGCCTCCCTCCCTGCTCCCTGCGGTTAAAAATCTCCCCGATGTTTGGGAATTTATTTATTTTTTTCTCAAGCGTGTGTTTGTTTCGTAGCGGGGCGAGTGGGCTGCCTATCCTTGCCCAAGCCCAAGCCTCACACACCAGAGAAAGCGGAGATGAGGCCCGTCAGCAAGCCCAAATGTTTGACGGCCCTAAAAAAACACCAAATTCCATGACCATGCCCTCAAACAAAAAAACCGAATTTCAAGAGTGAAGTTTTTTTTTTGAGAACCTGGGTAGGATGGTTAGGAGGGTCGTTGTACCCTAGCCATCAGAGTTCAAACCCTAGGTTTGATACTGGTGTTTCTCATTTAGGCGGAATTTTCTTTAGTAGGAGGCGACGTTCCCGTCGACAGCGAGGCGCATGTGGTGACTTCGTCAATCTCAAGACTTGACCCGCCGGCTTAGTCTTCGGAGTTGCTCATAGGGGTAGGGTGTGCGTTCATAGGGGTGAGTCTGTGCACGTGTATGTGAGCGTCTGCGTTTGTACTGTGTTTCGCAAAAAAAAAGAGTGAAGTATTTTTTTACATGTTAAGTTACTGAGTTAAATATACTAGCTTACTTATACTTATGACAAAAGCATGATACGGTCACAGTATTATGAAATACACTCGTTACAATCACTATAATTGACGTGACGTGCAAATACGGTCACTGTTGGGCGTATATGTCTCATATGGCGCTGACGTGGCGTCGTTTGGTTACGTGGAAGCAATGCATTTATTCACAAAATCCCTGGATCTCATAAAATCTTTCCCTATACCCGACCTTCACTCAACGTCGCATGGCTCTTCATCTCCACCCGCGAACCAGGGGAGGCGTTGCGTCGGTCTCTCCACCACAACAATTGTCGGCCATTTGGGGTCGATTAACTTAAAATTTGGCATAGTTGGAGAGGCGTCGTGCTGACCCACGAGTTTAGGAGATTGCAATAGTTTTGGGGGGGGGGGAATTATTTCAACCCAATTTTATTCAAAAATGATGTCAAGGCTTAGCCATTGAGTTGTCAATCCAACCACACCTGGATAAAAACTAGCTTGATATAATTTATTAGTGACAACAATGATATAATGCCAGCAGTAATATAAGAGCAATAAAGTAAACAGTGACAACAAAAGTAATATAAAGCGAAAACAACAGTGATGGACAACGTATAAATGGGGTAGATAATGGGTGTTGCATGGATGAAATCTAGTATTTAATAGTCATAACACATGGCAAGATAAGTAAGCTCCAAATTATATCTAGGCATGTATTCCAAATATAGTTGTACATTCTTACGGTAAGAACTTGCACACAAAAAAATTGTCCTACCATCTCGTTTGAGTGGGGCCAATTAAGAAACTTTAGGTGAGGTACTCATTTTAAAAAGCACCGGAGCAAAGAATTATCATTCATTGAATACATGTAATCCTCCAATTATAGGCTCCCCTTTGATATCTCAATCATATCACTTTGGGGCCGCCAGTTCCGAATAACAACATTTGCATACACCTTGCAAATATGATCCAAAACACGATTATAATGAAAACATAAAGAGTTCATGTCTGAAATCGTGGCACTCGGTCCCTAGTGACAAAAATTAAGCATAGCAAATTCATAGCAATATCAATCTAGTAGCATAATGGATACTACGCATCAAGCCATAACAATTATGACAACTATTACATATAAGTCTCATCCAATCCCATCCACCCCATGTGCATATAGTGGGATTACTCACACATGGATGGGAGAAACATGATTACTTAATGGAGATGAGCCTCCAGATTAGCCTCAGAAAGAGAACCGAGGTGGGGGCGGCTCCATATCACAAAATAATGAAGTGTTAGGGGTTTTAGGGTTTTCAGATCAGGGACTAAATATAGGCCGAATTTAAGGTGGGGCGCGAGTTGGCGACCGAGGCGGTGGCGCAGGAGCTTGGTGTGGGGGTTGCGCATGCCACCCGTGCCACAGCCTCATGCCCCCCCCCCCCCCCCCCCCATCCGTCTCAACTTTGTGCTCCGTTGGTCTTTCCTTCCGAAAGAATTATCGGCGTATTTTTAGAATATATTTTCTACACATAAACAAACACCATTGAAATATTGCTGAAAACATCGCTAGTCCATATTAGTTTTGATTCAAATTATGCAAGTTAGAGAGCAAAACAATCTAGCCACAGGGCGGTCGGATGGAGCTCTGACGTCTGTTGATCAATCTTTTTGTTCGACGTCGTCTTCCGTCTTCTTCTCGGCCAAGGCGCCAAAAGGGAGGAAGCTTGTCCTTAGCAGGATGTCTACGTCGTCGTCGTCGTCCCAAGTGTTTGTGTCCCCGATGACGGTGAGCTTGATCTGGCTGAAGGAGCATCGATGGAGAAGGATTACATTGTAATTTAGGTTTGTTCTATATGGTCCTTCTTGTATACAATTTGAAAGACAAAAGGGAAAGATGTAGGAAGAACGAGAGCGAAAGAAAATGCATATTGCACCATGTTGTAATCTCTTCTACAGTTGGGTCTAATTAATATATGCAGTTGCTCTACTCCTTTGGGCCCTTCCCCGTTCAAGATAAAAAATAGGGGAACCCTGGATACCATGGTAAAAGTTGTTTGCCTCATTTATCTGTTTCTTGCCAAAGAAATATTTTGGAGAGGGTCTGTGGAGAACCTTAGAGATTCCCTCACTCAACCAAACCAAGATGTTAGTGAAAAAAGGGGCATGCATTTTGGAAGTTGTATTTTGTTGTAGTACAATTTAAATACCGGTAAAAGATAAAAATAAGCACAATCATTTCAATAAATACCGTGAATTAAGCCTATTTGGGGCCTCTTGGATTCAAAGGTTTGCATAGAAATTACTCGGGGGCGGCGCAAAATGGAACTGATGGTGCGACGATGGCCCACTCGTGAAAACTTTGTTCGCCAATCCACGCGCGGCAAAAAACTATTGTGTATATGCTGAGAGGGCGCCCGAGGAGGCTGAGTTAACATTTCTTAATTTTAGAGGATTAAAATCCGTGTAAATTTGGTTGTTTGATTTGTAGGGTTGAATTCCATATGATTTTTTTCCCAAGTAACCATTTGCACTAAATTTCATAAGAAATATAAATCCACTCAACTTTTTTTTAGAATCCTTTGTTTGCTCAAACAAATTTTGGTGCATATGAAATACTAGTACTATAAAATCAGGGCGAGCATGATATCGCAATCATTCCTTTGTCCTATGCACGTGCTCTTAGAATCCTGAAAATCAAAGATGGATCAACTCGTTTTTAGACATTGCAGTCATATGTTTGTCCTATTTCCTGCGATCTTTATCAAATGAAGCAGGTAGTAACATTAAAAGGCTGGAGTAATTGTTAGTGTGTACTCACAACCTTTGTGTTATCCATCCACGTGTACCGGCGAATATTCCAGTCTTCCAGCCAGGGACCAACGAAAAACCTATGGACAAAATCCGACGCCTTCGCAAGTAGCACAGCCGGACCGACGACCCACTATCCATGACACACCGGCCCAGCAGAACCCGGACCCACCTGTAAGCGACTAAACCCTCCGCAGCCGTTGCAAGGCGCAGCAGGAGTTTGTCTCATACGGGCTAACCCCTGGCCGTCGGATCCGTCCACGCGTACCGCGCGATGCATCCTCACGAAAGTGGCATCTGCCAGCCAGTTCACGCCGCTGCGGGTCCCGCTCCTCGATCCCGGGGCGTCCTCCAACGCGCACACAGCGTCTCGTACCCAGAAACCTTCCCCAATGACACCGCGGGCCCATGGCTCTGGGACCTACCCGTCAGCGTCCGTGGGTAGCGCGTTCGAGGAACGTGGGTCGGTCAGCTTTTCCGAAAACGGATACATCGAGGGCTCGCGGAAATGGGAGGACGCCCTTCATATTTCCGCAACCGTCTCTCTCTCTTCAACAACCAAAAACCCCAGTCCATTCTCTCTCTCTAGCTCTCGGTGTGGGTGGGGCGATCGAGGGAGGGAGGGGAATCCAATGGCGCAGGCGGCGACGCCCTCGCTGCCCAAGCGACCCAACCCCTGCGCCGCTTTCAGGCCGGCGCCGCCGCCGCTGCCCGCTCGCCGCGCCGACGCCACGACGTCGCCCGCGCGGCCCAAGGTGATCAGCCCGCCGCCTTTTTTCTTTCCTTTCGACGCACGCCCTTTTCCCCTCATCGAGATGGTCGCGGGGTTGTTGGCTAGGGTTTTCTGTGTACGGCCAGAAATGGAAGGAAGGGGCCGGGGTTTTCGTCGACGATCGACTACCATTCTTGGTTGCTTTTGCTGGCCGTCGTGTACGGCGTCGCTTGCTCTCTTCTTGCTAGTAGCAATCCCCCAATTTATGCTGGAGTGATTCTTGCTTTTTGGGGGGTTTTCTTGTCCGTACGTGCGTGTCGATTTGGTGTCGCCAGAAGAGAAACCAAGCTCGTTTTGGGGGTTTTATCCCTTCGTTCCGAGGTTAATTTTACCCTTCGCTTCGCTGTGCTCGTCAAATGCCCTGTTCTGAACTAATCACCCTGTTATATATCCTAGCGTGGGCAGAGTAGCATTCAGGTCTGCACTAGCTATTGCCTGGTGTAGCCGGCCGTCTCGCTGCACTATGATATTTTTCTTCGGTTAGTTTGTTACCGGTGTCACAGATGTTTGTTTATTTGGGGTTGATTCTTGTTCTTACATGTATATGTGGATAATATGCAATTGTACATCATTCTTGGCTACTTACTGCAGACAACCTTAGTCTCATCTTGCCCGCATGAGAGGGGGTGTACAGCTGCCTTGTTTACCAACTTTTGCACTTGGGTTAGGATTGGCATGCTTGTCATGCCTTTCCTGGCTCCTAATTTTATACAGAGAAACATGAATCGTGCAACATTTCATTTGTTTCGTTTTAATGTTGCAGGATGCACCTTGTCCAACCTCTGGTGGGGATAGAGGCCATTCAGGGCAGGTGAAAAAAGCTGCAGACAATGTGTATGTTCCGTCATGCTTATATAACTTGCACTTGGGTTTGTCGAAATGGAGCATTATCTACAAGCGAAATAGTTTCATTGTTTTCGCATTTGTCATCCTGATTTGCACTTAGGTTGATACAAAGGGAAAGGCTCCCTTGTTTTGGTAAATGTCTTCTGTTTTCCCTTTTCTAGGCATAATATCAGGAGGTTTTTGGAACTGTCCAAATCACTCGTAACATCATGGTATCTTGAAACGTTTGTATCTTATAACTGATTATTTAGAAGCTAGCTAACAACCCTGGGCCTCTCTGATTGAAACGATTTTGAAATGATGATTGGAGGATTGCAGTCTTGGGATTTTATTCTACAGAGTGTTGTTTGATTTGTAGGATTGAAATATGCAAGATGTTTCATATCAACCCCTTCTTTTTTTGAGGGTGCTGTATATCTACTAAACGGGGAACGGATGTGTAAAGCTTATCCCTAGAATCTAAACTCTAAAATCTTACGGACAGGCTCTACTCGCTATTACTTGGTAAACTTATGCCACATTATATTTTGCGCACATTTTGGGTATTTAACCTAAATTGATCCGCGCCTTCATGAATGTGGACATTGGGGGCATATCACTGCAAACCACTGGCTAGGTTCAGTGGTGCCAGCTTCGTTGCATTGACCATTTTATGTTGGTCATATGACTGATCAGTATAGCACATTTGGAGGAATTTAAGGGTCACGCGTTGGATCTAAAATCTCTTGATAGCCTGATATTTTTAAGGCTCACACCTTATTAAGACCAGTTGGATCTAGTAATTTATTCTCTTTTCCATGTACTCATCTGATATCCATTAGGATGTTTGTCTGGGGATGTTTGGTTTGTTAACATGCCGAAAAGTTGGCTAGCCAAAATTTCAGTGAATGTTTTGCTTGCCCTTGCTTTGGCCAGTGTTGGAAAGGAATTGCGCAAAGTTGGCATGGGCATGTCATTTGGCAACCATCCGAATAAGGGCCATTCTTTTTTTGCTATGGAAAAAAAATTGGTAAGGTTAGTTTTGGACACCAGGCAAACACCTACCCACCCTCCCCAAAAAAAAGTAAAGGGAAAGATAAGAGGACATGTATTTGTTATGTTTACAATATGTCACTTTAAGTCTAATGGTGTAATTCGAGTCTATATTTTCATGATGCTTGCATGTAATGAGTATCTTACTATCATCATTTTGCAAGGCTTGTTTCCCATAAAAGTTATGGTACTGCTCATTACATCAGAACTAGAGAGTGTGGAGTTATTTAAGGCATGATATATCATTTTTTTGCGGGAAGCTACATCTTTGTCTGTTTAGGTTCTTTTGACATACTAGCAAGCCATTCCTATTGCGGTATTGCCTGGATTGCACTTAAATAACATTCATGTCTTCTACATTGAAAAATCCAAATTCCCTTATGTTTATTTCTAGTAGTAGCATTTATATTTTAAAATTTATATAACCTCTTCTCTATTTACAGCATGCATAAGCCTTCTGGCGGAACATATTCAAAACCTGAAGCAAGAGTAAAGCTGATTCCTGCAGAGGATATCACTTATGTACGGAATGGAAAAACTTTTGGTAGAACAGTGGGCTCAGTTAAATTGGTGAAAAGACACTGCAGAAGAAGTGTCACCCCTCCTCCGAGTTCACGTAAAGTGTCTCTTGCAAGATCGACACCTCTTAGTCAGAAGGCCGCGACATCACTTTCTCACAAGGCCACGATGCCACTTTCTCACAAGGTCACGGCACCACTTACTCACAAGCCCACCTCACCGCTTGCTCACAAGCCCATGTCACCGCTTGCTCACAAACCTATGTCACCGCCTACTTACAAACCCACAACACCACCCCCACCTGTTGCCGCGTGTCTTTCTGCTAAGAGATCTGAGACAGCTGAATACAGGCAAATTGGTTCTCTCAATCGGCCATCACCAATCTTCAAGTATGGCCAGAGAAGTGCAATTCCTCCAGCTGTTCTGCGAAAAGAGCCTGAGATGAATCTCATCTCTCCTAGTTCTGTGTGTGTGCTTCCTGCACATTCAAGTAAGGTTCCTCTTGGTACAAAGGCAGAACCATCTTCTAAGAGTGTCAGCACACTTGAGAGCACAAAGTTATGCTCTATAAGCAATCAAGCTACACTTAAGTGTCAAGGTACAAAAATTGGTGCAGATCCTATTGTTGGAAAAGAACATACTGTGAAGCCGTCATTGTTGAGCCCAACATCTGTGCTTAGTATAAGTTCCAGCGAGGTATGTCCAGATACTGGATCAAACCCTTTGTCCAGACCAAATTTGTTTGATGGAAAATGCAAGATGGCCTCACTACAACCTGAAACGAACACATCTCACGCTGTTCCATCCACTAAGAGCCGTACCAAGAATGAGGGACAAACAAACCAGGAGGCATCAATTAGTTGTAACATGTCTTCAGGTACATTGAGGATCCCGACGGTTACCTTTTCTATGTGTTTTAATCTACATATCTACAATAAATAAAATGCAACTCCAATATTTGGATTTCCTGTTTTCAGACCTTTTTTTAATATGTCGAGTCGTTCAGTCCTAATGAAAGGATACAAGAGTATTGCTTACTGTTTTCCGCCAACATTAGATACGACAAAATAGAAGAATGAAATAGGAAAACCAAACTATTAACCCTGTTAGATTTGTGCATACGTTTCCATACTTTTATGGAGTTGTTTTATAGTTCAGTGCATGTATTTGCAAGGAGAGAGTTACGTAACACTAAATAACTGAATGATTCTATTCTGTTTATTGCTGAAATATTTATTTTGATAATTCTATGTTTAACATTATATTTGGGGAACAGGTGCCCCAGCAGTTTTACACACAAAATTGTACAAGCCAGACCAGTCAAAATCCACAACTCAAGCCCCACGTGTTGAACTGTCCAATGATTTTGAAGCTGTTCCATCCACTAAGAGTCATATCAGGAATGAGCAACAAACGAACCAGGAAGCATCAACTAGTTGCAACATGTCTTCAGGTACAATGAGAATTCTGACGGTAAATTTTCCATATTTTTCTATCTACGTATCTGAAATAAATACCATGCATGATAGCTGCACCTAGTTCCAATATTTGGACTTCCTGTTTTCAACTTCTTTTGTTTACTATGTTAGTATCCCTTCATTCTTCATAATAGTATTTCTTGATTTTTCCCCAAACATTAGATCGAAGAAAATTTAGATTGAAGAAAACATAGTAGATAGGTTACATAGGCAATAGGAGAACCCAACTTTTTAGCCCTTTTAGATTTTTATGTACGTTTACACATTTCTATAGAGTTGTTTTATAGTTCAGGGCATATATTTTCCAGGACAGAATAACATAGCACAAAATAACTAAATGAATCTTTATTTGTCTATTGCTGAAATATTTCTTTTGGAAAATTTGTTTTTTGTGACATTGTTGTCTGGGAAACAGGTGCCCAGGCAATTATACATACAGAAGTGTGCAAGTGTTAGGGAAATATGCAACTTGTATTTCCAGGGGCCAAAGGCCACAATATATAGTACATGTACATGTGACAAATATGCAGGAAACCCCTCATACAACGGGAAAACTATACAGGTATACATGGACACATAATATAGCTCTAACACCCCCCCTCAAACTCATGGTGGATCCACAACACTGAGTTTGGAGAGATAAAATCCATGGTGCGCTCTAGTCTGGGCCTTCGTGAAGAAATCCGCCAACTGCAACTCGGAAGGCACATACTGAAGAGCAATAACCTGATCCTGCACACTAGCGCGTACAAAAGAAGCATCAACACCAATATGCTTGGTAAGCTCGTGCTTCACCGGATCACGCGCAATACTGATAGCACCTGTACTGTCCGACAAGAGGGTAGTAGGTGTTGTAACAGGAACACCAAAATCCTCTAATAACCATCGTAACCAAGTCACCTCAGCCGTCAAAAGAGCCATAGCCCGCAACTCTGCCTCCGCACTCGAACATGACACTGCAGTCTGTTTCTTCGTCTTCCAGGCAATGAGAGAACCACCAAGAAAAACACAGTAAGCAGAAAGTGAACGGCGATCCGAAGGATCACTAGCCCACGTAGCATCCGAATAGGCCTGGAGCTGTAACGAGCTGGAACGGGGAAAGAAGAGACGGTGTGACATCGTGCCACGAAGATATCGTAGAACACGAAGAAGGTGACTATAGTGAACAGAAGTGGGAGCAGAAACAAACTGACTCAGAATATGAACAGGATAGGAGATATCCGGACGAGTGACTGCAAGATAGACAAGACTCCCAACAAGATGACGATAACGCGTCGGATCAGATAAGGGATCACCATCAGAAGCACGAAGGTGAACATTGAGCTCCATAGGAGTCTCAACAATACGCTCATCACTAAGAGCAGCACGAGCAAGAAGATCCTGGATATATTTTTCTTGAGAGATAAAGAAACCATCAGAGGTAGAAGAAACCTCAATCCCAAGAAAATAACGAAGAGGACCAAGATCAGACATAAGAAACTGCTCACTAAGACGTGCCTTGACAAAGGCAATATACTCGGGGTCGTCACCAGTGATGATCATATCATCAACATATAGAAGAAGAGTCCGACCACGAGCAGACAGATGAACAAACAATGCTGGATCATGAGCACTAGGAGAAAAACCAGCGGCAGTCACCACAGAGGCAAAGCGCTCAAACCAGGCGCGGGGGCTTGCTTAAGGCCATAGAGAGAACGGCGAAGACGACAAACCATGCCATCAGGAACAGAATACCCAGGTGGGGGCTGCATATAAACCTCCTCACGCAGCTCACCATTAAGAAAGGCATTCTTAACATCAAGCTGAGACACAGACCAGTGTCGAACAGAGGCCACAGCGAGAAGTGTGCGAACAGTGGTCATATGGGCCACAGGAGCAAATGTCTCATCATAATCGCGACCATGCTCCTGCTGAAAACCCCGAGCCACAAGACGAGCTTTATAACGCTCAAGAGATCCATCAGAACGAGTCTTAATCTTATAGACCCACTTGCATGTGATGGGACGAACACGGGGAGGAAGAGAAACCAGATCCCATGTGCCGGTGCGCTCAAGGGCAGCAATCTCCTCTGCCATCGCAAGTTGCCATTCAGGATGAACAACAGCATCACGATAAGAGGTCGGCTCAACAACAGCCGAAAGACCATAGCGGTCAGGAGAGTAGCGGTCAGGGGGGGACAAGGCCGAGCCCGAAGACCATAAGTCGGCTGAGAAGAGGAAGAAGACACACCAGAAGTAGACGGTGCATCAGTGGACTCATCCACAACACGTGGACGACGGGTGTAATAGAACTGAAAAGAGGGACGAGAAGGAATCACCGGAGGGATGGAGGTGGGGACGGGGAAGACGGCGGTGATGGAGGTGGAGAGTCATGCGCCAAGGGAGAAGAAGACGTCGGTGATGTAGGAGAGGATGGAGTCGAATCAACAGTGGGTCGAGGAGGAGTAGGAATACGAGGCACTGAGGGAGGTGTATCGGGAAAGGTGAGAAAAGAGATGTCCTCTACCGAAAATGTCGAGGAAGATGGACGCGGGTAGAAGGGACGAGACTCATCAAAGGTCACATCCCGGGAAATCCGCATCCGACGAGCAACAGGATCCCAACACCGATAACCCTTATGCTCATCACTATATCCAAGAAAAACACACTCAACAGACTGAGCGGTTAGTTTGGTGCGTTCACGGGGAGCTAGAAGAACATAACAAACGCAACCAAACAATCGAAGCGCCGAATAATCAGGAGAACGATCCGAAAGACGCTCAAGAGGAATACCACCCTGCAGAGCAGCAGAAGGCTGAATATTGATGAGATAGGTGGAAGTGGAAACAGCCTCAGCCCAAAAGTGAGGCGGAAGAGAGGCGGCGATCATCATCGCACGAGCCGTCTCAAGAAGGTGGCGATGCTTGCGCTCAGCAACGCCGTTCTGGGCATGAGCACCAGGACAAGAGAACTGAGCAAGAGTACCCTGCTCTACAAGAAAACCTCGCAACATCTTGGAAATGTACTCGCCAGCAGAGTCAGCACGAAACACA
Organism: Poa pratensis; assembly: GCA_947311845.1. Lineage (NCBI taxonomy): Eukaryota > Viridiplantae > Streptophyta > Magnoliopsida > Poales > Poaceae > Poa > Poa pratensis. The sequence continues at coordinate 31,459,886 of CAMZMU010000076.1, read as the reverse complement.
CGAATAGGCGTAGAGAACTGAGTGTGAACCATCGCAGCGAAACGCTTATATATAGAGAGAACCTCACTGCGAGAAGACATAAAATAAAGCCAAGTGTAGCGAGAGAAATCATCTATAAAAATAATATAGTAGCGATGGCCCCCTTGCGAAGCAAAGGGAGCCGGACCCCACACATCGGAATGAACTAAATCAAAAGGACGCTTAGACACTGACTCACTAGTAGGATAGGGCAACTGAATCTGTTTGCCAAGACGACAACCCTGACACTGTAAAGAGACATCTCCTGAGACAGACCCCAGAAGACCTCGACGAACTAATGACGAGAGACGTGAGCCACAAAGATGACCGAGTCGATGATGCCACTGCTGGAAAGAGCCGGTAGCTGAAGCGACGAAAGCAGAAGAACTGGCTGTAGTGGTGGCAGCGGAAGGAACACGAAGCCAGTCTAACTCCCAGAGCCCCGGAGAATCACGGAGCCGAGGGCCAGCCCCAACCAGAGCACGCGTGCGACGATCCTGGACAGAACAAGAATCAACATCAAGAATGACGCGACAACCAGAATCAGTAAGCTGGGCAGCAGAAAAAAGATTCATGGTAAGACGAGGAACATGAGAAACGTCAGGGACAGAGAAAGTAGGAGTGGTAAGATTACCACGACTAGTAACCGAAAGAGGAGTACCATCGGCAGTGAGAACATTAATAGGAGAATCTAGAGACCGAAGAGAGGATAAAGCAGAAGAATCATAAGACATATGAAAGGAAGCTCCAGAATCCAGAACCCAACGAGATGTACCTGACTGTGTAGATGGTGGTCGCTCAGAGCTAGAAGCATCAGTCACAGAGCCTGCAGTACCTGTCGAAGAAGAACCTGAAGCAGCCAGCAGACGCTTAAGCCTCATAATATCCTGCTCAGTGAAGGAGGCATCGGAGCGTGTCGAAGAAGGAGCACGAGGCCTAGTAGAAGAAGTGCGCTCCTTGCGCTCCTTGCGCTGCTTCTTCCAGCAATCAGACTCAGCATGACCATCCTTGTCGCAATAGCCGCAATGAGGAAGAACACGAGAACGACCATCTCCACCAGAAGGAGTGGGTAGAAGCGGCGGAGCACTGGGACGAGGAAGCACTGGTGCTGTAGACGGCGTAGCAGGAGGTCGAGCAGCAAAGACTGAGGGAACCGCAAGCAGACCAGCACCACGGAGGCGAGTCTCCTCAGCACGAAGCTCAGACAGAACAGCCGAAATAGGAACACGGCCACGAGCAAGCAACTGAGCACGACGGGGCTCAAACTCCTGGCGGAGCCGAGATAAGAACTCATAGACGCGCTGAAACTCCAAGTCGGACCTCACAATCTGGCAGCACGGGCAGGTACCACAAACAGCAGTACGGAGAGAGTCGAGCTGGCGCCAGATAGCAGAACTCTGCGTGTAGAACTCATCAATAGTGGAGTCGCCCTGCTGAAGGGCATGCTCCTGACGGACCACTGAAAGGTAGAGATCATCACCAGATGGCTGGTAGCGCTGGCGAAGATGAGCCCACATCTCAGAGACAGTACCGAGCCCCATAAACTCAGAGGCAAACTGAGGAAGAACACTGGAAGAAAGAACAGCCGCAGCACGAGCATCATCATCAATCCACTGGGTGTAAGCAGTCAGATCCAGCCGGTAGGTCTCAAGGGCGTCAGAATGCTCCTTGACCTGCCGGTCATACGCAGCAATGGCGACATCATCCGCACTCTTAGCTGCATCCTTTGCAGCCTGAGTAGCATCGGCAGCAAGGACTGGTGGCGTCGGCGGAATAGGAGCAGTAGGAGCAATGGGGCACGGCGGACACGAGACCTCGCCGGAAAGCACACCCCAGAGACGAAGACCACGCATATGAATGCGCATGAAGCCAGCAAACTCGGTGTAGTTAGCACCATCAAAAATCACCGGGCAGCGAGGGATGGAGACATAGCCCGATGCAGAAGACATTTTACCTGTTTTTTTTTTTACCTTTTTTTTTTGAAAGTCAACTCTCACGGATCCTCAGCCAACACGCACAGCAGCTCAAGGAGCAGATCGATCTCAGCCAACACGCACAGCAGCTCACGGAGCAGATCGATCTGGAGCTGGGAGTAGAGATCAGCAGCAATCAGCCGGCAATCGAGCCCACTCGTGCCTGAGCTAGCGACAACTCGATCTGGAAGAAGACGAATGAATCGCTCGTGGCCGAGCTAGCGACCTGGGGGCAGTGGCTGCCCAAGCTGGCGACCTGGGCTCAGTCGGCCTGGGGGCGGCGGCGGCAGATGGCCCAAAGGCGGCGGACGGCCGGAGGGCGACGCGGACGGCCTGAGGGCGACGCGACGGCGAACGGTGGACGGCCTTGAGGGCCTGGGGCAGCGACGGGAGCCTCTACGAGCACAGGGAACAGCACGTCGGGGCAGCGGAAGACACACGCCAACGAATAGAGAAACGGCGGCGAAGACGGACGAGTTGCGCGTCCAAGAAGGAGAGGAAAAAAAAACCTAGCTCATGATACCATGTTAGGGAAATATGCAACTTGTATTTCCAGGGCCAAAGGCCACAATATATAGTACATGTACAGGTGACAAATATGCAGGAAACCCCTCATACAACGGGAAAACTATACAGGTATACATGGACACATAATATAACTCTTAACAGCAAGAAGCCATCCCAACCGGAGTCCACAACTCCAGGCTCATGTGTTAAACTGTCTAATGATTTAGATGCTGTTCCTTCCACTAAAAGCCATATGAGGAATGAGAGACAAACAAACCAGGAAGCTTCAGTTAGCTGTAACATGCCTTCGGGTACAGTGACAATCCTGACAGTAATATGTTCTATACGTTTTATCGATGTATATAAAAATTGGCATGCATGGTATTTGCTGCACTTGTTTACAATGCTTGTTTTTTCTGTTTTTGGACTTCTTTTATTTACTATGTTAAATGTCCCTTCAGTCCTCATGAAAGGATCAAAGAGTATTGATTGCTTTTCGCCCCACATTATATCCAGTAAAAGAGAAGAGTCAAATAGGAGAGAACTTTTAGCCTTTTAGATTTGTACATTATGTTTCCAATATTTCTGTAGTATTGTTTTATACTTCAGTGTATGTACTTACAAGGACAGAATCACATGACACAACTGGATGTTCTTTTCGTCTCTTGCTGAAATATTTCTTTCGCAAATTGGTCATTAATGACATTTGGTATTTTGTAAACAGGTGCCCCATTAATTTTACATACAGAACCACGCAAGACATACCGACCAGATGCCTGTTGGAAGTAAGTACTTTAGTTTTTCACATTAGAATTTTTGAATTTAAATATCAGATTTGGGGTAATTTGTATTCTGCATGAGTGTATTGATTCAAACAATTTACCCGCCAAATTGAATAAAAGTTTAGTTGGGGCACATTGCCCAAGCGCAAAACCCAGTAATACCAGAAGTTTACCTGCCCAAGGAGAAACACAAAAGGGGGGAAAACACAACCCACACATGTGGATTGAAAAAACTTCTATGTCATTTATACTGTACGTCTGTACCTGCTATAAGCCTTGAACCTTGTATAATTGCCTTATAGTTAATTAGCTCTATAGGCATCAATTAATTATGTCATAAGCTAAACTACAGAAGAATGTTCATATGCCAAGATATGACGGTTTATGTTTATTGAGTTTTTTCTGCAATTCCAAAGGTTTGAACTTCTAATATAGTGCTTAATTAAGCTACAAGGGCCGTGTGGTATTTTCACTTTCAGCCGAACACTCAGGATTTGTGTCTGCTTTATGTAGGGGCAAATTTGAAGTGACTGGAGATCTAACACACACTTGTGATGAGCTTGAAGCTCATTTCCCTCTTGAAGTTTTCATCAAAGTTTATGAAGCTTCAAAACAAATGCCTGAAGTCTTGAAGCTAGAGGCTCTACCACTTTCTCCTCTGTTGCCAAAAAAATTCAAGATGGAACCCCCTGACGCAAAGGATATTGGACTGTGCTTCATAAGCTCTCGTCAAAGGTACAATCATCATCTTAGCTTCCACTTTACATTAAAGAAGCAAGCAATGATAGACTAACTTGCTGATATGCCAGCTACCATATAACATGTGCCCACTTCTATTCCGTACAATTAAATTCATGCAGCAACTTTTGGACAAGTCTTGCATTGTGTTCGGAAATATGAGCTTGCATTATATAAGCTCATATTTTCTATATTTGTTACAGGCCAAATGGGAATTTTGATCATCTCCTGGAGAATGTTTCTTCACATATTGGCTTGCGGACGGACGTCGGCACCACGGAGTTGCTGATATTTTCGTCCAAGTTGCTTACGGTAGATGACCAAAGTATGTTCACGCGACTCTTACTAAATGTTTTGAAAAAGAGTAAACCACAACGTTTCGGGTTGGTGCATGTAGGGCACTGTTACACTTCCAAATAGTCCACAGAGCAGCAATAGCTATGGTAGAGTTTACCAGTTGCACAACATGCAGCTGATATTCATACGTTTTGTGGAGTTTTCATTTGTAATGTTATGCTTGGAACTATTTTCTTTTGTTTTCGATCTGTGACCCATATGTTTTGATAAGCTAGGCAATACCTACTAAATGATTTTTGGAATGTCTGAAAACCTAGTATGCAGGGTAAGCATCATCTAACTTTTGTAGAATCTTTTGTAACAGCGAAAGATGGAAAACTTTACTTTTGTGGAATTTTCCGGAAGCCTCGCAGAAAGAAGCAGCACCTCCCCAACAATCATCATACAGATAATGTGGACACCAGAAAATCTAGTCAATCAAAGGGAGACTCCCATATATCGGAGGATATTGGCATGAAATTCGATGCGTCAGGAGTCAACAAACCCATGGAGATTGGCAAGATATTTGATATGACAACAGACAAACAGACAGAGACTGTGAAATGTAAGAAGAGTGGCATCAAATTGGGGTTAACAGGAGAGGAAGAGACAAATAGGGTTAACAAATGTTTGCCCATGCCTAAATCGCCTGATGCAAATGCTGTCATTAACGCAGCTCCTGCTGTTTCTTTCTTCACTGGATCATGCAGTCCTGAAGGTGTCAACTTCTTTTTTGCTTTGTGGTACATCTTGTTATTCCAGTCTGCAGCTCATGTACCTGTTTTTGTTGATTCATGGTTGCTCACTGTATTTTCTTTGAACTACAGGTTCTCCATGTAAATCTGCTACGAGAGCTCCTGCTCGCAGAGACCCTGTTTTGGACTCACCTTCAGGCTTATCTGTTGATGTCCCTCCTGGTTTCACAAGAGCTGCTGCTCGCAGAGACCCTGTTTTGGACTCACCTTCAGGCTTTTGTGCTGATGTCCCTCCTGGTTTCACAAGAGCTCATTGCAGGCTTCGTACAGGAGAAACTGCTGAATCACATATTGACTCTTCTTCTAGCCTTGTTTTGGACACTCCAGGATTTGCTCTTGATGTTCCTCCTGGTTTTACATCAGCACACCGTGTGTTACACACCAATGACGCCATAACTTCTGATCAGAAAATGGCGTTTCCACTCTTTTCTCTGAGAAAAAGACCCCAATCAAGTTCTCTCTAAATAGTACAAAGCCTGTTCAAACAGATGTCCCTCTCGCTAAATTGCTTCAAGTGAAAAAAGAGTCTGGGTTACCGACATTCTCCAAGGCCACGGAGAAGATAACACCGATTGAAAAGGTCAATGAAAAGAAAATAACAGTATTCCTGTTCTTACTGTTTACATGTTCATTAGTTACTTACTGTTTACATGTTCATTAGTTATTCAAATCCAGTGCCTTTTTTGTTTTGTTATGGCTTTCCTGTGAGATGATGTTTTTCTTTTCTCAAACCAAGTAAATGAATGAATCATATATGATATATTCATCTCAGTCTCGTTACTTAGCTGATATTAGCACTGTACCTGTGCAGGTGGACGTGGAAGTGGATGACGGCTCCGAGGAGCGCCAGTTTCTGAAAATCAGGAGGCTCTCGGATATCCTGGGTTTCTCTTCCAGCAACGACTCCAGTACCTCGTCCAGACCTAGAAACTGCTCCGAAGTTTGCAGGTCTGCCGCAACTGTGCCGTTGTTTCAGGAGAGGGGGCCAGCTGAGAGAGAAAAACTTTGCAGGAAGAGAGGCCAGCCGGAACCACCGGAGCCTTCTACTGCTGAGGCGCCCAAAAGGCTCAGAGTAAACGGACGCATGGCGTTGAACGGATCCGTGGACCGTCGTGCGATCAACTCCAACCAAGCGCAACGGGAGACCTGCTATTTGTAGACGAGTAGTAGTAGTTTTATGTGGGTACGCGGCCTCTTCAGGCCCCGTGGCCGTGGCTATAACCGTCGTTGCCAGCATTTTCAGTTGGTATCGGCGGAACTGCTATTTCTAGACGTACTAGTTTTGTGGCACAGACAGTATTTTGGGTAGGAACAGAAACCCATTAGGCCATTACGTAGTCAAAAGTGTCTAATGTTATGTCGTAGTAAATACAGTATATCGTGAATGTCAAATTTAGGTGGTGCAAACTGCAGTTAACAAGATGTCAGACGGTCTCTGGTGCATGTTTTCCTGAACTTTAACGAGATTTGGTATATACTACTAATCAGCAAGGTGTGTGCACGGCCTTAAAGTTTGCACAGATGCATGCATGCATGCTCTCACAAAAATTAGTAAGAGATGCCGTGTCAAATAGATAATGCCATCTACAGCTGTTTCCTCCTACTTGGTCTTCTCATCCAGGGGACCGTAAAGCCAATGTGCCTTCCAAACAATCGAATGCGAGAGAAGCCGCTCCGTTGAGTAACCTTCCACTTTCAGCTGCGATAATAATTTGGGTAAATGAGCCATCAACACACTAGGAAAATAATGGATACACAGAACTAACTGCAAAAACAGTGGATCAAAGATTATGACGAAAATAACTTCCAAGGCACTTTTTTTCTCATAATCTAAGCTCAGTGTCGTACAACCTGCATAAGGCTGCCCCATGAGCGTGTCGTGTCTAAAGAAAAAATTAGAATGACCTACGGCCAATTCTAACAATCTATATGTATTGATTCGCTCATTTTCATTAGCTAAAGCAGATATCTCTACAAGCCAACAATTAATAATAATATTTACAGGGAAATCAACACCTCTGGTATTCTATGATCCACGTCGTTTCTTTTCGACATTTTAACTTCGAGGGAACTTCCACCATTTGTGTGTGAATACATGAACACTGAGTGGCTAAGCTTCTATTCAGTAAAGTATATGCCAACCTAACAGGACAAACACAAGTATTTTACCTTTGAGGTGAAGGTGTTGTACTTCTCCTCCATCCATTGGTGAGCCTCAGCGTGGCAAGATTTGCTCTTCTGCATCAGACGTGCTAAGACGAGCCCATGTACGAAGGACTTCAAAACATCAGTTGCCACTGCTTGCTTGTGAATGAAAATGTGAACGCTGCCTTCCTTGTCCAGCAAAAAGTAGTTGGCTGAATAAATTTGGTATGTAGAGAAAGTCAGTAGCAATTGATATACTGTCACATTAAACAACAAAAGAATCATACCATTTGTGTAGTAGGATCTTGTTTTTGCAATTAGCAACCTGTTAAGTTACCAACACTCCATAAATCTCACTGTAATCCTCAGGCAATGTCACACACATAAAACACACAGTTCAGAAGTTAGAACTTACATGTCAGAGTGTGTAAGACTGGAGGCTTTAGCACCTAAGAGGACAAGCTCATGAGGAAGTTTAATTCGAAGCAATTTCCGCCAGGTTGACCAAAACGGAAGAATATGCTCTTGCTTGGAAACCTGCTGTGGTGTAAGAACTAGGAAATTCCACCCAAAAAAGTTTGATAATTAAACTTCTTGCATGGAATTGTAACAGAATCTCACAAATGAAGCAGTAAAAGTTAATCTAGAGGCAATAACACGCAAGAGAATGTATTTCGTGAAAACAGGAAAATGAAAGGAATACACACACCTTCACCATCTTCCATAAAATACTGCAGCAAGATGGAAGTTCTCTCATAATTTAGTGTACTGAGTGAAAGTGACTGCACTGCCTTGTAATTTGCTGAATTGGCACAAACAAATAAGTATAAGTTTGTGACAGAATACAACAACAACTAAGCCTTTTGTCCCAAGCTTCTCATGAAATTAAATTATACTGCGACCTCATCTTAATAGGAGATCAGGGTCGGGGATTTTAATTCCAAATTCCAAATTAGCCAGCTAGATTCAAGCTACTGTCTTGCTTGAATATCTTGCTATTTGAAATTAACAGGTCCCGATGAACTTTCATCTTGGATTCATGCAGCCAACCATATACTAGATGACTTACTTCAAATATATCTGCTGTATTAATTTAGTTACATTTCTTTTCTTTTTGGGTGCATCATTCCATAATGAAGTTACAGATATTTATAAAATTTCTAACGTTGTACAGATTTAACAGAGTTTTCTCCCAGAAAAGAGCAACACAGTTTGCAGTCAAACAAGAATATCCCTAATGGGAGAAGCTAAGCAGAAGCTTTTCTTTTCTTCCTCTATCCCATATGCCATAATTAATCTCGCCACGAACAGTAGGGCATCCATAGGCCATAGCAATGATAGAACAGTAGGTATGTCTAGAATAGGGTAATAGCACACTCACCGAACATATGGAATATTGTGAGGGAAAGGAATGAAACCCATACAGCAAAATCATGCCCCCTGGTAAAATGCGCCAACATCATTCCCAATCCCATTCCAGACATTGTTGCAAGTGTCTCCTGGCTTCCCTCCTGAAAAGTCGAGCATGCCCTTTAGCTAAATTTCAGCGATAATTTACCATCTACTCGCTCCGTTCCAAAATACTTGACTTAGCTTTGTCTAAATACGGATGTATCTAGACATGTAGTAGTGTGTAGATACATCCGTATTTAGAATCCACGTCAATTATTTTGGAACAGAGGGAGTAATTTGCCTATGTAAATTATTAAGATTGTTCAAAACTTCAAATGTACCTTTGCAGATATATCAGCCGCATTATTTGCAAGTGCAAAATGCTGTGTTAATGCTGCTCTAGTTGCTCCACTAGCAACACCAGCTATAAATATTGACCAATAAATTAGCTAAGAAAATAACTATCCAATTTTCTTCTATAAAGGTTCTCAAAATGTGACATGTAAGTTGGCTTACTGAATGAGCGAGATAGGCTGCCTAAGCACATTATAACTATCAATGATGAAGGAAACAAAGGGCTTAAGAGATCCATCAACATTCCTGTAACAACAACAAACTGCGTTATCATAGTTTCATATTTATAGCAAGTTCTTTGGATGGCCCGGATTAATGCAAGTTGTACTTCCAGGAACATATGAACATTGATCCTGCTACATGGAATACAACGTTGAAATGAATAAAAAAGAACTTGAATAATGTGATTGCAATTGAACATTACCAAGGTCATTCATAAAGTCTGCAACTAAACGCCACATTTTAGCATCGCTATCAAGGTTAGACCCCTGGTGGAAAAGAAGACAGAATAATGAATAGTTAGTATGGACAAATAACGGACTGACTAGTAAACAGATTTTTTCCAGTAGTACGATGACAATGTTTCCTATTATAATTATTAAGGAAATTAGGTACCTGATAAAAGGCGAACAATATACCTCCAAGCATACCTGTCAAATCTCTGAGAAACCACTGCCAGAATAGAATGCATTCAGAAAGCGAGAGAGAAAATACAACAGTAAACCCAATAAAAGGACAGAATAGATAAAGAAGGTGCAGGCCAGACTGCCTAGTTACTGATAATCAACCCACAGCTCAGACAATCGAAAAAGAGCTATCTGTCTTCAATGTGCTCACACGAATCATCGCTATGTTGTTGGCCAACAAAAACAGAGACGCTTACCACTTGGAATGATGGAGCACACAGGACCAGGGGCTAATCTCAGTGATCTTTTTCAGGAAAAATTTAAGGAAGATAATATATGTTGGTGAAACAAATCTGATGTTACGTGCTAGCTTCTAGTAGGAACCACTACAAGCTCAAGGTACTATGTAAACTTTATAAATGACGATTGGTGGAGTAAATTTACCTGAAAAGTGGCACCAATGACTGTGGCAGATTTCTCACCTACGCCGATCGCACCTAAAAGAGCCTGAAGCCAGTTCAAGTGGCAATCCATTTAGACCGGCAAGACTAACATATGAAATAAACACTGAACAAAGATGAGTGAGCACGGCACTGCAAAGCTTACTTGAGTCGACAACATTGCACGGATGTATGTTGATAGCCCCTACAGCAGAGCAACCATGGATGAGAACCGGAGAGAAAATATTTTTTGTCCAAAGAGCTTGCAGGCAGCTAAAATGGATTTACCTGTAAGGTATCCCACATCTGGAATGGGACGTAATCCGGAGTGACGCTAGCTGGAAAGCCCTGCAAATAAGCTCTCGCCTCATCATTTAATGTCCACAAGTGAAAAACGGGGAAGATGGAGCAAAATTCATGATCAGCAGCTTAGAACAAAATTCGTAATTGTAGTGGTTGATGTTGACATGATGAGGACAGAGTACACAGGATATGCAGAAGTAGACTTTTTTTTTTTTGCGGGTAAGAAGTAGACATCTACTGGACTAGCATGGTCAGTGTTGCTTGGCATCCGCAAATACGGGCGTGCGTGGAGATGATACGGGTGAGAGCAGAGAGCGTCAGAGACACTCAGGGTGACTCACCTCGGGCACGAAGGCGCCGAGCACGCGGCTGCCGATCCGCCCCCACCGGCTGCCGAACCTGGGACGTTGCGCGGGCGCGCGTGAGACGAGAGCGGACCGAAAACGAAGGAACCGAGCAGATTGGGGGAGGTGTCACCTGTCGGATGTGAGGGAGGAGGCGGAGGCGGTGAGGACGGCGGTGCGGGAGAGCGCGGAGCCGGAGGAGCCGCCCCACTCCTCGACCGTGACCCACGCCGCCGCCGCATCAGGATCCCGGGAGCGGGAGGATTCCATCTCCATCCCCCCTCGCAGCACGATCGCCGCCGTGGCCAACGAGCGTCACTGAGCAGTCAGTGTTCAGCAGCTAGCGCCAAGCGGAGGGTAGGGCGGCGGCAAGCAAAGTGCAGCAGAGCGGGGATTCCGGTCGTGCCGGGGTGTGGAGTTGACTCGGAGTGTGGTGATGCAGCGGCGGATTTGGATCCTGCCGCGCTCCACTCCGCACGTTTGAGTTGGCTTTGCACGCGCTCTCACTCTCAAACTCTCTACTGCTCCAGGCGGCCAGCTCCAGGGCGTATTATTTTGCTCTTATACGGCCCCAGAAAATGTATAAAACGCATGAATACTACTGAGATTTTGCATAAGAGCTTCAGAACAAGCATGGCTCATCAGCATTCGCACAATAAAATAGTACTCCGCATCGAGAATTTTAGACGTGACAAAAAATGGCAGGAGCTACAAATGTCATCAGCTAGCTCCAGACGGGCTAAGGGCTAAGAAGATCGGCCCCCAAGAATGCTGGTTCCTAACTCCCAAAAATTTCCTGACTTGCCGAAGGATGGTCAGTTTCTCTGTTTCCGTCTCCCTACTTACAAATGTTTCGCAGAGCTCAAGAGTGCATTTCTACTTCTACAACGTTGAAACGGGCTTCGCTGCCGACAAACCAAAAAATTCCTCTGGGTCAATTCTGTTGCAAAATGTACGCTGCTTCATCAGCCTCTGGCAGGTCCGTCGGTTACTTCAAGGGCATCTCTGCATCTGTATCCATCTTCTCGTTGAAATTCTCCCTTAGGAACTCCACCGCCATGAACGTGAATGCGGATGCAGGTATGTACCATATTATCCTAGGAACGCTTCCCTTGAACAAGCCACTCGCTCCCTCTGAAGCCCATGTCTTTTTTATAGCATCCAGCCACCCATCGTACCTGATTGAACAGCAAAAGGATATTGGCTGCTTAGGGCAAAAATTATATATAATCAAAATGGGAATGCTATCTGTGACAGTCATGGAGAGAGTATCATCAGTTTCAGTATTTATCAGAAAGTTGGGGAGGAAAATAATCAGCGCATCTCTTTTGAATATCAAACTGGCCTAGCAGAAAAAATGGGGAGGAAAATACCAATGTCCAACATGAATACCAAACTGCCTAACAGAAAAAGAAATGCATGTATCAATCACAGAATCAGATTTGACTTTTACCTAGTTGTTGATCCTTGTACTTGCAGTCTCGTCTTGATCACATCCAAGGGGGTTGTCAAGTATGCACTGAAACCTGCAAAACACAAGGGAAAAGACTAGTAAATCGAGAGGCTACACACTTTGGGATTCTCAAGAAATATGATTTAACCAACATATGATTTACTAAATATATATTAGACCATACCGCCTGATAATCCTCCTAGAACAAGCCCTTCGAAGGAGTTGCTGACTTGTAAATCACTGTCTGGCAAATACTTCTTCTTCCCGTACTCAGTCAGATCTTTCATTCCTTCGTAGAAAGTTACCTGCAGATGCCAAAGATCGTGCACATAAAAAGGATTGAAACGAAAATATCTTAAACTGTCTGCAGCACCCAAGTAAAAGAAAATTTCTAACTGTACAGATCTGGCAATGACATAATATTATCAGACAAAATGAATGTCCACAAGAAATACCTACTGACTATAGGAGTTGGCCAAACATAAAGCCACTACCATTTCTTCCAACAAGCGGACAGGTTCGCCAAAATTACTAGAACAATGATAAAAGCATAAGCTGAATTCCCACTTACCATTAACCCAGCAAAAGGAACATCCCTGGCAAGTGTAGACCCATACCTGCAAAAAAAAAATGGTTTCATTGATTGAGCAAAACTGAAATGTGTGACAACTAGACTACATCATGTACTGAATAATATCAGTCTTTTACACACAAAAACTGACCAGGCTTCTATCATGAACACCCGCACATTCATACATCCAGAAATAATGTGCATTGAAACTAAGACTACCAGCTGATTCAACTTGAGCAATCAATTCCTGGCTAAACAAGAGAAATGGCATCTCTAAGCCAAGTAATATAGCTTCCTTTTTTTTGAATCTAATACGAATTTCCTGTGATAGCCTACTGCTACTTGTATAACTGTATTCAAGTGTTCTACCATACTTCTTTGGATTTAATTTTAGCATGGAGGAAAATAAATCGCTGACTCAACAGGCTTCTTCCTTGAAAATACTACTCCCGCTGTTCCGAATTATAAGATGTTTTGGATATTTCAATTGTGTCTACATAAGGACTGAAATGAGTGAACCTACGCACTGAAACACGTCTAGATACATGTGATTCGGAAAAAGCTAAAACATCTTATAATTTAGAACATATGGAGTATATCTGTATATGTTTTCTTTTGTCCAGCCAAAGACCTTAATTTTTTCTTCTATATCAGAAAACAAGAACTTAATTAATTATACAACAAGCAGTCAGCGCCAGTACCCTGCATAGAGTCCCTTCAGACCATGATCTCTCACGATAGAACGACCAGCATGGAACATTCCATTATAGTACCCATACATCTGAGTCCCAGGAGATTGAGAAACACTTCCTTCTGTAGCATTCAATGCCCAAGATTTGCTAGAGCCTTGGACTTGCATTCGCTGTTTCATGACTTCACATGGCACATAGATGAAAGATCCAAGTGTATCCCCTGGAATAAAAAAAAAAGTGGTGTCAAGGAAGCAGCACAACAAATTTTCTTGAGATGCCAGGTATTCCAATTGAAAGGAAAGGCAAATTGCATCGTACAATATGACATGAGTGACAAAGGAGAAGACCACAAAACAGAAATGTTGCATGTGCAGAAATAAAAACCCTATGCATTGCACATGTGTGGCACTGGCACACGAAATGCCAAAGAATCAGTCATTGAAAACTCCATGTAGTCATCATGTAAAAATGTCCCCTTCTGCTTCTAAATCCTAGTAACATGCTGATAAAACCTAGTATAAATTTGAAGTAGCATCATAAGACTTTCTGTGGAGTCAAATACAAAAAATATAAGAAATCAATTTCTCACCAATTCCTCCAGCAATAAAGTGAGACCAGTGACCACTTAAATTAGGATTGGCATTCTCCAGCCAAGTCTTAGTTGATTCAATAACACCAAAATATGTTGCACCTGTAGCAAGTGAACCAGTAACACCTGGACTAATTCCTCTGTAAAAACCTGAAATAGGACAAGAGTACAGAAGTTTATCAAGATGGCAGCTAGAGCTCTGCACAAGTTCAATCATTTGGCCATCCTCAATCTCAGGACTCAACCACAGGGAGATTTTCGCTGGTTTTCAGAATACTAATACTACAGTGCTCCAGGTTTTCTCTAAAGCAGAGGGGCTAACCTCTCAGGCCATCAGAAGCCCAAACCGTCCTGACCATCTGAAAAATATTCTTCTGAGCCTGTTTAGAACAATTGAAGAAAGACACGGCACCCATGTGTCAAAACTGTGCATTACATCAAGAAACTCTACAGTTCAGGACCATGTAAAGTGAACAGAATTTTTTAGGAAACGATGCCACACCTTAGCCCCAGTCATTATGGCCTGACTCTGAAGCCTTGTTTTAAGAGTGTCAACTGGATGCATCATGCCTTCTCCAAATGCGCCCGCAACTGCTCCCCACACAAATTCCCTCCATACTGCAGCATAAATTTCATCTCAGTAACAACCTAATGCACATTTTGGGAATCATATGTTGCTTAGTTACTGTAAAACTCTAGTACAAATTATAGCAGTCTGATCTCTGATGTCCAAGGTGCAGCCAGATTTTGGTGAAAATTAACGCCATGACAGCCTCTATCGTAACTATAGTGAAATGGATATCATGTTGTAAAAATGTCGAACTATTTATCAGCTTGATGAGTGGGTTAAGAAGATACAATGCATCGAATGCCATGTACAAATCAAAGCAAACAGGTTTGCTCTGTTGCTCACACAAGCATGTTATACTGCATAACCATCCAATGCAAGGCAGGAAAACAATAATATGATAACCTCCTATTGCATCAAGAGGAATCTCTATTGCAGGAAACAAAACAGAGACGGGTCATATCATTAATCAGGTCGAAATCATAAGCCCAATCAACCACAACCTCACGCTGTGAGGGCCATCCCCTATCTCATAGCCCATCTAAATCTAATGCATAAGATCCCAAGTTCGGGAGACAAGAGCGCAACCGCGGAAGCTAGCGATCCGATGTTAGCGCCCAGCGAAACGAGAGGGGGAGGGAGAGCAGAGCACCTACCGAAGAAGTTGGTGAGGTTCGGAGATGGCGACTGGTGGGCCGGGCTCCGGACGCCAACCACGGCGGCAGCCGCGGCCGGAGGGGAAAGGGGAGAGGGCGGGGACGCCGCCATGGGTGCCGGTGCGGTGCGATTGGTCGGGGCTTAGCGCAGGGTTTAGGGTTTTGTACGGCGCGCCATGGATGCTTCTTGGCCTGGTCAGTTGGTCCGGTGCGGCTGGTTGGCTGGCTTGGGTTGCTCGCCGGTCGCCGCGATGTGGCTCTGACCGACTCGCCGCGCCGGTCGGGAATGCGAGCCGCGGGTCCAGATCGTGCCCGCTGCTCGTGGGGAAACACAAGCGGTGTGTGGGACTGTGGGCCGTTCGATCCAGATCACCCCGCGCACCGATTCGGCCCTGGTCAGGCCCTAGTTTGTCTTTCTTTTTTTTACAACTAGGAAAAATGCCCGTGCGTTACAACGGAAGAAAAATTCAGCGTCGTTCAATCTAATAATTGTCCTATGCAACATTGGCGACACCGACTCCGCTTACGAACAATCATTAGTTTTGACCGATGTCGATTGGGTTCCTTGAGAAGGCGGCAGACTAAAAAACTAATTCGTTTGTTGCGACACCATATTAATTCCTTTGTAATTCACGTAACATAATTTTGTAAAATAGAACCATATAATGCGATGTTCAGCTAAAACACTTTCGATTCGATAATTCATAATTTGGCCATATATATTTATATTACTGTAAAAAATACAGTCTATGTTATTTTATGGGAGTTTCTCAAATTATCAGTATAAAAAGGTCTTAAGTCTCGAAGTTTTTCAAAATCATAACATGTCGTAGGTTTTCTTAAAATCCGTGAAATGAAACGCTCTTCTTTTTTAAGCAGTATATAGAGATAAACTAACCTGAATACAGACTGTACCTTGCATACTTGATCAAGGCCGGTGAAAAAACCTCGCTATCAATAAAGCGGAGTGATAATAGCAGGACGACAAGCACCGAGTTGACCATATTTGGACCGGAAGCCATGCTAAGAGGAAAAGAAGAAGCAAATATGCGTTGAGAAAGAGAAGATGGGCAGAGATGGATGAAACTTTGATTGATGGGTTTGTCGGGTCTTATATAGATGCAGCACATATAAATAAAATTAAAGTTTGATTTTATCTCAGATATACAAAGTACAAAATCCACTCCACTCCGTTGTGTTTCACATGTGCACCAGCACATTCAGAGATCAATGTACGGTTATCATGACTGCCTGCAAGCAAGGTCTTGGCTGCCTTCGTCATATATCTTCTCAACTATAACTACAAGCACTGCTCACACTGGAAATAAGAGAGACACCATCACCTAAAGCAAGTTCGGTCCATGCCATCGTCTAGTTGGGGTTTCAGAGTTGCTCTGTTAGCTGCTCAGCCACATCGAGTTACTCCATCGCGAGGAGCCGGGAGAAATCATGAGGAGAAAACCATATCGCAAAACAGCATCAACATCGCCTAGGTAAGTGACGCCGCCTACGACGACACAGCATCTCGTCAGGGCTAGCCACTGTCGCTCCGTCCATACTGGGGGACAGCTGCACCAGCGACTTTGCCGCCGCCTCGGAAGGGAAGTAGCCTGTAGCCCCCGGTGTCCTCCATCCAGATTGAGCGCATGCGAGAGAGTTTCCAAAGAAAAAAACACGCACGCCTGGATAGACCACAAAAGATTTTGATGGTGTAAAATGAGTTAAATTTTAATAAGTAGTAGTACATTTTATGACGAATTGATGTGCTAAACTCGTCAATCTGATATCGTGTTTCCGTGAAACACCAGTATCAATAGTTTAAATTCTAAACCGTTAGGAATTTGCTAAGAATTTGCTAAAACGACCAATATAAAAGAAACAACTCGGGCCTCCACCAACGGTGGTGTATTCTTCCATAGAAAATCAGATAGAGAAAAATGACGAGCTAGCTTTGGCTAGCTCGCTCTCTGAATCAATCAGAACACACGCGACAGGGAATACAAGCGATATGTATTTCACTGAATATACAAGACGTGTACTTCAGTCAACTTAATTGGCACTGCCCATCGTGGTTCAGTGAGAGAAACAAAGAGAAGAAAAAGGTCACACTGCTGGAGCCAAGGCAGCCGGACAGAACTGTAGGGAGCTGCCGCCCTCAGCACCGCACGCGAGAGAGAAGCTCTGGGGAATTTGTAGGGGAACACCGGGAGATGCGAGTGCCCAGTCCGGCGGCGGCGAGCCCAGCAAGGCGGCGATAGGGGTACCATGGATGGATCTAATGAAGAAAAAAAACCATGACAGACCGTGTGCATTATATTTTGTACACTCTAAATAAGCCTTGAAACAACGGAAGCTAGACCAACACAAAACTAAGCTACATCTCTTCCAAACTGAATATATCTCTTTTGTGCGGTCCTACATATTCATGTGCAATGTATCCACTGCAGGACATGCTTGAATATTTAGTATAAACTGGAACATGACACCACTTGTTTTAGATAATTAAAGAGGGAGGCAAGGGTGGTGACCTTCCTGACGAATTCTTTGAGTCAACCGTTGTGCTACCCAAACGTGATCTGTTGTCGTCCCTGACAAAGACTCCATGTCCGCGCATGCGTGAGCTGAATGGCGGAGCTGTAGCAGTCCAGTGCAGGAGATCAGAGGCAACTCGGGGTAGTCACTGAACTGCAAAATACTCCTAAGGAGGTGAATTGACCAAGATGGGCTCGAGGAAGAGCTTCTCGCCCAGCTATTTCCGCTGTGTCTCATCTTGTGTTGGCAATACCGGAAGAACCTGCACCAAAGAACAACCACATATATGTGTGCGTCATCAGAGAAGCGAGCAAGCAATAAGATGAATCACATGTATACGGGGCACTGCATTCAGATGTGTTTTAGATGTGAGCACAAAAACAATTTATGAATATCATAAATTACTAAATATTGCATTGGAAAAATAGAAATAAGATGTCACTGGTACTTGATAGCACAATTAAACAAAAGCAAGGTGATCAAAGTACACAAATTTTCTTCCCTCAAAAGAAACTACAATAAATTTCATATTTCATGTTCAACTAACGTGCATCAGGCTTCAGGATATGGGTTGTGACCCCAGACTGCTCGCTTGTGACTGTGCGCAGCCAGGAAAACCGCTCCAGATCATAGGATGATGAACCTTGGAAGAGTAACAGGCCTTCGTGCCCGTCCATTGCAACAATCTAAATACAAATAAAAAATGGACATGCATAAATTTTAGTGAAAAGCACAACAGAAATAGATTCATTATGTCCATGTATAAACTTTATTAAAAGGCACAACCGAAATAGATTCATGAAGTCCCACAAGCAACATAAATTCAGTGATTAATTCTGAAATCTGTACATAGGCATAATACATACCCGAAAAGAGATGCAAATGTCCATGGTCCTCTTCATGTTTAAGTAGTCTGCACTGCAAAGCAATATGAACCAATTTATCAATTCTGTAATTGCATTGAATCAGTTTCTATATCCACAGAGCACTAATGAGTTTATATGGCAATTTTAGTAATCTACTTAAAATGCTCTCAATTAGGAAAACAGTTAGAGAAGAGCGGGAGAGGCATGGACCTAAAAAAAGTGCAACCTACTATCTTAGAAATTTTCGTTAGTGCAACCTAGAAGACCCAATTCAAGAACAGTAAATAGGAAGAGAATACATCAAATAGTAAGTAGGTTTGTCATTTGTCTATTTCATTTTCTCTGTTTGCTTTCATTTGTTTGCTAGAAAGAATTTCTCCCATTTCTATTTTCAACTCAAACATCTTTGTTTTTAAGATTTGCATCTCCCAAGTAACTACTTTTCTGAAATTTCCTACAGATTTCCATGAATTAAAAATCATATGATACGGAATTACAACATAGAAATTGTGCCCAGCTAAGAGTTATGCTCTCATTAACAAAAGAGCTGGATAAAACAATAAATTTACTTGATGTTAAAATATATAAATATATATTGTACCTGTATCCACAATCCCTACGGTCGCTTGCTTGTAGAGTCCATAGAGGATAAGCTGGTCTTGACTGGAAGTGCTCATGGGCAGAGTCTTCACCTTCGTGGCCTACTCTTCAAAATCCTCCTGCAACATAGTACGATAGATTCAAAATCATTGTTCAATCAAGCTGTACACTCACATAGTCCCGAGTACCTCGTTTCTCTCTCTCCTCTGTTCTTGCAGGCAGCCTGTCCTTCTCTCTCCTCTGGTGGACACGGCAAAAATCCAACGAGATGGCGCTTCCTGGAAAGATTCCTCGCGGCCAGGCCCTCGCCACCTTCGCCCGCATCAATTCCCATCCAAGACTGAACCGATTCCCACCAAGAACGGCCGGCTAGTCCCGATACCTGATGGCTCCCAATCGGCATATTTGGGATCGGGCTCTACCCGATGCTCGAACGCCTGATCTTGGAATTAGGCTTCCTCAGCGGCGATACCTGACGGCTCCCAATCGGCATATTTGGGATCGGCTCTACCCGGTGCTCGAACGCCTGATCTTGGAATTAGGCTTCCTCAGCGAGCCTCCGTCATGGTGAGCTTCGGGGGCCTGCTGCGTTTAGACAACCCTGGGAAGAAGGCCATCAGGACAGATCAGAGCAACATGTCGAGCAACAGCAATTCGAGGCTGGAGCTGCCTCCAAACTGGAGAAAGGAGAGTGGATTCTCACGGATTTGGACAGCCCACTGAATCTTGATATGTAATTAAAACTAACAACAGTTAAATCCAAATTACATAGTTCAAACCTTTCAGTAAATCAGACCACATTGTGAAGCAATATTATCAGCAATAGTCCAGATCGGAAGTTACAACAACATCAGCGCATATAAAAAGATGGAGCAAAATCCTAGCGCCAGAACCCAAACTCACACAGGCTAAAATTCTATACACGGGGATGGGAAGAAAATTCGAGCGGGCGCCGGCGACGACAGTACCTTGCGAGATGAGGCCCTCCACGGCGAAATCGGCATCCAATGCCTTGAGCTTCCGCGAGGCCGGCGAGGAGCGTTGACACGGGGATGGGGAAGAAAATTCGAGCGGGCGCCGGCGACGACAGTACCTTGCGAGATGAGGCCCTCCACGGCGAAGTCGGCATCCAATGCCTTGAGCATCCGCGAGGCCGGCGAGGAGCGTTGTAGATCTCAGCCTTGGTGCGGTCGTCCAAGATCCCCTTGAGCTTCCTGAAAGACGGCGGGATATCCGGCCCATCCACCGCCGCCACGCGGTAGTGCTACTGCGGGAGGAGATTGATCTTCCCCCGGCTGGCGACGACTGTGCTCTAAGAGGATGGAATCGAGCATGGGGAACTTGCAAACCGCCTTTCCACCGAATCCTCTCTCAGATCCTTAATCTCGACCGAATCACAACCACGACGAGTGGGCTCGACCTCAATTTGGAGGAGGACGACGGCTATGGCGCGTGGTTTGAGCGGAGTCCATGTCGGAGCAGATCTCGCGTCGAAGAGAGATGAGGGGGGGGGGGCGCCAGATCGACCTGGAGGAGGAGAGACCGGGCCGTGTCAGATTGAGGCAACGGGGACGAAGCACGACCGAACAACGTTCTTAGGCGGTGGCACTGGTTGTAATTAACCCAAACGAAACGTTATGTGACTTATGGATGGTAGTGGTGGGTAAATATGTGATTTGGTGGGAGGGTAAAATCGGAAAAAAAATGACGTACCACAAGAAACCTTAATGCTTTTATTATTAGGTATAGATTGTTCCCGAATATAGAAAGCCCATGCAAAACATAGAAAATGCAAACAAGTCCTTGGAGCAAATCTCATATCATAATCTTTCGCCGTTGGGATCGTCGCCGTCCTCGAGCCTGAAGGGAAGACAAAGGAGACCAGATAAATCGCTGAGTGATCGAGGTATACTTGGAGAGGAGACCTAGCTAGAGTCGCCGCGGTATCCACCCGCCGAGTACGGTGAGATATTAGAGAATAAGGCATATGGGCGAGGGCATCCCCCCATCCACGCCAACAGCCGCGTGCCTGGGAAGAGGGAACCTAACCCACATGAAGGGGGCAACCGATCTCAAAAAATAAGGGGGGGGGACAACCAAGATAAGAGGCATCATTGATATCAGAATGAGCAACTGATAACCCCCAAGAGCAGGGGATCACTACAACAATTCTCAATGTGGAACCGATCCGTAGGAGCAAGAAGGAAAAACTATTTATTCTCTCCAACTAAAGTGTCACTAGTTTTTGTTGTTTATGCACTAAACAAGTTAAAGGAACAAGGCGGTTGATTTAATACAAGGAAGTAAAGTGCAACAAAACAATAATATAAAAGTGTCCTAGTCCTCTTCAATGCAAGAGGACAAGATGGTGGTTTACTCTTATAGGAACAATGGACACGGGTTCATGGGTTCACTCAATCTTCACTCTCCATCTATGGTGGTGATCATGTTATAGATGATAAAATTACACACAATTGTCATGCTTTAATGATAACTTTTATGGCGTCTACATGTCCTAAAACACATAGTTGAAAGAAGTACCCATATGTGTTGTTGTGTCACCCTCGTAAGGCCAGCGTGTAGTTACTGTCACTCCACCACGTCATACTTCCCCCTTTTTACTCCCAGATAAAGGATGTTTGGCTGCATATATCGTGTCACTCGACACATGTACCGTCTGTCACTCGGCCACCCCTTATCTACATACATCATACTCCTTAATGGTAAACACATTAAACACTAATGCAATGATTTATAGGTTGTGCTTTCGCATCAACCTACACATGGCGTTGTCAAACACCTCGTAACATGGGTAAACAAGACATTATGCATAGATCAAACCATTACATGTATCATAGATGTATTTCCAAAGTATGACAAACAGTAAAGTCTCAACACAATGGTAAATGCATAACAAGTATCATCTCATACCACAATATCCACCTTAGGAATTACATAGATAGATCCACAATCATGCAAGGCACATCATGTGGAATTCAACAATGATCATACAAAGAGAGACTGGATCAAGTTACCACCACAAACCCATAGTCCAGGGGGTGGACTACTCCCTCTTCGTCATGGTGTTGATGTAGATGATGTTGGACAGGGTGGATATCCAACCGGCGGCGGCTCCGGCGGCGTTTCCCCCTCCAATCTTCGCTAGTTCTGGCTCTGTTTTTGTGTTTCTCGGACGCTTCCTCTCTGGATGCACCGGGGGCCTTTTATAGGCGTTTTTAGGTCAGGACTCCGAATTAGGGGCTGAAGATGGACGGCTGATGATGCTCGAGGAGGGAAAGAGCATGGGTGACACGGTCCCCCTTCTAGGCCGTGCCACCTGGCCTCTTTCGACCCTCCGGGCTCCGTTCGCGTGGTTCCAGCGCTCCAGGCCATCGTCTTGGCAAAATAGTAATCCTCGAAAAAATCTAGGTCCATTTGACTTCGTTTAGGTCCTTGAAAGATAAAAATACACAAAACAGGGTTTTCATGTTCTGTAGAATTATAACCCAAATAAAGGGGATCATTGGTAAATCCCCATAAATCAATGTAAAATATGGATACAACATTCTATATGATGCAAATATATGGGAATATGTGTAACAAAACTACAAAGTTCATGTATGCATTATACATGCATCAGACCGACGTGACAATTTTGAAAAACAACGCCGGAGCACCGCCAAACACTAAGGGTGTGTTTGGTAGCCTGTGTGTGTTGAGAATTTGTTTCCCACTAGAGCCAAGCTGGGCTTATACAGGTTGAGCTCAGATTTGGTGATGTGTTTGGTAGCTTGCATGGGTCCAGACATGCCAAGGTGAGAAGCTGTTTGGTGGCATGTATGTGTTGGGCTATGCTGAGCTCAAGGTTCACAAATACAAAATTACAAACAGGACCAAATTATTACAGAAAGGACCTTGACAGAAATTTAAAAAAAGCAATCAAGTCCCATGGCAGCCGTGGCGATGGGGGAGCGCTCGGTGGCGCAGGAGCAGGAGCTCGGCGGCCATGGCAAGCGGCGGGCGCTCACCGGCGCAGTTGCGGACGCTCGCCGGCGCAGGAGCGGTCGATCTCCGGCGCAAGGAGCTCGGGCGCCGTGGCGAGGGGCGGAGGAGCTTCCGCCGATGCGGAGCTAGGCTGCGCGGGCGGAGCTTGTACTCCTCCGTCGCGGCGGTGCTGGGAGGCGGCGGTGGCCGTCGTTGGGCGGCGCTAGGACGGAGAAAGGAGAGGCCGATGGTGCCGGCGAGCCACGCGGAGTGCTCGAGGCGCTCGTCGGGAAGATGAGAAGCACCGGCTGCGGCTTGCTGCCGTCGGGACACAGATCACCGCGCTGCTCGACGGCGACGAACACCTCATAGACGACGCAGAGGATGGTGCCATCTACATCTGGAGGGTGGACCAGAGCGGCGGCGGCCGATCTGTGGAACACCATGGGACTCCGGCCGCACGCCACCACCGATGCGTAGCTAGGCGGCGTCGATGCGGAGCTAGGCTGCGCGGGCGGACCTTGTACTCCTCCGTCGCGGCGGTGCTGGGAGGCGGCGGTGGCCGTCGTTGGGTGGCGCTAGGACGGAGAAAGGAGAGGCGGCGGCTCTGGCGAACTTTCGGCGGAAGGAGAGAGGAAAGGACGGGTGCAAAATGAGAAGCAAGGCAAAGGGTGCTCGCGGGGCGCCGCACGGTGGGACCCACGCGCGTGGGGATTGTTCGTATGAGCTCGCCCAGGCTCGCTTGCGAAGCTCGATTTGAGCTTCGCAACCCGGCCAGGCTGAGAGGCCTTTTATGCATCGGGTGGGCATGGCCCAGAGTGCTAACCCAGTCTACCAAACACCTAAAAACTGGGTGAGGAGAGATTTTCTGGGCTCACCCAGGCTACCAAACACACCCTAAACATCTCCTATTGGTACTTCGATGCCACCAAGCACGACGTCGAGAAATGGGGTGGAGTAAGGAGACCTTATTTGATGATTCTTGGATATCCTTGCATAGCTAGCCTTTTCTCCTCCTTCTCAAAATTATGTAGAAATATCTTGTATATTTTTGGTCTTTCATGTATAGACACAAAAATATCAATACATATAGTACAATAGAACGGTTTTACTTAAAAAACCAAGAAAATAGTCTGGCTTAACAAGATAACTGAAGTGCCAACCAGAGAGCTTAGGATCGCAGATGATCTGCGAACGACGACCGCCACCTGGATCAGCACCAACGAGGTGCCAAGTTTTTGACGTGGGTTGTTAGGCATCATGCACGATGTTCTAGCGAGAAGAGAATTCGAGAGATCCTTCGAGAAAAGAGTGTTACAATAGATGTTGATAAGATGTTTGCGAGATACCCTTGTGAGAAAACATAAATTTTCTATATCTACTTACTTACAGAGAATTTGGTTTCTGCGTGTGTTTCCACGGAAATGTTACTCCATCTGTTTTTCTGTTTCAGTTTCGCACGTTCCTTTTTATTCTTTTTCGACGAGAAGGGCAGACCTTCCGTCCATTTTCTTAAAATAGGAACAATAAAAAGAGTTACAACGAATATTTACAAGACAGACTTTCTCCTTTCCATTTCCGCAAAAGCACTTTGTTTCCATTCCCCCCCCCCGGAATGGAAAGAAACACTCCAATGTTAAAAAAAGAATACTACCCCCTCCGATCTGTTTTAAGTGTTTCATGGGAAATATACATGCGAGGGGTACAAATCTGTAGGTATACTGGCGTCATTTATTTGGGATCAGAGGGGTACTAATAAGAAAGAAACACTCGGACACGATCGTTGGCCAATTCACATGGATCCTTAGATTATTTTTCAACAAGGCGTATATATAGCATGCACAGAAGATAACAAGTAGCAAGCCGTAGCCTTGAATGCAACTTTGGTTCGGTTGTTGTCAGTCCCTAATAGACATATAGCCGTTGCTGGACGGCGGGATGCACAGGGGCGGCGCCGCCCGGGCTGCTCCGCCCAGATCTGGCCCATCCGGGCCCGATCTGGGTCTGGACGGGCTGGCCTGCCATTTGTGTGTCCCGATCTGCAGTTGGAGGTGGTTGTTTTCGTGTAGGGGAGCAGCGATGACGGCGGCCGCTCTGGTTGCAGCGTGACGGCGGGCTTTACGGGCCAGTCTGGGCCCGGCCGGACCCTATTAGGACTGGTGTGCCCCTGTGGGGCTTTACGGGCTCGCTGAGCCTGGCCGGACCTAACCGGGACTGGTGTGCCTTGCTGTTGCGTCGGGTCGACTACCGCCTTCGGCGGTGGAGGTAGTTCCCTCCCGCATGGCTGCGGTTTTGCTGACCCCTAGTCGAGCTACTCTTCACCTCTGGTTTGCAGACCTCGTGACGGTTGCTTCGGTGAGACGGCGATGGCGGCTTCGTAACCGGCGTGGCGCAAGGTGGTGGTCGGCGAGGCTTGGATGGCGAGGTTTTCCTTGTGGGGCTCCTGTGCTAGGGATCGTCTAGGGTTGTGGACAGGATATGTTCGGGAGAAATCCTTGTCGGCTCGTTCGACACCGACGCGGTGCCGCCCTCGGGCGACATCATACCTTCCTGGAGGGCGTCGTGGCTTCCTATCCACTCCCCTCGAGTGCGCGCGCTGGTCCGGGCAGCAGGGTTACTCTCCTTCTTGAAGGTGCTGCTTGGGACTCGATGGTTCGCTGCTAGGAGTGTGGTGGTACTTCGTGGAGAGGGCGCAGCGGTTACGGGTCTCCGTCGTTTAGTCAATCCGCCTATGTCTCCTTTTGTTTTTCTTGTTTTTCTCTTCTTCTTGCTTTGGGTGTTTGTTTGCTGCCGCCCCAGCATGTGGAAACTGTCGGTTGTATCGGGTGGTTGCTATATTTATATAGCGGGGCTACGGCCTATTTCATCATATAGCCGTTCCACGTATCGGGATGTCACGAGAAAAGCTACTGTAGTACTATCAGTTTGAATGGTGCTGCCGTTGGACGTACGTACAAGCACAGGCCGTTGTGTTATAAATACACTTGCTCCTTGCTCGTAGGCAGTGGCGGAGCCAGCGACAAGCTCCTGTGGGGTCGGCAAACTTTTTGTGGGGTCAAATCATCTTGATAAACTAAATGAGGTTTTCAGAAAAGCTGTGGGGTCATCTGACCCCACAAGTAACACGTAGCTCCGCCACTGCTCGTAGGAGTACTAGACACCAGAGCATGAACTGATTGGTCGTAGACGGTATCATGTACCGGCCGGGAAGTATAAAGATGTGATAAAAAAAGATAAATGTACTTAAATAAAAAACCAAAACAATGAGGGCCGTTCCGCTTAAAACCGAAAGACGAAGCGGAAGCGGCTACAAATAGACGGTGGGAGCTAAAAATTCTTCTCGCGAAAACCAGAAGACCACCACCAACTTCCCGCACCTCGCTGCACACCCACACCCTCAGCTAGACAACTAGCATCCATGTCGGACTCGACGGGAAAGTCCCCGGCGGTTCCGATGGCCGGGGGAGAAGAAAACGGCGACGCGGCGGCCGGAGGGTCGTCGTCGTGCCGTCCGAGATTCGACCGCGGCGCAGAGGAGATGGTGACGGAGGAGGCGCGCGCTAGAAGGCAGGAGGAGAAGGCGGAGCTGGAGAAGAAGATCGCGAGCACCAAGGAGGAGATCGTCGCCCTGGAGGCGGCGCTGGCCGAGATGGACGCCGCCGCCACCGAGCCGCAGTTTACCAACTAACTGCCGGTCCGGCGCGCTCGTTGCTTGATCGATCCGTGCGCTTTGCCGAACCGGGCCGTTTTAAGTAGCCTTGATTGGAACTAGTGGTACCTAAGTGTTTGTTATGTACCGATGACAGTGGCTTTCATTTGTTTAGTTGCTTAGTTAATTCGATGCTTAACTAGAGTACCATTGTGTGAAACGAATCAGCAAGGAGCAGTTCTTCGTATGTTCCTGATTGTGAACGCTGTCAAGCAGCGGTCAAGTGACATGCCTTCATTGCCTTGCCATTCTGTAGCAGCTAGCACACTCGTCTTTTTCATCTTGTAACTTTTTTTTTTTCTGAGTAAGTATACATCGCTTTTGGTTGAACGGCGAATTGACCGGTCACAGGAGCAGCTTGAAAGAATGCCGGCCCATTTTGGGCAAGCAAGTACTCGCAATTGCTTTAGCCCATACCAATCAATCACAGCAGCAGCTCGATCGTGGGAGCGGCGTTTTGGTGCCCGGGCGCAAATGCACCCGGAACAGAAACGGCAACGTCCCTGACGTGGAAGGTGGACCAGGCATGGACGGACGTTTGCCCGTCGATGGTGGACTGTGGGGACATGACAGACGGTTAGCATGGACCGTGGAACAGAAGTTACAGAATAACCATTAGCTCAGTGCATTCACTCCTCCGGCAGTCCGTTGGCCGCCTTCCGACGATGACGAGCTCGTAGGTAGTAGCTGGTCTTGTCAAGCCCCCTCAGCACACCCACGATCTCTCCATGTCGCTGACGAGCTTCTATTTGACATGGGGATCCATGTACTTCTCCTCACCGAGAGGGCCTTCACCTCCTCGATGGCGAGGTTGTCCACCGGCTGATCCGTCGGGTCGGCATGAACCGAATCACGGCCATCTTCAAACCCGGGTGCCGCGCGTCGCGTAGGACAGGGCTTCGTTGTCATCTCCCGGAAGGCTATAAGCCCATGCCTGGCGCTTAGCAATGAGCGGTCGTAGGCTAAGTCGAGTGGTCATGTAAGATGAAACTGAGGCCCATGGTCCCTGCGTTTCGGTCTACGTAGTCCCGACGGAGCACGGGGCGACCTCCAGCACCTTGCGGTTGTCGACGCGGAGCCCCATGGCGGCGCGCATGCCGCCGGCGAGCATGCAGCGCCTGTGGCAGTGGAGCATGATGAGCGAGGTGCGGCTGTTCACGGGAGGTGACACACCTCGTCATGCATATGGAGGACAGGAGGAGTAGGGGGGAGATGGTGGTGAAGGCCTGAAGGGCTGCACTGCACGGACATGGCGCCGCACCCGGGTGCCGCTGCTCGTCTGGAAGAAGGCGGTTATGATGTAGTCGTACTGTTTTGTAGTCGGAGGACGGCGGCGGCGGGCCGTACCTCGACGCGCTGTGGCGGAGCTTGTTGGTATTTACACCTGCGTGGATCGGCCGGCAATCTAGCTGGACGAACTGCAGGAAGTAGAGGCCGACGGTCAACAAACTGGGCTATATGGCTGCAGCCTGCAGATGCCGGTCCAGGACGTCAAACAGATGTTTGTACGCTGTGGGCCATGCGCCAATTAAAAATACTCGAATCTAAGAATCCGGTCGGGAGGTACAGACCAATTTGAATCGCAAGACAAGTCACCGGTTCTGATTTCGGGAGTAGGTGTGCTCGGGAGCCAAACCGAATTTCCGCTCGATCGTGCTCTTCTTCTCGAAAAGGAAAATAATGGCAATCGGTTCAGTTTTGAAAATGCAACGCATATGGTTTCTGGTAAGATTTTATAAGAAATAATTTTACCGCGCCAAAATAGCATGAGCGGAGCGGACGGTCAAGGCTGCAACTTTTTGTGTGGTGGTTGAATTCGATCGTATCGTGTCCCACGGCCCACGCATGGCGCCCGGTGCCCGCGTCACGAACGTTTGACCAAAAAGTAGCAGAGAACGCTCAGAGCTCAGACTAGCCTCTGGTACCATCGATGATCGATGAACGCACCTTACTTGGATTTTTTGAATTCCCTCCATACATTTTGATAATCTCGCGTCGTTTTAATTTACAAGGTCCACCAATTTGGCAAATCTTACTTGTGTCCGAAACAGTAATTAAGCACTTAGGGGCACTTTAAAGTAAGGTTGATGACGGTCTTAATATTTTGACTTTAAATAAATCTATTGAATTTACCTCAGAATCTTGGAGAAGAAGAGCAACAAGGCTCGGAACACCATATGGATCTTCTTACCTGAGAAGTAAAAGTTTAAAAGGTTAGCTTGGCTCTGATGGTTGGGTTCCCTGTGGTGGAACCAGCCCACCCAGGTTCAAGTCCTAGACTTGGCATGGGCGTTTGCATTTACCTGGATTTATTCCAGGATTTTCCGGCGCTATTCTTTCAGTGGTAGGTGACGTGCCCGTCAACAGCGAGACGCCTGTGGTGACTTCGTCAACCTCAAGATCTGCCGGCTCAGTCCTTCAGAGGTGCTCATAGGGGTAGGGTGTGCGTGCGTGCGTTCATAGGGGTGAGTGTATGTGCGTATTTGTGAGCGTCTGTGTTGTACTGTGTTCTCAAAAAAAATAAAACTAGATCTAAAGTATAATCAGTTGTTTGGGGAAGTGGTAGATTTAATAACAAAGTTGAACGTTGTCGCAATGAAAGGGGTTGATTTAAACGGATTTAGCGTAAATTATATTTCTTTGCCATTCTAGAGTCATGCATATCTAATTTTTTCGCTCCTTTTCTGAA
Source organism: Poa pratensis (assembly GCA_947311845.1). Taxonomy (NCBI): domain Eukaryota; kingdom Viridiplantae; phylum Streptophyta; class Magnoliopsida; order Poales; family Poaceae; genus Poa; species Poa pratensis. The sequence continues at coordinate 31,430,264 of CAMZMU010000076.1, read as the reverse complement.
ACATATCTCTGGAGGTATGGATTTTGCACGTATTGATTTGCCTCCTCATGGGAGATCAGGAGTATTCTTGTAGGTATCAACATGTTATCTTTTCATGTTAGAGATTTATTCACCGGAAACCATTGTGTTAAGTTTCATTGGTTTCAGAAGTGGACCATTTTGAATGGGCATTAGTGGTAGTGTACGGGGCAGCTCAAGATGCAATGAAACCTCACTTTCTCCCTGAGCTTGTTCATATATGTGAATAGGAACCACTACTTTGTTAGTAGGATGGGACTTTAATACTATTCGTTGTCCGGAAGAGAAAATAATGATAATTTTAATGCAATATATGCTATCATCTTCAGAGAACTAGTGCTTATGAGTAGACAATTCACGTTGGCCAATTTCGTGAAACACCAACATTTGAGAAACCCGATAGAATTCTAGCGAGCGTTTAGTAAGAGCAAAAAATTCTTTTGGTGAATGTGGGGCTCTAACTTGTTCGGGGTCAGACCAGACACCTTTGCTTCTTGACTCGGGCGAACAAGAACACATGGGAAATAAGGCTCTTTTCTCCTTTGAATTATCGTGGCTACGTCAAGAGGGTTTCTATGAGGCGGTTGTCAAGGAGAGGAGTCTCAACTGGAAACAATCCTATATGGAGGTATGCCAAAAAAAGTATCCAACATGTCAAGAAAAATGTTTAGGGGTTGGGCTCATAATCGAAATAGCTTTTATAAAAAGTAAAAAAGAGTGCCTTTTGAAATATAATAGACATTTTAGACCATAGAGTACATGTGACACCTCTCAACACATCCAAAAGGCACTAGTACAGAACGATACATCGGATACCCCTCTATGGAAACGGCACGAGTTAGGCGACAGAGAATCGCGATTTTAGCATTGCGGACGAGGCCTGGCAGAACTGGGCCGCGGCTGGTCCGTCAACATTGGGTACGGAGAATTTTTGATCTCCGTTACCAATATTATTGGCAACGGTCATAAATTCACCTCCGTTTCCAATACGTATCTCTATGGCAACGGTTGTTTATGGATATCCGTTTGCGATGTGCTTGGAAAATTGCAGTTGCAAACTGGAAGCGCGCCTGTTCAATGCAGCTTAATTCATGAGGGATTGGAACCGCCTGCTCGACGCTAATAAAATGTGACTGGAACCGCGCGAAGCCAGGCAGTTCTCACATTCTCCCCTTCGTTCTCTCCCACATTCTCTACCACACTAGCACAACCGCCATGGAGGAACCCTGGTGGCAGAACGAGGAAGTCCCGAGCGATGACGCGAGCGCTGAAGACAGCGGTGAAGTCCCATGGTGGGATCAAGACGGGCCGCCGGACTCGGACCCGCCGTCTTCACGCGAAGGAGAAGACGACTCCGAAGAGGACAAGTCGCCTGAGGAAGAGGAGCCGGAGGACCCGACGGAGCCATATTCTAGCCAGGAAGAATACGACGCCGACGACGACGACGAGGAGGAGGCGTCGGAGGAGGCACCGGAGGAGGAGGCATCGGAGGAGGCGCCGGAGAAGGAGGTGATACGTCTCAAACGTATCTATAATTTCTGATGTTCCATGTTGATATTATACCAATTGTTACATGTTTTATACACACTTCATAGCATTTTTATGCATTTTCTGGGACTAACCTATTAACAAGATGCCACAGTGCCAGTTCCTGTTTTCTGCTGTTTTTGTATTCCAGAAAAGATAGTCTGGAAATATTCTCAGAATTGGACGAAACTTGGACAAACCTTCTATTTTTCCAACACGAAGACGGAGTCCAGAGGAGAGACGGAGGAGGGCCACGTGGCACCCACACCCTGGGGCGCGCGGCCCCCCCTGCCGCGCCGTGGGGTGGTGTGGGGCCCACGTGACTCTGCAGCCTCCGCCCTTTCGCCTATTTATTCTTCCCGACGCGAAAACCCTAAATACCCGAGCCATTATCCACGAAAAGTTCCAGAGACGCCGCCGCCGTCAACCCTAGCTCGGGAGGGTTCAGAAGCTCTTCCCGGCACCCTGCCGGAGAGGGGAATCATCACCGGAGGGCTCTACATCACCATGCCTGCCTCCGGAGTGATGCGTGAGTAGTTCATCCTTGGACTACGGGTCCATGGCAGTAGCTAGATGGTTGTCTCTCCACTTTATGCTATCATGTTTAGATCTTGTGAGCTGCCTATCATGATCAAGATCATCTTATTGTAATGCTACATGTTGTGTTTGCTGGGATCCGATGAATATTGAATACTATGTCAAGTTGATTATCAATCTATCTTATATGTTATTTATGATCTTGCATGCTTTCCGTTACTAGTAGATGCTTTGGCCAAGTAGATGCTTGTAACTCCAAGAGTGAGTATTTATGCTAGATAGTGGGTTCATGCCTCCGGTAATCTGGGAGAGTGACAATAACTTCTAAGATTGTGGATGTGCTGTTGCCACTAGGGATAAAATAACCGATGCTTAGCTTAAGGGTGCGCCGTTAGGTCTAATGCATTTGTTTACATTACGCACATTACTTAATGCAATTATCCGTTGCTTGCAACTTAATACCAACGGGGAACTCGGTATGACAACCTGGCGGTGGATTATTAGTCATAGACGCTGTTGGATAACGGTCTATGTATTTTGTCGTAATGCCCACATGAATATCATAGTAATCATCATGTCATATATATGCATTGTCATGCGCTCAATATTTTGTCAATTGCCCAGCTGTAATTTGTTCACCCAGCATGTTAGTTATCTTTTATGGAGAGACACCACTAGTGAACTGTGGACCCCGGTCCATTCTTTTACACTGATAATACAACCAACTGCAAACATTGTTCCTTTTCATTCTCTGCAATTTACTACTGTTTTCCACACCATACGTTTAATCCTTTGTTTTCAGCAAGCCGGTGAGATTGACAACCTCACTGTTTCGTTGGGGCAAAGTAGTTTGATTGTGTTGTGTGCAGGTTCCACGTCAGCGCGCCACTGACAACCTTCAGAAGTGATTTCTTGCTCCTACTGGTTCGATTAAACCTTGGTTTCATACTGAGGGAAACTGCTGCTACACTGCTTCATACCTTCCTCTTGGGGTCTCCCAACGAACGTGTGATCCACGCAATCAAGCATTTTTTGGCGCCGTTGCCGGGGAGCAAGAGGATTTCTGCAAGGGGAGTTTCACGCTTCCAATCTCTTTACTTTGTTATTGTCTTGCTTAGTTTATTTTTATTAGTCTTGTTTGCTTTATTTATCAAAAACACAAAAAAAATAGTTACTTTTATTTTCAAGTTGTTATCTTTCTGTTTTGTTTTAATTTTGCTAAAATGAGTACCCCTGAGAACACTAAGTTGTGTGATTTCACTAGCACGAACAACAATGATTTCATTAGTACACCTATTGCTCCACCTGCTTCTAACGCAGAATTCTATGAAATTAAACCTGCACTTTTAAATCTTGTTATGAAAGAGCAATTCTCTGGTGTTAGTACTGATGATGCTGCTGCTCACCTTAATAATTTTGTTGAACTTTGTGAGATGCAAAAGTATAAGGATGTAGATGGTGATATTATTAAACTGAAACTTTTTCCTTTCTCTTTGAGAGGACGTGCTAAAGAATGGTTGCTATCTTTGACTAGAAATAGTATTGATTCATGGACTAAATGCAAAATGCTTTCATAGGAAAATATTATCCTCCTGCTAAGATTATATCTTTGAGAAGTAGCATTATGAATTTCAAACAATTTGATAATGAGCATGTTGCTCAAGCTTGGGAGAGAATGAAATCATTGGTAAAGAATTGTCCCACCCATGGACTGACTGCTTGGATGATCATCCAAACCTTTTATGCAGGACTAAATTTTTCTTCAAGAAACCTATTGGATTCGGCCTCTGGAGGTACCTTTATGTCCATCACTTTGGGTGCTGCAACAAAGCTTCTTGATGATATGATGATAAATTATTCTGAATGGCACACCGAAAGAGCTCCACAAGGTAAGAAGGTAAATTCTGTTGAAGAAACCTCTTCCTTGAGTGATAAGATTGATACTATTATGTCTATGCTTACAAATGGAAAATGCATGTTGATCCAAATAATGTTCCTTTAGCTTCTTTGGTTGCTCAAGAAGAGCATGTTGATGTGAACTTCATTAAAAATAATAACTTCAACAACAATGCTTATAGGAATAATTTTGGTAATAACAATTATAAGCCCTATCCTTTTAATAGTGGCAATGGTTATGTTAATTCTTATGGTAATTCCTACAACAATAATAAGAGTGTACCCTCTGATCTTGAAGTCATGCTTAAGGATTTTATTAGTACACAAACTGCTTTCAATAAATCTGTTGAGGAAAAGTTTGGGAAAATTGATGTTCTTGCCTCTAAAGTTGATAGTCTTGCTCTTGATGTTGATTTGTTAAAAATTAAAACTATGCCTCATGATGTTAAAGAGAGCAAAACTCTCAATGCTATACAAGTTAAAATTGATAATAATGTGAGGATGTTAGCTGATTTACATGCTAGGTGGGCAAGAGAGGATGAAATTGCTAAAAAGAATAGTATTGCTAGAGTTTATACTATTACTACTACTGAAAATGCTATAAACTCAAGTGTTAACAAACCTCCTACTATCAATGGTAAAGTAATTGGTGTTGGCAATGTCTCTACTTCTGTTGCAAAACGTTTAAAATTGCCTGAAAACACTGAAACTGTTCCTGATAAAAGTGCTGAAATTTTTCGAGATGTGGAGACAATGGTCCATTACTTTTGATAATAATGACTTTGATTTTGATGGTTGCAATATTTCTGAAGTAATTAAGTTCTTGCAAAAGCTAGCTAGAAGTCCTAATGCTAGTGCTATAAACATGGCTTTTACTAAACATATTACTAATGCTCTCATGCAAGTTAGGGAAGAGAAATTAAAACATGAAGCTTCTATCCCTAGGAAGTTAGAAGATGGTTGGGAGCCCATCATTAAAATGAAGGTGAATGATTTTGATTGCAATGCTTTATGTGATCTTGGTGCTAGTATTTCTGTTATGCCTAAGAAACTCTATGATATGCTTGATTTAGCACCTTTGGAACACTGTTATTTGGATGTTCACCTTGCTGATAATACTATAAAGAAACCTTTGGGGAGAGTTGATGATGTTTTTATAATGGTTAACAATAACCTTGTCCCCGTTGATTTTGTTGTTTTGGATATTGAATGCAATGCTTCTTGTCCTATTGTTTTGGGAAGACCTTTTCTTAGAACTGTTGGTGCTATTATTGATATGAGAGAGGGGAATATTAAATATCAATTCCCACTCAAGAAAGGTATGGAACACTTCCCTAGAAAGAAGATGAAGTTACCTTTTGATTCTATTGTTAGAGCAAATTATTCTGTTGATGCTTCATCACTTGGAAACACTTGATTCTTACTTTCTGCGCCTAGCTGAAAGGCGTTAAAGAAAAGCGCTTATGGGAGACAACCCATTATTTTATTTCTGCAATTTTTCTTTTTTTGAGTCAAGGAGTTGTTTACTTCTGTAACAATTCCTTTGTATCTTTATTTTATCGCATTGTTGTGCCAAGTATTGCCTCTAATAGGAAGATGATGCTAGATTTGGATTTCTGCGCAGGAACAGATTTCTGCTGTTCACCGTTTTAATTCTGTAAAATCACAGAAAAATTATTTAAATCTGCAATTTTTTGTGCGTGATCCTCAGATATGTACGCATCTTTCGTTAGTTTAAAGTTTTTCGATCTGAGCAACGTAAGTGCTCGAAAAAATTCGTCTTTGCGGACTGTTCTGTTTAGACAGATTCTGTCTTTTATTTTTCGCATTCTCTCTTTTACTAGTGTTGAGTGAATTCTTTTTTAGGGTGAAGAGCTTCACATAACATCAGTGGCAGTAGCTAATGTTAAAAGTAACGGTCATGTTTGTGTCCTTATAGAACATGTGAGTTTTTGATTGTGCACTAACCCTCTAATGAGAATTACTTTGAGTTTGGTGTGGCGGAAGTTTTCAAGGTCAAGAGAGAAGGATGATATAATGTGATCAAGAAGAGTGAAGAGCTTAAGCTTGGGGATGCTCCCATGGATCACCCCAGCATATTTCAAGAAGACTCAAGCGTCTAAGCTTGGGGATGCCGGCATCCCCTTCTTCATCAGCAACTTATCAGGTCATCTCTAGTGAAACTATATTTTAATTCTTTCACATCATATGTGCTTTACTTGGAGCGTCTGTGTGCTTTTATTTTAGTATTTTATTTTTCTTATGGTCAACTTGATTGGACCCCAGCATTCTTGATTGGGAGAGAGACACGCTCCGCTTTTTCATATGAATACTCCTATTCTTCACTTATACTTGTTGAGTATTCTTATCTAGCTATTGCTATGCTTTTAGCTCCTGTTTTGCATGCATCTCTTATTCAGAGCTGTTAGTTCTTTTAAAGAAAGTACTCTCTTGCTTCACTTATAATTGTTTGGAGAGTTTATATTGAAATAAATTGATTGGTGTTTGGTTGGAACAGAAAATGTTGCATGTGGTAGATGGTATAATGGAAAAAGCTTACATATTCTTGTAGATCATTGTATTGGATAATTTGATACTTGTCAATTGTTTTGAGTTATCAAGTAGTTACCTGCGTGAAACGGCGCCAGAAAACAGTCCTGATGGCCCTTCACGTAGTTACCTGCGTGAAAAGTAAATGGGTTAGGTTGAGACTCCAAGTGCAGAGTGTGTAGTAAGTGGAAGACGTGTTTTCCCCACGAGGGGTGACTCGAGGGTTTAATATCGAACTCTCGGGGAATCAGTAGTGAAGATTTATCTTTCCTATCCTTCTTTTGGTTACCTACAAAACAAAGTAAATGTTTTGGTCCTCAACCTCACCTAGTGGTTGTCAAGCACAAGGTGTGAGAATGATATCAAGATAATATGCAATGCAAACAAGAAATAAATATGCAATGGTGGTAAATAAATATGCAAGGATGGTGGTAGCAATGATAAATGATATTTTTGGGTTTTATATGATGAATGCAAGATGTAAAAGTGTTTTTGTATTTTCGGATTTTTAAATGGCAGAAAATGGAAAAGTGGTAAAAGTGGTTGGAAAGGTGTTTCTTATGATTAAAAATGGACCGGGGTTCATGGTTTCACAAATGCACTCTCTCTTTAATAAAGTGGTAGACAATGGAACACTAGAGTTGACATATGAGATTGCAACACAACAGTTTAATGACAAGTTATAATTATATGGGCATCACGTCCTAACATAGAGACCTTTTGGTTATTAGTCTCTCTTATACTCCACCAAGATGCGAACTAAATCATAACACCTCAGTAATTAAGATAACTCAGAGTATAGCAATAAGTATCATGACATGAAGTTAAAATAAGAACATGCTAGATCTAGTCATGGAGGAAGTGGCAATGGTCACACCCACATCTCCGGTAGCATGGTATTTCTTTTTATCCCTAGTGAGGCAACAAAGTAAGGTAAGATACCCAAGTGGATCGCAGAACTTTCTCTCACGTTCACTGCACTAGCCACCCCCCGTTACTCCAACTAATGCACACGTTCCCCCTCACACGCTCTCATAAACATGCTTGATCATGACAAGTAAATAAGAACGGGGTACATAATATGCATCTACTTTCATAACTGAAACAAAACCATTGCAATCTCAAACATATATTAACTCATAAAAAGATCCACCACAAAGGTATTACATAGATGACCGTAATCATGTTCAGCAGCTCATACGGTACTAATTAGTGAAGCTCAAGAGAGAGAGATACATAAGTTACTTCCACAAACCCATAGTCCAGAGGTGGACTACTCCCTCTTCATCATGGAGACGGTGGAGAAGTCGTTGGAGAAGATGGAGACCACGCCGGCAGCGCCCCGCCGGAGTTTTCCCCCTCCAATCTGCAACTCCAGGTCTCTGTTTCGGTGTTTCTGTGTTTCTGCGGCGCTCCTTCCAGAGAACGTCGGGGGACTATTTTTATAGGCGGTTTTAGGTCAAAACGGAGTCGGTGGAGGAAAGATCGACGGCAACGGAGCTCCGAGGCCAAAAGGGGGTCCCACGCGGCCAGGTACTGGCCGCGTGGGCCCACTCATCTGGCCCTCGGGCCTCCGCTTGTTTGCTTCCTTCGCTCCCGCTTTGTTCCTTCCAAAAACTGATGCTCGTAAATTTCCAGGTCATTTGGACGTCGTTTGGGTCCCTGAAACATTAAAATATAGAAATAGGGTTTTCTGCCTGTGCAGGGTTAATTCCATAAAAATAGGAAACATATCAAATATTCCCAAAATCATTATAAAACAGTGATATAACCCTTATATGATGCAAATATGACTGGAATATAAGTAAAATAATGCAAAGTTCATGTATGCATTTTACATGCATCAACATCCCCAAGCTTAACCTATACTCGTCCTCGAGTATGAAGGTGATAAAACTAACATGGACTTTGCAATTTAATACTAACAATGGATATCAAAGATGATTACTATTGCTACATAGAGTCAAATGATTCATTCTTAAAAGGAGTAGCAATATGCAAGATAGTTTATGAAGTGATATCAAGTATTCAATGCAAGGATGTTCAATGATAATTCACAAAGTGTAACATAAAGAAAGTACTATGGACCACATGTATGCATAATGATAAGTAAGAACATCCTACAATGGTCATAGAGTATTGATGAAAATCTGAATATAAAAGGTGGACACTTTGGAAAGATATATATGAGTAGAGGTAAAGCATGAATAAATTTCATCTAACTTCTGAACTTCTCTACTTAAGTTAATGATTGTAATGTGGTAATCCTTGGTGTCAAGCTCTCATTCCCCTATCATAGCATCTTGAATGATTAAGTTTAAAGTGAAAGCAAATATGAGTAGTGTGCTTGACAAAGTACAGGTTGAAAGTCTCATGCCCCTTGAATACAAGTACCTACTCCATGTGTTACTCAACTTGGAAACAAAGCAAGTTCAAGTTAAATATCATTGTAAGTAATAATAGTATCATTAAGAGCGTCAACTGGGGTACCTCTTGTCCCAGGATATGGAACAAGCCCATATCAAAATGACAAGACAAACAAAACAATGAACAATCTCAACACCCTTTTTATTTACCATTAGATAGCTTTTTATTGTAAGGTGTATCACAGAAGGTTCACCATAGCATGTAAGTAAATTTCCACCATGAATGATGCATGGCTTAGATTAGCGGCCCAGGCGTCTCTCTAACCATTTATACAAACTCATTTAAACTCACTTCATTTCCACATTTATTTCACCCATGGTAAGCATCCATAAACAAAAGTACATGATATCAACTAAATGAATGAAGTGCATGTTGAAAGCTTGCCATGTGACAGCACATATGAGCTAACTCTCAACCAAAGACATTTGTCAAGCCACAACATCATAATTTTAATCACAATGGGTCATATTTTATTTATGCAATGAAAGTAAAGTGTGCATCAAGTTCGAGAGAGCTCTATAACCAACTTTTCCCATAACAATCAACAACATAAGCATTTTCATTCAGAGGTATAGATAACACAAATATCATGATAAACATACTCGGAATAGCATAAAGCTAATAGGTAGATATGGTGGACTCACTGGAAAAACTTTGGTTGAAGGTGTTGGAAACAAGTTTTTGCTTGTTGGAATTTTTGGGCTAGCAAGAGGGAGAAAGTTGACCATCTAAATGCATGCATGAGTGTCCATAGAACTAACTAATCCATGTTAAACAAGTAAATAACATTCAGCATCAAAACATGAATAAAGATAGCTCTTGATAAAATACTTGCAAATTAACTCATTAACAAGCTCATGAATCATGCAACTATATGTATCTTTTAAAATCAACTCAACATCCCTTTTCCCAATCTTATAATAGCATCCAACATAATTCAACCCAAATTTCCAGTAGCTCTCTCATATATAAATGATAGTGTGGTGGTCTCACAAAATAAAAATCAAACCAAAACAAAAAGACGCTCCAAGTTTATGCGATAAAGTGTTTCGATCGAAAAACAGAAGTTAGACGTGTGCAAACCGAGAGTGTGTAGGTCCAGTGGGGTTGTCTTCACATCCCCAAGCTTATGGTCTTCACCATCCTTGGATAGCTCTTGGTGCATCTCCTCTAATCCCTGTGAAAAAACTTCAAAACACCGTTTCTCCCATTTCTTTTTCTGTGGGGTGCATTAGTAGTGATAAACAAATAGATTTCTTGCTGCATATAATCCTTAGACAAAAATTCATATGAATGTCCAGAAAGTGTATAATGTTGTATGCCTACTCATAAACTCAATTGGATCAAAAAGATTCAAGTTAAAAGTTCTAAGCATGCATCAAACAAAATGGGACAGAATCTGTCCAGAAAAACAGCAGCAGCTAAACGTATTTTTCTACCCTACTTAACTTTGTCGAAAATTCCGAAAAATTCATGCATACAGAGGATGAAAAGTTCTACAGTTTAAATATGAGCTCATTCGGAGTTACAGAATAAGAATTAAAAATCATACCGTGCACAGATTCGTGCAGGAATAAAATCTCCGAACGCTATAAGCAACTTTTCAAACCAAAATGAGTAAAACTTGGCACTTTATTAAAAATTCCAGAAACTAAACTAAACAAAGTCTCTTGTTACAGCAAGAGGACACAAAGAAAATCACAAATAAAAACAACCGGGTTGCCTCCCGTAAAGCGCTTTCTTTATAGCCATATAGCTAGGCTTCTTACTTGATGTTTATTGTGGACGAAGCTCATGAGGGAGCTTGAACTTTGGTGTGTCCCTCTTCCTTGGGAAGTGTTCCATGCACTTCTTGTGTGGAAACTGAAACTTCACATTCCCTTCTTTTGAATCAATGATAGCACCTGTAGTACGAAGAAAAGGTCTTCCAAGAATAATTGGACTAGAGGTTTTATTCCCCATATCCATGATTAGAAAATCAACAGGCACAAATGTCATATGTAACTCTACCATAACATCACTTACTTTTCCTAAAGCATGTTTAATGGAATCATCAGCAAGTGCAAGTTCAATAGAGCATTTTTCAAGATTTTTCAATTCAAGTACTTCATATAGTTCTTTAGATAAAACAGAGACACTAGATCCTAGATCAAGTATAGCATGGTGTGTCTCTTTTCCAATGGTTACTAGGACTTTGGGAATCCATATATCCCCAAGCTTAGGTGGTATCATAGCCTCTTGGTTGTACCTAGCAATCTTTTCTTTAAACATGATTAGCAATATAAGAACCAAAACCTGCTTGGTTAGTTGATGGAAGGATCACTTGCAAATTTTTGTAAGATAGATATTAATTCATGCAAGCTACAATTCTCTAAGTCAAGCAATGGTTCCTTGACTTCACTAAGCATTTTAACTTCCTCAACTTTTTTCTAACTCAATCAACATAAGAGATTCATCATGTTCAGTTTCGTTAACTTCTTTTAATCCAACAAGTTGAGACATAAATGGCAACAAATATTCAGGATAGTTCAATAATTCATCAAGAGTTTCCTCCAAAGTAAGAGGCATTTTCAGCAATATTAATAGAATTCATTCCAACCACAGGTGGTGCTTGTGGTTTCCCTGCAGACATACTCAATAAAGTGGCTTGGTTATCAGCTAGTTTTGACAAGGCTTTGTCTAGTCCTGCAGTTTGGAGTTGTAAGCCTTTAATATCAGAACTAATAGAAGCAACAGACTTATTCAACTCTTGTATCATGGTATTATGACTAGCAACTTGTTCCATAAGAATTTTATTAGCCTCAAAATTATCATTACGTGGTGGCATAGGCTTCCAATTATTATCACTAGCATTAGGATATGGAATAGAAGGACGATTGTTGGGAACATATGGGGGTTTATTATAAGAGTTATAATTGTTGTTACCATACCCATTATTACCATAGTTCCTAATGAAGTTGACATCAATATTTTCAGGATTATTACCAACTAGTTCTTGCAAAGGCACATTTTCAATATTTTGTTTATTAATGAAAGCAAGAATAGTATCCATTTTAGATGACAAATCATTTGTTTCTTCTATGGAGTTCACTTTCTTAGAAGGATTAGGTGCTCTATCAGTATGCCATTGACTATAGTTTTGCAAAATACTTTCCAATATGTTCTTAGCTTCTACTATAGTTTTTCCCATAAAAGCACCTCCAGCAGCAGAATCAAGAATATTTCTAGACATGTAATTTAGACCATTGTAAAAAGAGTGTAATATGGTCCATTCGTTACCCCATGTGATGGACAAGTTCTAAGCATAAGTTTAATCCTATCCCAAGCCATAGCAACATGTTCATTTTCATTTTGCCTAAAAGAAAAATGTTGTTTCTATTTTGCAAAATTTTAACAGGAGGATAGTATTTCTTAATGAAAGCTTCTTTTAAATCATCCCAAGTTTTAATGCTATCAATAGGTAATGAATGCAGCCACTCTTTAGCTTTTCCTCTAAGTGAGAAAGGAAATAACTTCAGTTTTAGAATATCACTTTCCACATTTTTAAATTTCTGCATGTCACATATTTCAACAAAATCATGAAGATGCATAGAGGCATCCTCCATAGCACTACCGCCAAATTGTTCCCTAGTTATCAAGTTCAACAAACTAGGACTTACTTCATAACTCTCAGCATTTATCTTAGGTGTGGCAATGGGCCTAGCAATAAATTGATCATTTGGAGTGTTTGTGTAATCACACAACTTAGTTCTTTCTCCCATTTTAGCAAGTTTTTATGTGTTTTTTAATTTTTTATGCAAAACTGAAAATAAATATGCAAGACAATGACAAAACAAGATAAATTGCTTTGAAGGTAAAGATGGATAAGATGATGCTCACGTAGGTGCAACCTCCCCAAGCTTAGGTGTTAGCACAAGTTGGTGATGAAGTTGACTTGGTGAGATATCCTTGGATAAACCCGGCGCCAGAAAACAGAGCTAGTGCAGGGGACCCTTGGATAAACCTTTCAGCAATGATTCCCCGGCAACGGCGCCAGAAAACAGTCTTGATGGCCCTTCACGTAGTTACCTGCGTGAAAAGTAAATGGGTTAGGTTGAGACTCCAAGTGCAGAGTGTGTAGTAAGTGGAAGACGTGTTTTCCCCACGAGGGGTGACTCGAGGGTTTAATATCGAACTCTCGGGAATCAGTAGTGAAGATTTATCTTTCCTATCCTTCTTTTGGTTACCTACAAAACAAAGTAAATGTTTTGGTCCTCAACCTCACCTAGTGGTTGTCAAGCACAAGGTGTGAGAATGATATCAAGATAATATGCAATGCAAACAAGAAATAAATATGCAATGGTGGTAAATAAATATGCAAGGATGGTGGTAGCAATGATAAATGATATTTTTGGGTTTTATATGATGAATGCAAGATGAAAAGTGTTTTTGTATTTTCGGATTTTTAAATGGCAGAAAATGGAAAAGTGGTAAAAGTGGTTGGAAAGGTGTTTCTTATGATTAAAAATGGACCGGGGTTCATGGTTTCACAAATGCACTCTCTCTTTAATAAAGTGGTAGACAATGGAACACTAGAGTTGACATATGAGATTGCAACACAACAGTTTAATGACAAGTTATAATTATATGGGCATCACGTCCTAACATAGAGACCTTTTGGTTATTAGTCTCTCTTATACTCCACCAAGATGCGAACTAAATCATAACACCTGTAATTAAGATAACTCAGAGTATAGCAATAAGTATCATGACATGAAGTTAAAATAAGAACATGCTAGATCTAGTCATGGAGGAAGTGGCAATGGTCACACCCACATCTCCGGTAGCATGGTATTTCTTTTTATCCCTAGTGAGGCAACAAAGTAAGGTAAGATACCCAAGTGGATCGCAGAACTTTCTCTCACGTTCACTGCACTAGCCACCCCCCGTTACTCCAACTAATGCACACGTTCCCCCTCACACGCTCTCATAAACATGCTTGATCATGACAAGTAAATAAGAACGGGGTACATAATATGCATCTACTTTCATAACTGAAACAAAACCATTGCAATCTCAAACATATATTAACTCATAAAAAGATCCACCACAAAGGTATTACATAGATGACCGTAATCATGTTCAGCAGCTCATACGGTACTAATTAGTGAAGCTCAGAGAGAGAGAGATACATAAGTTACTTCCACAAACCCATAGTCCAGAGTGGACTACTCCCTCTTCATCATGGAGACGGTGGAGAAGTCGTTGGAGAAGATGGAGACCACACCGGCAGCGCCCCGCCGGAGTTTTCCCCCTCCAATCTGCAACTCCTGGTCTCTGTTTCGGTGTTTCTGTGTTTCTGCGGCGCTCCTTCCAGAGAACGTCGGGGGACTATTTTTATAGACGGTTTTAGGTCAAAACGGAGTCGGTGGAGGAAAGATCGACGGCAACGGAGCTCCGAGGGCCAAAAGGGGGGTCCCACGCGGCCAGGTACATGGGCCGCGTGGGCCCACTCATCTGGCCCTCGGGCCTCCGCTTGTTTGCTTCCTTCGCTCCCACGCTTTGTTCCTTCCAAAAATTGATGTTCGTAAATTTCCAGATCATTTGGACGTCGTTTGGGTCCCTGAAATATTAAAATATAGAAATAGGATTTTCTGCCTGTGCAGAGTTAATTCCATAAAAAATAGGAAACATATCAAATATTCCCAAAATCATTATAAAACAGTGATATAACCCTTATATGATGCAAATATTACTGAAATATAAGTAAAATAATGCAAAGTTCATGTATGCATTTTACATGCATCAGGCCCCCATAGCCATCCGAAACGACCGGACGGTCTGGCACACCCCAAACCCAACCCATATCTGGGGCGGGTTTGGGGGCGCCCGGGCGCGTCCGCCCCCCTGTCGCTGACAGCTCTGGCCTACGCGTCGGATAGAAGACTGACCGGCGAAGTAGGCTCACCGGCAGCGTCCACGCGTCCAGGGGCTCGTCGGCGCAATAAAAAAACCTACCTCCTCACCCTCTCCGCCCCGATTCAACTCCAATCCCCACTCACATCGACAATGTCGGAGAGCTCGCTGGAGGATGTTCGAGGCCCGTCGGCGCCTGCGGCCAGTGGCCAGTGCAGCCGCTGGTCATCTCCGGCGGCCGGAAGATCTGAGCCGGGCCCCCGCCGCTGGTCATCTCCAGCGGCCGGAAGATCTGCGTCGGGCCCCAGCCGCCGCGCTAGGGTTTCCTCCGCCAGCCGGAGGTCGGCTCCATCCTCCTCCGCCCCACCGCGGCGGGACCCGCCGGTCCAGGCACCGCCTGGGTGGAGGATGATACCGGATGGGGCTGGATGGAGGCTGGTGGAGGCTGGTGGAGGCTCCATCACCTCCGGCGCCCGGGCTCCATCACCTCCGCCGCAGCGGGCGCCGGAGACGATTGGCCGCGCGTTCCGCGAGGCCAGGCGGGCCGGCAGGACCGTCAGGGAGGCGGCGGCCATCGTTGGGGCCGACGAGGGACTCCCACTGGATGTGGTCAAGGTCTCCCTCACCTCCACCGAGACGGACAGCCGTCGCCGCCGGCGTAAGAACCAAGAAGCTCTGGAGGCGGCCATCGAGCTGTCGAAGAAGGAGGCAGAAGAGAAGAAGGTGGCGGCGTCCAATGCGAGCCGCCATGCGCAGGAGCAAGCCCGCGCCGTGCGGATCCTCGCCGGAAAGGTCGACGACAACGACGAGGCCGAGGAGGATCCGTACTTCGCCTTCCGCAAGCGCTTCAAGGACGACGCCGCCGGCGGCTCCGGCAAGGGCAAGTCTCCGATGTGAGATTTTTCCATTTTATATGTTTTAAATGTCTACTTTTGTAGTATCTATGTCTGTCCGACGAACTTCTATCCGACGAATCGATGAAATTTGCTACCTATCGATCTATCTATGTGCATTGATCTATGTTGCATGTTTGTGCATGGTTTTGGGGGTTTCGTTTGAGGTCCACGTTGGAGTGACTCTTTTTTGAGGGGTGACCGATCGCTGTCCGCGGACACGCTACAGTTTGGGGGCCAATTTTGGCAAGTGTGGTTGGAGATGCTCTAATCAGGTTTTGCTGCTCGGCTTGGGCTAATCCCGACAGATCCAGACGAAAGAATCCACCTACCCTACGGCCCTACCCAGCCCAAGTCGGTTTCCCAATCCATCCGTATCGCCGCCGGCCGCATACCACCCCGCCGCCGCCGGCCCCACGCCCGTCCTCCTCCGGCTCGTCGCAACTCCGAGGCCACGCGCCATGACGGAGGACCGCACTCCCAGGGCCTCAGATGAGCCCACCGCCGCGACCAAGCAGAGGTCTGAACCTCCTCTCCCCGCTTCCTCTCCAATTCCCGTAGCTCTCGAATCGTGGAGTTCCGGCGCTCTTGGCCGATACAGTTGTTCAATCTCTTGTAGCGGAAATTTTTTCTCGTAAGAGGTGATAGTTGCGCGACGTTTGGGGGTTGGGAGCGCTGAAACGAGTGTGATTGTTTTGTTAGGAAGAAGAGGAAGTGGGATCAACCCGCAGAGGATGTTATATCGGCGGCAGCAGCAGCAGCTGCTGTGGCGGGATTGCCCGTGTTGAACCTTGGGGCTCTGTGCGGCGTTCAATTCCCCAGCACTTCCGCGTATCCCGCCGCCCCGTTGCCGAATGTAGTCCCTGCCCCATATGCATTGCCACCGCAGCTTGCGCCGTCAGTGCTTCAGAGTGCTGCCGCTGCGATTCAGAAGTTGAGTCAGGTATGTGTTGCATGATATAGTTCACTCCTCGCGAACCCCAATTATAGTATTTGTATTCTCTGGTCTAGTATTCGTAGTTAATACTATATGTGTTTCTTGTTGCACCAGGCTAAAATACCGGATGAGCTTATAGCACGAGAAGTTGTCATAAATGACGCTGATCCGTCTGTGCGGTATAAGCTAACGAAACGGCAAACACAAGACGAGGTAAAACCCTCAACCAGACAACCGTAGTGTACTTGTATGTTATATCTAAAAAAAAGTGTTCTTCCTAGATATCGGTTTTGCATAGATCATTTTGAAATAAAGGCAATAACAGTTGTTTGATACTGAACAGATTCAGCGATGCACAAACACTATCATCATTACAAGGTATTTCTGATATGCAATTGGAGGCGACTCTCTACTAATTTGTGTGATTCTTTCCTGATATTTACTTGGTTTGATCCGCCCAGGGGAAGATACTATCCTCCAAATGCACAGCCTGATGGTGAGAAGCCACTCTATCTACATATCTCTGCAGGATCTCAGGTAAACATTGCTCACATGGTCATATCATAAAGTTCGACTTGCCTAGCCATTATCTAGTCTAATACGATTTTCGATGGGATATTAACTCTTGCTGCAAATCCTTGAATTTTTCACCGTGTACTGCTATCCTCTTGTATTTTTCCCGTTATGGCTATGTACAATTGGATCTCAGTAGTGCGCGATATACCTCTATTTCAAAATTTGGAATTGGAAGTCCAGATTGGCCTTTGTTTTGAAGTGAAACTGCTTACAAAGCCATGGAGTCAGAAGTTAGGTCGACAAGTGTCCAAATTTTGCTTAATTAGGACAATCAAAGGGAGTATGTGTCGTTTTGTGTTAATTGTTAAGCAGTAGTACCGCCAGTGGTATTTTGAAGATCAGATACTAGTTTTGTTAACATTGGTGACGTGGGATGCAATATGGGTGCGTTTTTAGCATAATGCACTGTAGCTGTGTTGACTTCTGCTATTCTGTCAGTGGTAGCACCATCATTTCCATTACGGTTAGAACGAAGAACTACATGATTCCAGTGCCTTACTATAAACTTTTTTTAACGAGTACCTCTAGTCATCGTTAGATAACGAAAAATTAACCTTTTACCTACTTCAGCTGAAAGATACTGCTGAGCGCATTAAAGCTGTTGATCATGCAGCGTCAATGATCGAGGAAATCTTGAAACAAGGCCAAATGCCAGAAGCCATCCAGAGCAACAGACAGGTCTCCCATTCATATCTCAGTTTGCTTAACATGATAATCTAATGACTAATGGAAAAGTTAAATGTGCACCATTATTTGCTATATTTGTTAGTACATGATAAGATTTTTTTTCAATTCGTCATTTGCCCCCATTTATGCTGACTTATATTGGTAGAAAGAAAGTGTTGATACAACAATTAATTATAAGATATGTATGCGTGATGCTAGTTTCAATGTTTGCTGAGTACGTGTATCAGTTCCAGTGTAGATTTGTGGACCCCGGTCGGATAGTAGTGAAATCATGTCCGTGACCGTATTTTTCACGTTATGGCTAACGGAGATAACGGAGTGGATGCGGTCGAATAGTAGTGAAACCATGTCGAATCTATGCGTGACAGGGTAGCTTCTGTGAGCCTCCGTTTGGTCGGTCGGAAATATTCCGTACCATTTTCAGTTTTAGATGTACATGGAAAAGGATGCCTTGTGCAATGGCAAAAACACCCCAGGAAATATTGGTTAAGCCGACCCTGTCACCTCTGGTAGACTCGCACCCTTCTTGTGTAAAGGAGTTGCTGCTCGTATTTCTCTCCATTGTAGCCACCCAACTACAGTAACGACATTTGACAATCAAATTGCCAGCGGAAGATCCACACCGGCGTCATTACTCAGATTGTTGCCTTCATTATCCATGTCCAGTTCTGCATGCTCAGTTTTTTTTTCTATTCATACTGATATGATAAATCCCGTGCACATATTTAGTGGCAAATATGCATGAGACTTGGTAAATACACATCACTAGGCTTGTAGATGTAGTTGTGAACTACAATTGGGGGCTCAGACTTTACTTGGTAAATATTCTCAGGTCTCTGTTATCACAAATTAACAGCTCAGTTTGCACTCAGCACCCCTTTTACAAATGTGCAGGGATATAAGATATAAATATCAATATGATAACATTGGGTACATAACATACATTCGTGTCCACATCATATAACATTAAAAGTTATTCAGTCGCCAAACTTTGCAACTATGGTCGAAGCAGGAAAGCAACACCAGTCATGATAATTTTGTCCAAGAGCAGCTGATTGACTGGTCCCTGCTTTAGTTCTTATAGTTCCTGAGTTATCTGTGTCAATGCTTAGTTGATTAGCGATGAATCTTGGTTCACTTGAGCCTTGGCTCCTGTGTGTCCGGGGGGGGGGGGGGGGGGGGGGGGAGTTGTAGATGGTGCAACATTTTCATGGTATTTAGTTGAATTAGAACCTTTTGTAGCATTGTCCACAATTTTGGATCTTCTATTGGTACGATTCCATTTTTCCTTCTTTTTTGGAGGGAATCAGGGGCGTAAACTACTTACTATAGTATTACTATGCAAGATTTGTTTCCTGGGAAGGTTAACAAATCCGTTCCCATTTCACAGGCTATGCATCCTTTTAGTGCGTCGATATTCTTGGGTTTTGCTGCAGATCCATCATTGAATGTTGCCGCTCGCATCCGTGGTCCAAATGTATGTTCTTGGAAAAAATAAGTGATGCTGGTTAAATTTAATCATGTTATTCTTGATATCCCTATCAGTTCTGTTTTTATTAATTTAGTCTTGTTTTACTTTCCTTTCTGTTGAAAAGAATCTAATCGTGAAGCTTTCTCTGACATCCCAATCTGGATGGGAGAAACTGTTTTTGTGCTGCTGGTGCTTCTGATTTTTTAATGCAGGATCAGTATATAAATCACATTATGAATCAAACAGGGGTCACTGTTGTACTAAGAGGAAAAGATTCAGGGAATCTTGGCAATTGTCACGATGAAGGTTGGTGTTTTGTTATTGTAGTTTGTGATTTGGAAATTTGTATTTGGAAGCTTGTATTTATCTTATAATGTGCATTGCAGCATCACAACAACCTCTGCACATGTACCTATCAAGTGTGCATTTGAAGAGCTTAGAAGCTGCAAAGGTTTTAGCAGAAAACCTTCTAGACACGATAGCAGCCGAATTCGGTGCTTCCAGGTCGGTAAATTTGGGTGATGATTAGTTCTTTTATAGTTTTGTTCGTAACCCTGTCTACACCAGCAATTCAAGTATGCATTCTATTTCCACTGGACCAATTGGATTGCTGATTAGCACAATGCAGTAAATGATACTACACTCCTACAGATATGCTATGATTAATCATTAGCGCACTTGTGATGTTATTTCTTCCTTGAACAATTACTATAAGAATATGATGTAGTAATTATGCAGTATCTAGCTTACTGAATACTAGAGGACTCACAAATTTCCAACCACTGGCTATTCTCCTCATCAGTGAAGCAAGAAAATTCTTGGCGTATTCTCATTATATTTTTTGTATGACAGAATTTCTTCTTCAAAAGTATATGGTGCTGTTCCACCTCCACAGCAGTTATTGGCTGGTGTGCACACGTCTGGAACAACATCAGACATAGAGTCTACTTCAGGGCCTTATGTGTCACCAGGAGCATCACATTCCTTTGCACCTACTGGAATTACTTCCCCAATGGCTGCTCTTTCAACGACACTTCAATCTGGGACACAAACTTATTCTGGGACTCCACCACCTAGTAACCTGATCTGCCCTAGTCAAGCAGCAAATGGTGGAGCACTTTACAGTGGCTATGGGAACATTTATCCCCAGGCAACTCCATTGCAGCAGGTGGCATTTACGCTCAAGCATGCTTCATCATCGATAACTCAGGTTGTTCCAGTTGCATCCACATCAACAAGCATGATGACAAATGTGAACGCAAGTGCAAAGTTGGAGTCAGATAAACGCTCACAAAGGAGGAAGTTCCAGGAACTGCCAACAGTAGACCTTCAGGTGCGGAATACTTGAACTTATTTAACCGCTGCATCCTGGACTTGGTATTTGATTACAGCTACATTTTTTCGTAAGCCTGTCTCTTACGGCTTTCTCCCTCCATCCTCTTCCCTCTCCCTGCTGCAACTGTTCTCAGTTTCTCACCTTTCCAGCTTCCCTTGTGCCATCTTTGATAACCTGATATCTTATGTAACTCGACATCTTCAGCAAACGCTTGCATCATCCTATTTGCAGATGTGATTTCAGTATGTTGTATTAATGGAATTATTTTGACGCTGTAACACCTACAAAGTTCAAAGAATGGGCATTCTTTCGATTAGTAAGGAGCTTGTGGTGCAAAATAGCAATTCTCTGGAGTTCACCATTGTATATTGTATCTTATAATGCAGATTGCACATACTTGAATAGATTGATTATTTACTAGTTCAACACTTATAATAACATTACCACAACATTTTATTTGGCTTGCTGTAAACTAGGAAGGGACAAAAGAAATAGATTTGTAAAATAATGTTTTTTCCTGAAGCAAATGCAGTTCCTGCAATGGAGGAGAACTCTAGATGTCATATAGCTAAAAACTGCAGTTGTAACTTGTTGACTGCCAGATTGGCATGCTCTTTTTTTTTTTGGACCGCTTTATCAGCTTCTAACATTTTATTTCGTTCCAGGTATTTTCTCTGACCATGTCTGAAGCTCGCAGGGTGGTAATAGATATATGTGTGGTGTTTTTTCACAGGGTTTTTTCAAGTTGGAGTTTGCAGTTGCAATGGGGTTTACCTGACAAGATGCAGGGTTATTCTGCATGTGATTTGGATGATTGCTTCCATTGTCTTGTTGCTAATGCACAGTACTATTTTAGCCCTCGTTTTCAACATGTCCTTGCCTGCATGCAAACTTCATTAAATGACAGTTAACATTGCTATCCTATCATAGGATTGGAATTGTTGACTCGTATAGTTTTCTTACGAGGTGTAGCCTGTTTAAGTTTCACTCTCTTCCTTTGAAAGGGCTGCAGTTCTGCATTTAGTCACAGAGTAGTTTATTTTTTCCAAAATGTTAGTATTTTTCTAGAACCGAAGCAGAGTGTTGTGGTATTTCTTTTCGGATTTATTAGAAACTTTTAGGGAAACTTTGTTTATTTTGTTAGTTGTACAAAAAGAGCAAAGATTAAAGCCATCTCTAAAGGAAACTGCTGTGTCGAACTTGCTACGTCTACATGATTAGTGGTTTTCAATGTGTCATGCTTTTGCAATTCCATATAATACTTGCATTTATGCATTTTTTCTGTTTATGCGCCACAGTTGTTGATTTCATTTTTTTATATACTTTGCTATCTTTTATCATTATATACATCAAATCAATGCGAAGGAATTTGATGGGAAAGTGTTTTGTTTCATCTTTTCCAGAACTCACAACAGGGGTCCAAATTTGTTAAGACAGGTTTAGATGATTTAGGTAAACTGAGCAGTTCATTGGTTACACCTAAAATGATAGCCCAGCCGGGATCAAGTAGGACACTTCCCAAGATCCACCGCATAGGCCATCACAATTATCTGTATCCACCAGTATGCCGCCACCGCCACCACCCAAGAACTTGTCACTACCATATTCCAAGAACATGCCGCCCCCACCTCCCAGGAGCATGCCTCCACCACCACCTAAGTTTACTTCAAATGAAGTGGTACGGGACGAGGATAGGTATTCAGCTTTAAAGGACCAGATGGCGCCTCCGAGGTCATTGGACGCAAGTTCTGTCTCACCACCAAAGGTTTTGCCAGCTCAATTACCTTCTTCAGAGGAGACTAAAGAGGAAAAACCAAGTAGTGCATCAGTTTCTGGTAATAGAGGAGCAATAATATGTAGTTTCTTTATACATAGTGATTGACCTAATATAACTTTGCTAAGCTGAAAATTACCTCTGCATTAATTTTCAGATACTCTGCTGAAGCTTATGGATATGGGGATGATGATGACGAAGATGAGATTGTTGAGACGGATAGCGTGCCTCGAGGTCGAGGGAATCCAACTCCCAGTTCAGGGCACAAACCGTTTTGGTCTATATGAAGTTGCGTTTGTTGTGTACTCTAGTGTGAATTGGGATGCAGTAGAGAGCCTTTACCTTGGCTGATGCATCTCGTCAATACTACAAGGCTTGTTGTTGTTTACTGTACCAATGTCAACAGATTCACTAATCACAGATACGTGTGATCTTCCTTCAGTATGATGGCTTGTGTTTAAACTCTTATAGTATGGTACCTTTGTATTCTGAAGATATAGTGCTTACACAGGGCAGCAGCCATTGAGCTGAATAATAAAGGCGGCTAGTTGCAACTTGCTCAGCATGGGCCGCAACTTGCAAGGGCTGCCCATAACTGAATTGCAGATCTGCCCTGAGCGTGTGCTTGGTGGCAAAATGGACACGTTTGACCACGTGGCGAAA
>CAMZMU010000076.1:30340035-30700146 GCA_947311845.1 Poa pratensis | reverse complement strand
CTCCCGACGTTCTCTGGAAGGAGAGCAGCAGAAACACCGAAACAGTGGAGCTGCAGATTGGAGGGGGAAAACTCCGGCGGGGCGCTGCAGCGTGGTCTCCATCTTCTCCAACGATTCTCCACCGTCTCATGATGAAGGGGGAGTAGTCACTGGACTATGGGTTTGTGGAAGTAACTTATGTATCTCTCTCTCTCGAGCTTCACTAATTAGTACCGTATGAGCTGTGAACATGATTACGGTCATCTATGTAATACCTTTGTGTGGATTTTTATGAGTTAATATATGTTTGAGATTGCAATGGTTTGTTTAGTTATGAAAATAGATGCATATTATGTCCCGTTTTTATTTACTTGTTATGATCAAGCTGTTTATGAGAGTGTGTGAGAGGGAACGTGTGCATTAGTTGGAGTAACGGGGGGTGGCTAGTGCAGTGATCGTGAGAGAAGTTCTGCGATCCACTTGGGTGTTTTACCTTACTTTGTTGCCTCACTAGGGATAAAAAGAATACCATGCTACGGAGATGTGGGTGTGACCATTGCCACTACTCATGACTAGATCTAGCATGTTCTTATTTTAATTCATGTCATGATACTTTGCTATACTCTGAGTTATCTTATTTACTGAGGTGTTATGATTTAGTTCGCATCTCGGTGGAGTATAGAGAGTAATAACCAAAAGGTCTCTATGTTAGGACGTGATGCCCAATAATTATAACTTGTCATCAAAACTGTTGTTTGCAAATTTTTGTTCAACTCTAATGTTCCAATTGTCTACTCTTTATTAAAGAGAGAGTGCATTTGTGAAACCATGAACCCCGGTCCATTTTTAATCATAAGAAACACCTTTCCAACAACTTTTACCACTTTTCCATTTTCGGCCATTATTACATCCGAAAATACAAAAACACTCTTTTACATTTTGTATTCATCATATAAATCCAAAAAATTCATTTTCATTACTACACCATCCTTGCATATTTATTTACCACCATTGCATATTTATTTCTTGTTTGCATTGCATTATATCTGATATCATTCGCACACCTTGTGCTTGACAACCACTAGGTGTGGTTGAGGACCAAAACATTTACTTTGTTTTGTGGTAACCAAAAGAAGGTTAGGAAAGATAAATCTTCACTACTGATTCCCGGAGTTCGATATTAAACCCTCGAGTCACCCTCGTGGGGAAACACGTTTCACTTATACACACTCTGCACTTGGAGTCTCAACTTAAACCCATTTACTTTTCACGCAGGTAATGATGGCGGTGAATCACACGCTCGTTGGAGACCCCAAGAGGAAGGTATGATGCAGTTCAGCAGCAAGTTTTCCTCAGAAAGAAACCAAGGTTATCGAACCAGTAGGAGCAGCAACTCTTCAGAAGGTTGTTGGTGGCTCGCACGGCGCAATACGATCACCAACGTGGAATCTGCACACAACACAATCAAACTACTTTGCCCCAACGAAACAGTGAGGTTGTCAATCTCACGGCTTGCTGAAAACAAAGGATTAAACGTATGGTGTGGAAAATGAGTATTAAATTGCAGAGAATGAAAAAGGAACAGTTTGCAGTTTGTGGTTGTTTAATCAGTGTAAAAGAATGGACCGGGGTCCACAGTTCACTAGTGGTGTCTCTCCATAAAAGATAACTAACATGTTGGGTGAACAAATTACAGCTGGGCAATTGACAAATAGTGAGCGCATGACAATGCATATACATGACATGTTGACTACTATGATATTTAATTGGGCATTACGACATAATACATAGACCGTTATCCAACAGCATCTATGACTAATAATCCACCGCCGGGTTGTCATCCGAGTCCCCCGTTGGTATTAAGTTGCAAGCAACGGATAATTGCATTAAGTAAAGTGCGTAATGTAAACAAACACATATGCCCGTGGACATAGCATCGTTAGGTTATCCCTAGTGGCAACAGCACATCCACAACCTTAGAACTTTCTGTCACTGTCCCAGTTAAACGGAGCATGAACCCACTATCTAGCATAAATACTCTCTCTTGGAGTTACAAGCATCTACTTGGCCAAAGCATCTACGAGTAACGGAAAGCATGCAAGATCTTAAATAACATATAAGATAGATTGATAATCAACTTGACATAGTATTCAATATTCATCGGATCCCAGCAAACACAACATGTAGCATTACAATAATATGATCTTGATCATGTAGGGCAGCTCACAAGATCTAAACATGATGGCACAAAGTGGAGAGACAACCATCTAGCTACTGCTATGGACCCGTAGTCCAAGGATGAACTACTCACGCATCACTCCGGAGGCAGGCATGGCGATGTAGAAGCCTCCGGTGACGATTCCCCTCTCCGGCAGGGTGCCGGGAAGAGGTTCTGAACCCTCCCGAGCTAGGGTTGACGGCGGCGGCGTCTCTGGAACTTTTCGTGGATATTTGCTCAGGCACTTAGGGTTTTCGCGTCGGGGGGAATAAGTAGGCGAAAGGGCGGCGGCTGACGACCCCCGAGGGGCCCACACCACCCTAGGGCGCGGCAGAGGGGGGCCCGCGCCCTAGGTGCGTGTGGCCTCCTGGCTCCTCTGTTGCTCCTTCGTCCGTCAGGTGGTTCTGGAAAAATAGGACCCCCGTGTAGTTTCGTCCAATTCCGAGAATATTTCCAGACTAGCTTTTCTGGAATACAAAAACAGCAGAAAACAGGAACTGGCACTTCGGCATCTTGTTAATAGGTTAGTCCCAAAAAATGTATAAAAGTGATATAAAGTAGATGCAAAACATGTAGCAATTGGTATAAAACAAGCATGGAACATCAAAAATTATAGATACGTTTGAGACGTATCAGCATCCCCAAGCTTAGTTCCTACTCGTCCTCGAGTAGGTAAACGATAAAAACAAAATAATTTTTGAGGTGACATGCTACCATCATAATCTTGATCATATAATATTGCAAGGCACATGTAAATGAATGAAGTGATCCAAGTCAATGGTCTATAATTTGCCAAATAGATAATGAGTAAACAATGAATCACACAAGCTAAACGTTTTCATGAATAGTACTTTCGAGACAAGCATCAAACAGTTTTGCATAAGTGTTAACTCATAAAGCAATAGTTTCTAATAAAAGGTATTAATCAACACAAAGGAAGAATTAGTTTCAGCATTTGCTTCAACTTTCAACATATTTATCTCATGGATATTGTCAACACAAAGTAGTATAACAAGTCCAATACATTGCATATAACGCATGTTGTAACAAAGTTGACACTAGTGTTTGCTTGTGGAAGACAGAAAGAATAGGAAAACTGACTCAACATAAAAGTAAAAGAAAGGCCCTTCGCAGAGGGAAGCAGGGATTAATCATGTGCTAGAGCTTTTAGGTTTTTGAAAGCATATAGAGATTGCATAAAATATTTGATACTCCTCCCAACCTTGCTAACACAAGCCATGGCTAACCGAATCCTCGGGTGCCTTCCATCAATCACATACCATGGAGGAGTATCTATTTTTGAGAGGTGTTTGTTAATTGTCAACGAATGGTAGCGGGTGAGAACAGTATTCTACCTGTCAAACGGACTTTTAAGAGCGGCTCCCATGAAGGACGTTATTTCTACCAGCAAGGCAGATCATCCCTCTTTCTCTTTGGTTTACACACATTCAGGTATTTCACTGTTTGTCATTGCTTACTGATGAATCAGGGCAAAAGTGTGAAGAGAATTAATTGGTTAAAGTTGTAATTAATTGGGACTGGGCACCCCGTTGCCAGCTCTTTTTGCAAGTTATTGGATAAGCGGATGTATATGCCACTAGTCCAGGTGTAAAAGTCCATTCGAAAATAGAATAAAGAATAACCACACTAATTCCTCATGAGCTAGTAAACATTGACACAAAAAGGGAATAATAACATTTTGAATAATTTAAAGGTAGCACATGAAAAATTTACTTGGAGTGGCAAGGAAATACCACATATAGGTAGTTATGGTGGACACAAATGGCATGGATTTTGGCTCAAGGATTTGGATGCACGAGAAGCATTCCCTCTCAGTACAGAGTTTAGGCTAGCAAGGTTATGTAAGCAAACAAGAATATCAACCCGTACACCAAGTTTTATATGACAAACATATTGCAAACGTTATAAGACTTCATACCGTCTTCCTTGTTAACCAAACCCTGTTATTAGAAAATATCTAGACCTTAGGATACCACCGATGCAAACCAAATTTTCAACAAGCTTTACGGTAGTTCTTCACTAATAGGCTTAACTCATGTGATGCACAATTTAATCATGATCTACTTGTTAACTCAAAACAATTGACAAGCATCAAGTTATCCATTAGTGATCTACAAGATTAAGCAAGTTTTTCCTTATACCAATTACCACATGCAACATTTTCTGAACCAACCAAACACCAATCAATTTATTTCAACTCTCCAAACAAATATAAGTGAAGCAAGAGAGTACTTTCTACAAAAGAAAGCTAATAGCTCTGACAAGAGATACATGAAAACAAGAGCTAAAAGCTGAACAGCGCTAGATATGAATACTCAACAAATATAAGTGAAGAATAGGAGTATTCTCATGAAAAAGCGGAGCGTGTCTCTCTCCCAATCAAGAATGCTAGGGTCCAGTCAAGCTTTATTGAAAATAAAATGCAATACTGAAAATAAAAGCACACAGACGCTCCAAGAAAAGCACATATGATGTGAAAGAATTAAAATATAGTTTCACTAGAGATGACCTGATAATTTTGACGATGAAGAAGGGGATGCCTTGGGCATCCCCAAGCTTAGACGCTTGAGTCTTCTTGAAATATGCTGGGGAGATCCATGGGAGCCTCCCCAAGCTTAAGCTCTTCACTCTTCTTGATCCTATTATATCATCCTTCTCTCTTGACCCTTGAAAACTTCCGTCACACCAAACTCAAAGTAGATCTCATTAGAGGGTTAGTGCATAATCAAAAATTCACATGTTCTATAAAGACGCAATATGATTTGTTACTTTAAACATTAGCTACAGCCACTGATGTTATGTGAAGCTCTTCCACCCAAAAAAGAATTTCACTCAACACTAGTAAAAGAGAGAATGCAAAATAAAAAGGCATAATCTGTCTAAAACAGAACAGTCCGCAAAGACGAATTTTTTCAGGCACTTACGACGCTCAGATCGAAAACTCTGAACTAATGAAAGTTTCAGACATTCATAAAGATTACGCACAAAAATTTCAGATTTAATTAACAATCTGGTGATTTTAGGAATTTCGTACAGTGAACAGCAAAAATCTGTTTCTGCGCAGCAATCAAAATTAAGCATCGTCTTAACATTAGAGGCTACTCTTGGCACAACAATGCGAGAAAATAAAGATACAAAGGAGTTGCTACAGAAGTAAACCTCCTTGACTCAATAAAAGAAAAATTGCAGAAAAAAAATAATGGGTTGCCTCCCATAAGCGCTTTTCTTTAACGCCTTTTAGCTAGGCACAAAGCATGCATCAAGTATTACCAAGTGAAGAAGCATCAACATTGTAATTTGTTCGAACAATAGAATCATAAGGTGGCTTAATCTTCTTCCTAGGAAAGTGTTCCATACCTTTCTTGAGAGGAAATTGATATTTTATATTCCCTTCTTTCATATCAATAATAGCACCTACAGTTCTAAGAAAAGGTCTTCCCAGCACAATAGGGCATGATGGATTGCATTCAATATCCAAGACAATAAAATCAACGGGGACATAATTGTTGTTAACCATGATAAGAACATCATCAATTCTTCCCAAAGGTTTTTTAATAGTAGAATCACAAGGTGAACATCCAAGTAACAATTTTCCAAAGGTGCTAAATCAAGCATATCATATATCTTTTAGGCATAACAGAAATACTAGCACCAAGGTCACACAAAGCATTGCAATCAAAGTCATTCAATTTCATTTAATGATGGGCTCCCAACCATCTTCTAACTTCCTAGGGATAGAAGCTTCATGTTTTAATTTCTCTTCCCTAACTTGCATGAGAGCATTAGTAATATGTTTAGTAAAAGCCATGTTTATAGCACTAGCATTAGGACTTCTAGCTAGCTTTTGCAAGAACTTAATTACTTCAGAAATATTGCAACCATCAAAATCAAAGTCATTATTATCAAAAGTAATGGAGTTATTATCTTCCTTATTGCTAGAAATTTCAGCATCTTTATCAAGGACAGTTTCAGAGTTATCAGGCAATTTAGGACATTTTGCAATAGAAGTGGAAACATTACCAACACCAATTATCTTGCCATTAATGGTAGGAGGTTTGCTAACACTTGAGTTTGAAGCATTTTCAGAAGTAGTAATAGTATAAACTCTAGCAATATTATTCTTTCTAGCAATTTCATCCTCTCTTTCCCATCTAGCATGCAATTCAGCTAACATCCTCACATTGTTATCAATTTTAACTTGTATAGCATTGAGAGTTTTGCTCTCTTTAACATCATGAGGCATGTTCTTTAGTTTCAACAAGTCAACATCAAGAGCAAGACTATCAACTTTAGAGGCAAGCACATCAATTTTCCCAAATTTCTCCTCAACAGTTTTATTGAAAGCAGTTTGTGTACTAATAAAATCCTTAAGCATAACTTCAAGATCGGAGGGTACACTCTTATTATTGTTATGAGTTACTATAGGAATTTCCATAACCATTGCCACTATTAGAAGGATAGGGCCTATAATTGCTATTACCAAAATTATTCCTATAATTGTTGTTGAAGTTATTATTTTTAATGAAGTTCACATCAACATGCTCTTCTTGAGCAACCAAAGAAGCTAAAGGAACATTATTTGGATCAACATGTGTTTGACCATTTGCAAGCATAGACATAATAGTATCAATTTTGGCACTCAAGGAAGAGGTTTCCTCAACAGAATTTACCTTCTTACCTGTTGGAGCTCTCTCGGTGTGCCACTCAGAATAATTAATCATCATATCATCAAGAAGCTTTGTTGCAGCACCCAAAGTGATGGACATAAAGGTACCTCCAGCGGCCGAATCCAATAAATTCCTTGAAGAAAAATTTAATCCTGCATAGAAGGTTTGGATGATCATCCAAGTAGTCAGTCCATGAGTGGGACAATTTTTAACCAATGATTTCATTCTCTCCCATGCTTGAGCAACATGTTCATTATCAAATTGCTTAAAATTCATTATGCTACTTCTCAAAGAAATAATCTTAGCAGGAGGATAATATTTTCCAATAAAAGCATCTTTGCATTTAGTCCATGAATCAATACTATTTCTAGGCAAAGATAGCAACCATTCTTTAGCACGTCCTCTCAAGGAGAAAGGAAAAAGTTTCAGTTTAATAATATCACCATCTACTTCCTTGAGCTTTTGCATTTCACAAAGTTCAACAAAGTTATTAAGGTGAACAGCAGCATCATCAGTACTAACACCAGAAAATTGCTCTTTCATAACAAGATTTAAAAGTGCAGGTTTAATTTCATAAAATTCTGCTGAAGCAGCAGGTGGAGCAATAGGTGTGCATATGAAATCATTGTTGTTCGTGCTAGTGAAATCACACAACTTAGTGTTCTCAGGAGTACTCATTTTAGCAGAAATAAAAACAGACAGAAAATAACTTGAAAGTAAACTAGATGCAAGTAACTAATTTTTTTGTGTTTTTGATAATTGAAAGCAAACAAGATAAAATAAAATAAACTAAGCAAGACAAAAACAAAGTAAAGAGATTGGAAGCGTGAAACTCCCCTTGCAGAAGACTGCTGTCTCCCCGGCAACGGCGCCAGAAAAAGAGCTTGATGCGTGAATCACACGCTCGTTGGGAGACCCCAAGAGGAAGGTATGATGCAGTCAGCAGCAAGTTTTCCCTCAGAAAGAAACCAAGGTTATCGAACCAGTAGGAGCAGCAACTCTTCAGAAGGTTGTTGGTGGCACGGGCAATACGATCACCAACGTGGAATCTGCACACAACACAATCAAACTACTTTGCCCCAACGAAACAGTGAGGTTGTCAATCTCACCGGCTTGCTGAAAACAAAGGATTAAACGTATGGTGTGGAAAATGAGTATTAAATTGCAGAGAATGAAAAAGGAACAGTTTGCAGTTTGTGGTTGTTTAATCAGTGTAAAAGAATGGACCGGGGTCCACAGTTCACTAGTGGTGTCTCTCCATAAAAGATAACTAACATGTTGGGTGAACAAATTACAGCTGGGCAATTGACAAATAGTGAGCGCATGACAATGCATATACATGACATGTTGACTACTATGATATTTAATTGGGCATTACGACAAATACATAGACCGTTATCCAACAGCATCTATGACTAATAATCCACCGCCGGGTTGTCATCCGAGTCCCCGTTGGTATTAAGTTGCAAGCAACGGATAATTGCATTAAGTAAAGTGCGTAATGTAAACAAACACATATGCCGTGGACATAGCATCGTTAGGTTATCCCTAGTGGCAACAGCACATCCACAACCTTAGAACTTTCTGTCACTGTCCCAGTTAAACGGAGGCATGAACCCACTATCTAGCATAAATACTCTCTCTTGGAGTTACAAGCATCTACTTGGCCAAAGCATCTACGAGTAACGGAAAGCATGCAAGATCTTAAATAACATATAAGATAGATTGATAATCAACTTGACATATATTCAATATTCATCGGATCCCAGCAAACACAACATGTAGCATTACAATAATATGATCTTGATCATGTAGGGCAGCTCACAAGATCTAAACATGATGGCACAAAGTGGAGAGACAACCATCTAGCTACTGCTATGGACCCGTAGTCCAAGGATGAACTACTCACGCATCACTCCGGAGGCAGGCATGGCGATGTAGAAGCCTCCGGTGACGATTCCCCTCTCCGGCAGGGTGCCGGGAAGAGGTTCTGACCCTCCCGAGCTAGGGTTGACGGCGGCGGCGTCTCTGGAACTTTTCGTGGATATTTGCTCAGGACTTAGGGTTTTCGCGTCGGGGGGAATAAGTAGGCGAAAGGGCGGCGGCTGACGACCCCCGAGGGGCCCACACCACCCTAGGGCGCGGCAGAGGGGGGCCGCGCCCTAGGTGCGTGTGGGGCCCTCCTGGCTCCTCTCCGTTGCTCCTTCGGTCCTTCAGGTGAGTTCTGGTAAAATAGGGACCCCCGTGAGTTTCGTCCAATTCCGAGAATATTTCCAGACTAGCTTTTCTGGAATACAAAAACAGCAGAAAACAGGAACTGGCACTTCGGCATCTTGTTAATAGGTTAGTCCCAAAAAATGTATAAACTGATATAAGTAGATGCAAAACATGTAGCAATTGGTATAAAACAGCATGGAACATCAAAAATTATAGATACGTTTGAGACGTATCAGTAACTACGTAAAGGGCCATCACAATGTCATCCACATCTTGGACGTTTCGTCCGATCTGCTTTTTGAGGCAATCTTGCATCATGCGCTGGTATGTCGCACCCGCGTTTTTGAGCCCAATGGGCAAGGTTGTGTAGCAGTAGACCCCGAGTGGGTTATGAACGTCGTTTTCTCTTCATCTTCCTCCTTCCTCCTTATCTGGTGGTAACTGAGTTAAGCGTTCAGGAAGGACAGGTGTGCGCATCCAGCGGTGGAGTCGACGATCTGGTCGATTCGAGGTAACGGGAAATGATCCTTTGGATATCATTTGTTGAGGGCTGTGAAGTCCACGCACATCCGAAGGATATTGTATGCTTCTTTTCTACAAGTACGGGGTTAGCCACCCATTGTGATTTCTTGATTTCTCAGATGAACCTGCCACGAGTAGTCTATCAACTTCAGACTCGATGACAGCTCTTTTTGGGCCGGAGACACGGCGCATTGTTTGTTTTACTGGCTTAGCATCTGGAAACAGTTGAAGAGAGTGCTCGGCGAATTCCCTGGGGATACCTGGCATGGCGGCTGGACACCACGCAAATATCTCCCAGTTCTCACGGAGGAATTCGACGAGCGCGCTTTCCTATGCGATAGGCAGACTCGATGATACATTGGGTGCACCTGATGTGACCTTGTGTCATTTGTTGCGTTGAACGCTCTGTCGACTGCCAATTTTTTGTGTTCCGGCATGAGTGTGCGGTCGTTGGAAATCGACAGATCGGCGAGTGCTTCTTCCATACCGAACATCTCAGAGATTTTGCTGAACTCACGGTCGCAAGAATCAGACCTTTGAAAGTTTCCAGTGGCAGTGATGACTCCTTTTGGCCCTGGCATCTTTAGCTTGAGGTAAGCATAATGTGGGACTGCCATGAATCGAGCGACGTTGGGCGTCCAAGTATGGCGTGGTAATTGTGACTTCCAGTCGACGACTCGAACTCAATCGATTCCGTCCTGAAGTGACTTGGGTCCCCAAACGTGACGTCGAGTTGTATTGTGCCTTCTGGACTGACTGCTTTGCCTGGGACGATACCGTGGAAGGTATTTGTGGAATTTGGTAGGTTTTCGACTGACCTGTTCATTTTGCGGAGTGTGTCTACAAAGATGATGTTGATGCCGCTGCCTCCATCCATGAAGACCTTGGTCATGGGGTACCCTCCAATTTGCGCGTCGAGTACCAGAGTTGCGTGCCCTGGTCGAACTACAGCTGGGGGGTGGTCCTCCCGGCTGAAGTTTATGGCAGTTTCGGATCCCTTCAAAAATTCAGGAACGGCAGGAGGTGCCATGGCAGCCATGTTCACCTGTCGAGTGCGTAGTTTTTGCTGCCTATTGGAGGGGCGACCCTTCTGTATCATGTACATCTGCCCCTGAGGCTGAGGATACCGATCCTCCTCTACCCGAGGAACAGGGTGTATGGCACCCGCGACATGTCCGCCTACGGTAGGTTGTGGTGGTGGAGGAGGTGCCATTAGGGCAGGTACGGTGTTCGGCTGAGGTGCAGTTGCGGCGGGTGCCTTTCTGAGATTCATGTATTCAGATGCCAATTCTTCGAATTCTCTACTGTCGGAGACTAGTCCCAGGAACTAGGGGTGTCTCTCAGAAGCCAGGAAATGAGTAAGGGGCTGAACACAACGTCAAACAGATCCTCAACAACCTCGGCGACGGTGCTCGTCGATCGGTGAGGAACATCAGCAGAGATAGTACACGAGCCGCTACCAGGTTCAGGCCCACCGTGAGGTGTAAAAGCCCTACGTCCTGCTAAGATGTATTGCACTGCTTGAGAGGTTCACAGTACAAGGGTGCTTGCCGAGGGCACAGTTGTGGCTATGGTGGACTATGGTGGAATGAGCTCCGTCTTCTCCTTCAGACGTAGCTGCTTGGTTGTGGAATGAGTTGGTGAATGCGGGATCCCCTCCTAGGTCGTACACTGGCTCCTTATATACTGGGCTTGGTCCTCTTCCCCGAAAACCTCCGGCGGGAAGGGATACCACAATGCCGCCGAGTTGGAGCACAGCGCACAGCGTCGGGGGCGTCCATGGACGCGGTCCATGGCAGAGAGCACGTCGTCTTGGCAGAAAAAGCCACCGTCCAACCAGGACGGTGGGCTGGCGCTGCAGAGCTTTGGGGCGTGCCCCACGGTGACGTCGCAGTTGGAGCGTAGCGGCGGCCGGCCGCTTTATCACCAAATTGGCAAGTCTTGGAGTCCGCTTTGCTTCCTCCAGCTCCTTTGACGCTTTATACACGAGAATGGCAACTGCGGCGTCTTCGTCATCGCGCGCAGGCGCGCGCGTCACTCTGCGGCGGCGCAGAGCCCATGTGCGCTCTGCAGCGGCGCAGGAGCTTGCTTCCACTTGAAGGAACCCCGCGAGGGCCTGAAGCCTCGCCGAGGCTTTGTAGCCGTTGACTTCTCGCGAGGGAAAACCTCCCGAGGGTAGCGCGGAGACGCGCCAGGACCTGATGGTCTTCTAGGAGAGGCCTTCCGAGGCAGAGGTTCCTCTCGAGGCCCCTAGGCCGAACGTCTGGTCCTTAGCAGAAATGCCAGTCGAGCAAAGAAACCCTCGCGAGGGAAAATGCCTCGCGAGGCTCGTCAGGCTGAAAGCCTGGTCCTTAGCAGAATTTCCTGCGGAGCGTTTGAGGGCTGTGGCAGGCCGGCCCATGGTACCCTGGTTTCCACTGGGCCGACAGTAGCCCCCGGGCCCGCGATGGGCACGCTGGAGTCCCCAGGCGGAGGCGAATCGTCGTGGGCCCAAAGAAGCCTGCGAAGCCCGAGACACGTGGAGCGTCACGGCCGGACACGATCCCACGATCTCCTCTGAAGTAACGGGCGTGGTGGTGGGTCCCGCCACGTCCTGGTAACGGCTCGATGAGCCGATATAAGGCGAAGAGCTCGGCGCAGGCGGCCATTACTCCACTCGTTCCCCTTCCATCTTCTTCTTCCCAGCGCTCAATCCCCAAACTTCTCCTTCGCGACCTTGCTGTGATGGCGCCCAAGAAGGCCACCGCTGCCACGAAGGGCAAGGCAGTGGTGCAGGGCGGCGAGCCTGCTGCGATGCAGCGGGACGGTGACTTCGAGCCAGCTCTGTCCGGCTCCCGCTTCGAGACGGAGCGCAGCTGGACAAGGTGCGTCACATGGCGGCCTCGAAGACCAACGAGCACGGCGCCACGGTGCTCAAGCGAGCGGGCAACTCTCACGGCAGCTTCTACCCCATCTTCATGCACACTCTCTTCGCCGGGCTCGTTCCTCCCTTCTCCGATTTCTTCCTGGCGGTTCTGGAGCGCTACCAGATCCAGGTTCTTCATCTCCACCCCAACTCCATCCTCGTCCTCGCCATCTTCGCCTACCTCTGCGAGGCGTACATCGGCATTCCGCCTTCGGTGGACCTCTTCCGCAGCTTCTACGCGCTCCGGTTCACGGCGAACAAGGAGCGGTCGGGGTGCGTGTCCTTCCGCATCACCGACGGCATGAAAGGCGTCTACATCCCCATCGCGCGGAACGGCGAGAACATTGTGACCAGCGTGACGAAGAAGGTGGAGGACTTCCGCAAGCGCTGGTTCCTCATGCAGTTCGGGAGCCAGAGCGCCTTCTTCGAGCTGCCTGAAGCGCCTCCGACGAAGAGGGCGAGCTGGTCTTCCAAGGGGCTCAAGGGCGCGACACTTGGCCCTGTGGTGAGGCGCTTGAGGGACCTCCGCGAGGCTGGCCTCACCGGGCAGATGGTGGCCAAGGACTTCGTGAGGCGCCGCATTGCTCCGCTCCAGAGGCACGCGGACGCGATGTGGCTGTACTCCAACCAGAGGGACAAGATGCGCCTGAGCGCTACCCTCTACACGAGGAGGAGGTGCACGCCCTCATGGAGACCCTCTTCACGTCTCCAGACATCCCCGCCCCACGACCAGACTGTGCCGCTCCATCGGATCGATCTCGGGCGTCGTGTCTCGCACGTGCAGACGATGCCGAAGTTCGACCAGTGGGGCCTGGTGCCTAAGGGGCACGTTGGGCCTCGCGAGGACCCGGAGTCTGCGGCGCAGGGGGCACCAGCTGAGGGCGACGAGGAGACGACGGAGACGCCCGCGGAGTCTGACGCAGGCGCAACCGGCGCCTCGGGAGGCGCCGCTTCCTCGGCGGAGAATTCGAGCGCCTTGAAGAGTGCGGCGCCTGAAGCTGAGATCCACGAGATCTCCTCGGGCAGCGGCGACCAGTTCGTGGTTGCCCCCTCGCAGCGTGTCGAGGGGAAGGAGGAGAGCGATGATGACGATGCTTCGTCGGGCCACTGCGAGCCCCGCTCCAAGGCGATCCACGACAGGAACGCCGGAGCCCGGAGGAAACAGAGGCACGGACGAGCGCGGAGCCCAGTGCTCCGCCCGCGGCGGAAGAAGAGGAAGTGGGTCGACACCGCGGCGTAAGTTTTTGTACTCCCTTTCCTGTTTGATGTTGTTCTTGTGTAGGCCTCTCGAGGGTTTTTGAGTCTTTTCCTCTCCAGGCGCCCTGAGGAGCCAAAGAGGCGGAGGCTCCGGAGACTTGGAGAGATCTCCAGCTCTGCCGCGGCGTCTGCGGCGCCTACGGCTGAAGAGGTGCACCCCGAGGCCACCGCTTCCTCTCCCGAGGCTGCGGCGCCGCCTCCTGAGCAGAGGAGCGCCGCGAGGAGGAGGAGGAGGAGGCAGAGGTGACGATGCCGTCACCTGCGCGGCCTGATGCCTCTCCTGTGCGGCAAGAGAAGACGCCGGAGAAGGATGCGGCAAGGACCACGCCGCCGGCGAAGGAGGGCGCGGCGGAGACAGCTGCGTCTGCAGAGCGCGCTGACGTCGAAATGGAGGAACCACTGTGCCGTCGCCTCCACCGAGCCGGGCCTTGGAGGGCCTACGGTGGGCACTGAGGCTGCCGCGGGGACGGCCTCAGCAGAGAAGGCCAACCCTGCTCCTGGGAAGAGGAGAGTGCTCCCCAGGGGCAGAAAGATGGTGGAGCTGATGGTGGGGGCGCCTCGAGCCCCCAGAAGGCTCCCAGCGCAGAAGGCGAGGGGGGCTCTCGCCAGAGCCCCCAGAAGGCCCCTAGCATGGAAGAAGGGGGAGGCTCCCACCAGAGCCCCCAGGCGCGCCTCGAGGACACTCAGAGCCCAAGGCGCGATGCCCCGGGGTCCTCGGCAGGCGCTGGCGCTTCCAGGCCCTCTGGAGAATCATGGGCCCTAGCCTTGCTGGGTCAGCGCCCAGTCGCAGCTCGCCGAGAGGCTGTCCTTCGCTCGGCGAGGGAGGTGCTCGATGGGCTCGAGGCCCAGCTCGCTGAGGAAGACGCGCCAGGGCGGAGGAGGTCGCCGAGCTTGCGCGGGGCTGGGCTTGCCTCCAGGAGACCGTGGAGCGCTGCCGGGAAGGACGAGGCAGCCCAGGCGCAACGCGAGGCGGCGCTGCGCTCTGCTGAAGAGATCCGCATCAGCGTGGTCCGCGAGGTCGAGGAGACCCTTGCGGACCTGAGTGCTAGCGCGAGGCTCTCGAGGCGGAGACCGAGGCCAAGCATCAGGAGCTGGCGGCGCGCGAGGCGGCGGTCTCCACCAAGCACAAGGAGCTTCTGGACCGCGAGGCGGGGATCATCGCCGAGTCGGAGACCGTGCGGCAAGGCCTGGAGAAGCTCCGCGAGGACCTGCGCGTCCGCGAAAACCAGATGGTGCAGCGCGGGCAGAACTTGATGCCCGCGAGACCGAGCTACGCAAGCGCGAGGAACAGGTCGAACAGATCGAGAAGGATCAATCTGCGCAGCGGGAGCACCTGGAGTCTCGCGAGAGCAAGTTACTCAAGACGAGGCGTTCTACCAGAAGCGCCTCGCGCTGACCAACGAGAACCTCCGCAAGAAGGAGGAGCAGATGGCGGAGGAGTCCGCGACCAAGGAGAAGCTCTTCCGCGACAATTGCAGGAAGGATTCGCGGAGAAGGCCAAGAAGCAGGAGGCGCTTCACGAAGAGACGCAACGAGCTTGAGGCTCGCATCAGGGAGCTTGAGGCTCAGAAGAAGCGATTTGACTCCCGCCTTCATGACGCTGTGGAGGCTCGGAAGCACGCGGAGCAGGACCTTGCCTCCTTGACGCAGGACATGAATGAGATGCAGCAGCAGGTGGGGCCTGTTGTGGAGCTCGTCGAGGAAGCTCGGCGGAGCGCTCTGACTGCGCAGGTCTTGTCGCGCCAGCGGGAGCGCATGTTTGCTTCCTTGGTGAGGCGTGCGCGGCCGTTGCGGGCCGCCTGGGGACCGAAGCCCCCAGGCTTCTGTCGAGGGGAACTCCGACGTGCCACCTACCTCCTTCTTCGAGCAGCTTCTCACCAAGCTTGAAGAGGTCGTGACGAACCTCGACGACCTGGTCGACACCGAGAGCCGCGAGCTCCTTGGCGTCGCGGTCGGCCAAGTCTTCGCCAACCTTGCACACCTCCACCCCGGCTTCGACTTCGCGTCTGTGATGGAGCCTCTGGAGAAGGACTGCCTCGAAGCTGGACGCCTCGGTGTGGGACGACGTGGAGAAGTATTCAACGCTTCAAGAGGGTCGAGGTCGAGGAGAGCGACGACGAGGCAGGCGCTGAGGAGGTGGATGATGAGGCTGTCGACGGCGACGACGACAACCCCGCTGCTTAGGTTGCCCCTGTGGAGAGATGTGCCAAGGGCACCAGTTATCTTAAGACTTGTTGCTTTATTTTGTGCTGGTTTGTAAAGACACTTTTATTTTGTGCAAGTGTGAGTGCCCCTCGGGAGGCCTTTTATCTGTTCCCTCATGTCTTTTTCGCTCTACGTCGTTAGGACCCTGCTCTTAGCGCAAATAGCACCGCCGCTTCGGTATGCCGGAGTCAGGGCTCGACAAGGCCGGGGGGTGCGTAAGGCTTAGAGAGGTAAGAGCCCTCGAGGCGCGATGCTCGGGGCTCCCCTTTGACGTGCAAGCAGCCCATGAGGCGTAAGAGAGAAAAGAGAGGCTCGAGGGGCGACAAAACCAGCGAGAGGGAAAAAGAGCTCATGAGGCGTAAGTTCTGGACTTAGCTTGGCGAGACGCCTGCTTTGTAGAGGGTGTTGTGTTCCTGGTGAGGTGTTCTCCCTCTCGAGGCTGCCTGAGGCTGGTTTGGAGCTTTTGGAGCCCTGCAAGGCGTCTTGTTCCCTGCGTTGGAGAGAGAGGCGAACCCACAAGCAAAGCATAGTTGTACAACTCATGCGCGCTCATAGATTTCCTCATGGGTATCTCACGAGGAGAATAAGCACCAAGGTCCTTGGTGAGGTGACGTGCATGGGAGCTAACCCACGAGTCAGAGCTCTTTGGTGAGATAACGGTCGTGGGCGGAGAGCCACGAGTTAGAGCTCGGATCCTTTGGATTTTACGATGCTGCTGGGATGCTCCCGAGACACAGGCACCGTGCTCAGCCCCCGCTCGCGAGGTGCGCATGGGGAAAAATGTGAGCGCGAATGAAATGTAAGAAAAAAACTCACCAAGCAATATTACATAACGGCGCCGAAGCGCAATAGGTTCATGATGACCTGAAATTGTTCATTACACTTGGCGAGGCCAAGACAAAGTCCGCCATGTCTGGGCATGGGGTTCCACATGGAGTGGCTGAGGCTTCCCGCGGCCCGTGGCGACGCGTTGTAGGAAACTCTCAGTGGAGATGGCCCTCGTGAAGGGAAAGCTTGGTGAAGCTGGGAGGTGAAGACGCGTGCTTCCCTCTTGAGACAAAAAATGCCTGCCGCGACGTGATCACGGGTAGAACTTGCGTAGGTGCTCGATGTTCCATGGATTTTTGATCGGATCGCCGTCTTCCGTCTCGAGCCGTACCGCGCCAGGCCTGGCGATGTGCGCGACCCTGTAGGGGCCTTCCCACATGGGTGAGAGCTTGTGGAGGCCTCTCTGGAGAGGATCCTCCTGAGGACGAGATCGCCTGTCTCGAGGGTGCGCGGCCGTATGTGGCGGCTGTGGTAGCGGCGCAGGTCTTGCTGGTACTTCGCCGCTCGGAGGGCGGCACGGCGGCGTAGTCCATCGAGCAGCAGCAAGTCGTCGTTGTGGAGCTCCTCTTGGTTGTCCTCGTTGAAAGCAAGGATCCGTGGGGACCCATGCTTGATCTCGGTGGGGAGGACTGCTTCAGCGCCATAGACGAGAGCGAACGGCGTTTCTCCAGTGGGCTTCGTGGCGGTGGTGCGGATGGACCAGAGCACGGAGGGGAGCTCTTCGATCCAGTTCTTGCCGTGGGCCTTGAGGCGATTGAAGCTTCTTGTCTTGAGGCCTTTGAGCACTTCTGCGTTCGCCGCTCAGCCTGCCCGTTGCTTCGTGGATGAGCCACCGAGGCGAAGCAGAGCCGTGTGCCAAGACTCTCGCAGTAGGCCCTGAAGATGCCGCTGGTGAACTGTGAGCCGTTGTCGGTGATGATGCGATTTGGCACGCCGAAGCGACAGGCCAGGCCTCTGATGAATTTCACCGCTGATCTCGCCGGGATGGTGCGCACCGCTTCAACCTCCGCCCATTTGGTGAACTTGTCGATGGCGACGTAGAGGTAGCGGTAGCCCCCGCTGGAGCGTGGGAAAGGTCCCAGGATGTCCAGCCCCCAGACCGCAAAGGGCCAGGAGAGAGGGATGGTCTGGAGCCCCAGTGCAGGCTGGTGGACTTGCTTGGCGTGGAACTGGCATGCCTCGCAAGCCTGGACAACGGTGGTTGCATCTTGAAGCACTGAGGGCCAATAGAACCACTCCTGAAGACTTTCCCTGCAAGGGTGCGTGATGACGAGTGGTGGCCACATTCTCCACTGTGTATGTCCTTGATCAGCTGGCGGCCTTCTTCAGGGGGGACGCATTTTAGTGCAACTCCATTTGGACGCTTGCGGTACAGGTCTCCCTCGTGAAGGCAGTATGACTTGGCCTGGCGAGCAACTCTCTCTGCTTCTGCATCCTCTTCAGGGAGGACTCCGTCCCTGAGGTACTCCTTGAGCTCATCGATCCAGCCCGTCTCTTGATGCGTCATGGCCAGCAGCAGGCGTTCCCCTGTGGGTGGACCGCAGCTCGGCGCTCCAGATGTTGGTGGTGGTGG
Organism: Poa pratensis; assembly: GCA_947311845.1. NCBI lineage: Eukaryota > Viridiplantae > Streptophyta > Magnoliopsida > Poales > Poaceae > Poa > Poa pratensis. Next base: position 30,681,754 of record CAMZMU010000076.1, on the reverse strand, counting down.
GAGCTCTTCGTCCATGTTCATTCGACCGCTTCTTTTGGCTGTTTCACCGATGCCCTGGTGAGTCTCTCCTCGAACACGCCCGCCTGCTGGGCTTCTCTGCGTGATGCTCGCCTGGCGATGTCGTCGGCCTCCTGGTTCTCCCTTCGTGGGATGTGCCTGAGCTCCATCCCCTTGAAGTGTTTCTCGAGCTTGCGGACCTCCTCGAGGTAAGCGGCCATGTGGCCGTCCTTAGGCGTATAGCTCTTGTTGGAGAAGTTGACGAGGAGCTGGGAGTCGCCCTTGATGAGTAAGCGCTTGATGCCGAGGGCGATTGCGGCTCTGAGCCCGGCGAGGAGGCCCTCGTACTCGGCGATGTTGTTGGAGACCTTGTCTGTCGTGAAGCACAGCTGGACGGCGTAGTAGAGCTTGTCGCCCTTGGGTGAGGTCAGGACGACGCCAGCCCCAGCGTTCTGGCATGCGAATGCTCCGTCGAAGTGCATGGTCCAGTGGCTTGGCACTGTGTCTCCAGCTGGCGTGGTTTCTGCCTCATGAGGCTCTTCTTGCTGGGTGTCTGTCCACTCGGCGACGAAGTCAGCCAATGCCCTCCCTTGATGACCCTGGTGGTGTCGAAGCGCAGGCCAAAAGGTTGCAGCTCAATGTTCCACCCTGCGACGCGATCAGTGGCGTTTGGATTGCGCAGGATCTGCTCCAGAGGGAATGATGTGACCACCGTGATGGGGTGGCCCTGGAAGTAGTGGCGCAGCTTCCTGGAAGCGATGAGGAGCGCGAGGAGGAGCTTCTGCTGCATAGTGTACCGCTCGCGAGCATCTCGCAGCACAGTGCTGACGAAGTAGACGGGATGCTCGACGAGGGTTGTCGATGGTGACGCAGCGCTGGGCTCCTCGGGAGCCTTGTCGAGCCTCTCTTGAGGTGGACCCTCGACGAGGGTGCCTTCTGGTTGCGCGGGCTCGGCATGGGGCTCAGGGCCTGAAGAGGTGTTCCTTGTCGGGGGGATCTGGGCTTGGCGTGGGGTGTCCTTCTTGGCGAGGACTGGCTCTTCCCTTTCTGCCACCAAGGCTGCGCTCACTGTTTGTGGAGTGGCTGATAGGTACAGCTTCAGATGCTCGCCAGGCCTTGGGGCAACCATGACAGGTGGGCTAGCCAAGTACTTCTTCAGGTCTTCAAATGCCTTGTCCGCCTCGGCGTCCACTTGAACGTGCCAGACCGCTTCATGAGCTTGAAAAATGGCAGCGCCCTCTCGCCGAACTTGGAGATGAAACGGCCGAGGCTGGCCATGCATCCCGCGAGGCGCTGCATGTCCTTGAGGCGACGAGGTGGCTGCATCTCTTCTATGGCTTTGATCTTGTCAGGATTCGCTTCTATGCCGCGGTGAGACACTAGGAACCCGAGGAGTTTGCCTGACGGTACCCCGAAGACGCACTTGGCGGGGTTCAGCTTGATGTTTACTTTGCGCAGGCTGGCAAAGGTCTCCTCGAGGTCCTCCATGAGGGTGTGCTCTTCGCGAGTCTTGACCACGATGTCGTCGACGTAGGCTTCTGCGTTTCTTCCCATCTGAGCCCCCAAGGCCTTCCTCATGAGCCTCTGGAAGGTGGCGCCGGCGTTCTTCAAGCCAAAGGGCATGCAGACGTAGCAATACACACCACAAGGGGTGAGAATGCTGTCTTCTCCTCATCCTCCTTCGCCATCTTGATCTGGTGGTAGCCTGAGAAGGCATCCAGAAAACAGAGGAGGTCGCAGCCGGCGGTGGAGTCCACGATCTGGTCTATCCGAGGCATGGGGTACGGGTCCTTGGGGCAGGCCTTGTTGAGGTCGGTGTAGTCGATGCAGAGCCTGCCGCCCCCGGTGTGCTTGGGAACGACCACCGTGTTGGAGAGCCATGTGGGGTGTGGAACTTCCCTGATGATGTGTGCTTCTTTCAACTTCTCTACTTCCTTGATGATGAACTCTTGCTTCTCTGGCGCCTGGCGCCGTGCTTTCTGCTTCACGGGGCGTGCGTTTGGACACACGGCTAAGTGGTGCTCGATCACCTCCCTCGGTACTCCGGACATCTCTGACGGTGTCCATGCGAACATGTCAGAGTTTGCCCTGAGGAAGGCGACGAGCGCGCTTTCCTATTTGGGAGGCAAGCCAGCGCCTATGGTGACGCTAGCCCCCGAGCCGCTGGCGTCCAGTGACACCTTCTTCGTGGCTGCCTGCTCCTGTGAGAACAGCTGCTTCTTCTTCGCGGGCCTCTCGAGGGGCTCCATGTCCTCATCAGCGGGGAATGCCACGGCAGCGGCCTTGTAGGCGGTCTCGACAGAGCGCATTGCGTCCTGGACTTGACCGTGGATGGCGATGGTGCCGCCGCTGCCTGGAAGCTTGACGATGTTGTACGCATGGTGAGTGACGGCCATGAACTTCGCGAGGGCGGGGTAGCCGAGGATGGCGTTGTAGGGCAGGCCAATGTGTGCGACGTCGAAGTCGATCTGCTCGGTGCGGTAGTTCTGCGGCGTGCCGAAGGTGACCGCGAGCCTCACCTGCCCCAGAGGTGTGGTAGAGCCACTTGTCACCCCCGTGAAGGGCCTAGAGGGCATAGCCACTCGTAGGGCACTTGAAGCTGCTCGAAGGTCTCGACAGAGATGACGTTCAAGCCCGCACCCCCATCTATGAGTGTCTTGGCGACGGCGATGTTGTTGATGATGGGAGTGCACACCAGAGGGATGGTGCCTACAGCCTTGGTCGACTTGGGGTGGTCCTTGGAGTCGAAGGCGATGGTGTACTGCGACCACTTGAGGGGCTGGGAAGCCTCAAGCCCTGGAAGCGCTGCGCTGACCTCGCGAGAGAATTGCTTGAAGTGGTTGTTGGACTTGGGCGCCTGGGACCCGCCGAGGATGCAGGCTATTGCCCCCTGAGGGGCCTGGTAGCCCCCAGGGTTCTCGTCGGGGAGGTTGCCGTTTTGCCCAGCGTTGTTCCCCCGAGCCCTCTGCTGGAAGTTGTGGCGTCCACCTCCGCGGCCACCACGGCCTCCGCCGCGGCCGCCGCGGCCCTGGTTCTTCTCCGCTCCTTGCTGAGCTGCTTGAGCTCCCAGCAGTCTTCAGTTGCGTGGTTGTGCCTGTTGTGGTAGATGCAGTATGGGCGATTGTCCGCCTTTTTCTCTTCAGCCGCCGGAGAGGCCTCGCGAGGCTGCTTTGCGTCAGGCTCTGCCGCGAGGATGGCGGTGGTCTTGCGCTTCTCGGCAGGCTTCTTCTTGCTCCTGGACCCCTCAGGAGGGTCATCCTCCACTTCCTTCTTGACGAAGAGGAGGCCCTCTTCAGCCTTGGCGCACTTGTCAGCCAGATCAAAGAGCTTCACCACAGAGGAGAGGGTGTCGTGGATGCCGAGCTTCTCGAGCATCCTGTGGTTCGTGACGCCCTCCCTGAAGGCGGAGATGACGTGCGAGTCCGGGATGTTCGGAATCTTGTTGCGGACCTGGCTGAAGCGCTGGATGTATCTGCGGAGGGTCTCGTCAGGCTTCTGGCGCACCGCGCGAAGGTCGTTGTAGGTGAGCGCGCGCTCGTAGGTGCCCTTGAAGTTGGCGACGAAGACCTTGCAGAGGTCCTCCCACGTGTCGATGGTGTTCTCGGGGAGGTTCATGAGCCACGAGAGCGCGGAGTCCTTGAGCGCCATGGAGAGCCAGTTGGCCATCACCTTGTCGTCGCCTCCGCAGCCTGGATGGAGACGGTGTAGAGCTGCAGGAACTCCAGAGGGTTGGTCCTGCCGTCGTAGCGCGGAGGGAGGTCTGGCTTGAACTTCACGGGCCAGACGACGCGGCGCAGGTTGCGGGTGAAGGCGGTGCAGCCCGTGGCGTATGTCACGGCGCCACCAGCGAGTACGCCGCGGTTCTGGCGACCTGCAGCGGCAATCTCCTGCACGACGCGGTTGTGGCGGTCCCTCTGGCGCTCGATCTCCACGCGGGCATCCGCCGGAGTCCGCTGCACAATCTGGCAGTCGTGCGGCGAGGATGCGTGCGACGCGGCGCGGTGGTTTGCTGCCGGAGCTGCAGCTGGAGGAGGTGGCGGAGGCGGAGGGGGAGGAGGAGCGCCGTGCGCTATGTTCCCCTCGCGTCCGGAGTGGCGCACCAGCGAGCGAGAGGGCGCTGGTGCTGCAGTGGTGGCGGCAGGAACGGCGGCGGCGTTGATGAGCTCCTCGAGACGCCCAGCCAGTTGTCGTGGCCCGCCTGCGTGGGACGGTAGCGTAGCAGCTCTTGCGCCATCAGTAGCGCGGTGGCTGGACTGGGCGCTCGGCCCATCGTGGAGGCGCTCTCGCGCCTGGATGGGTGCAGGGAGGAAGCTCCCTCGTCCTCGCCGTCGATGCCGCCGTCGTTGCCGCTGCCGTTGCCGCCGTCATCCTCAGGATTCGACGCGCGGCTCGGCGTTGCGCTCTGAAGCGCGGTTGGCGCGTGGGCGACCACGCGGGTTGTGGTTGGCGGCGGGCTCGGTGTTGGCCCTGCCGGACGTCCGTCGCGCAAGACGCGCAGCTCGCGTGTCAGTCATGGCGCGGAGAGGTTGAAGAAGTTGAAGACGCGCCTCAGCCCCCTACCTGGCGCGCCAAATGTCGGAGACTAGTCCCAGGAACTAGGGGTGTCTCTCAGAAGCCAGGAAACGAGTAAGGGGCTGAACACAACGTCAAACAATCCTCAACAACCTCGGCGACGGTGCTCGTCGAGCTCGGTGAGGAACATCACGCAGAGAGGTAACACGAGCCGCTACCCAGGTTCAGGCCCACCGTGAGGTGTAAAAGCCCTACGTCCTGCTAAGATGTATTGCACTGCTTGGAGAGGTTCACAGTACAAGGGTGCTTGCCGAGGGCACAGTTGTGGCTATGGTGGACTATGGTGGAATGAGCTCCGTCTTCTCCTTCAGACGTAGCTGCTTGGTTGTGGAATGAGTTGGTGAATGCGGGATCCCCTCCTAGGTCGTACACTGGCTCCTTATATACTGGGCTTGGTCCTCTTCCCCGAAAACCTCCGGCGGGAAGGGATACCACAATGCCGCCGAGTTGGAGCACAGCGCACAGCGTCGGGGGCGTCCATGGACGCGGTCCATGGCAGAGAGCACGTCGTCTTGGCAGAAAAAGCCACCGTCCAACCAGGACGGTGGGCTGGCGCTGCAGAGCTTTGGGGCGTGCCCCACGGTGACGTCGCAGTTGGAGCGTAGCGGCGGCCGGCCGCTTTATCACCAAATTGGCAAGTCTTGGAGTCCGCTTTGCTTCCTCCAGCTCCTTTGACCGCTTTATACACGAGAATGGCAACTGCGGCGTCTTCGTCATCGCGCGCAGGCGCGCGCGTCACTCTGCGGCGGGCGCAGAGCCCATGTGCGCTCTGCAGCGGCGCAGGAGCTTGCTTCCACTTGAAGGAACCCCGCGAGGGCCTGAAGCCTCGCCGAGGCTTTGTAGCCGTTGACTTCTCGCGAGGGAAAACCCGCGAGGGTAGCGCGGAGACGCCCAGGACCTGATGGTCCTCTAGGAGAGGCCTTCCTGAGGCAGAGTTCCTCTCGAGGCCCCTTAGGCCGAACGTCTGGTCCTTAGCAGAAATGCCCAGCCGAGCAAAGAAACCCTCGCGAGGGAAAATGCCTCGCGAGGCTCGTCAGGCTGAAAGCCTGGTCCTTAGCAGAATTTCCTACGGAGCGGTTGAGGGCTGTGGCAGGCCGGCCCATGGTACCCTGGTTTCCACTGGGCCGACATCTACAGTTCTTCAACGAGTGATTGGAACGCAATTTCCCGTCCTCCCATTTGTACAGGTGGAATCTGCAATAGTCATCCATCTTGTCATCGAATGAGCGCTTGTTTTGTGCATCAGAACGTGGCTTTCGCCACTCTTGCTTCTTGTAGTTGCTACTGCGTTGCTCGTGGTCTTGACTGTCTCGGTGATCATCCGGCCTCCGGTCGCTTCTGTCTTGGTCTTCCCGGGGTTGTGTGAACCCAGCCGCCATGAACTCGGATCTGTCGTCGTCGTGGTGATGTTTGGAACGCTTGCGCCTCCGATCGTCTCTGTATGTGTCCCTGCGGCTTCGGCTGCCGCTGTCATGGTTGTCGCGTGGTTAGGAGGCGCGGGTTGCTCGCAACGAGTCTTCTCCGTCTGCCCACTCAGTCGCGATTTTTATGTGGTTAGCCAAGGAGGTTGGCTTTTCTCGACCAAGAGCTTCTTTGAAATCTCGCCTGCGAGACCCATGATGAAGGCATCCATGGCCCTATCTTCCGATATTGGGCCAACTGAGTTGCGTATGGTGGTCCATCGCCGTATGTATGATCTCAAAGTTTCGTCTGATCGCTGAGTGCAGGCTCTCAATTCTTCGAATGTTTTCGGTCGCTCGCATAGAGGTTCGAAGTTTTTGATGAAGTCTCTGCGGAAGTGATCCCACGAGTCGTATGTTGATGGAGGTAGCGCCTTGAGCCAGTCGCGAGCTGTACCTTCGAGCATGAGTCGTATGTATTGCATTGCCGTAGTGTTCGTGCCCCGTTGGCATGAGACGGCGAGTCTGTAGTCTTCTAGCCATCCTGAAGGTTCCTGTCGACCTGTGTACTTGGGTTGCTCAGATGTTAGCTTGAACCCTTTGGGCATCCTTGTCTCGTGGACGTGGCGAGTGAAACACAAGGCTCCGCATGACTCGGGCTCCCGGTCGGAATATGAGTCGCTACTTGAAGACCTTCGAGATCTACTTCTGCTGGACCTGTGTCGGCGTGTGCCTTTCCTTGTTTCCTCCGAGTGGCGACTGCGACCGCTACGATCGTGTGCTGCTTATCGCGAGCTGACTATGTTGCGATCTCGACTCCCTCCTGGAGTTTTTGCATCCGGACGTATGGCCTGCACCGCTAGGGCTAGTGATTTGAGCTGTTGGCGATGCAGGGTTGCGTTGGGTTCGTCTGCCGGAGGCTGTGTTGCTTTGAGGTAAGCACACACAGAGAAAAGAGCACCCGCAGCTGTTTTGGGTACCGGGATCTCTTCGTCGTCGTGTGTCATGAATGACAAGCCTAGGTTGCGAGTAATTGCCGCTCTCTCATCCTCCGGGAGGCGCGCCAGCCTCGATCCGCCTCTTGGGCTCGCCCGCCCTGTGGAGCTAAGTGATAGTTGTCTTCTTCGTACGCTCGAGATGCTGGCTTGCCTTTTGCGCTCATCGAGTGCTGCTTTGATGTTTTGCAGGCGAAGTGATTCCTGCCAGTTGAAGTACAGGAAGGTCAACATCTCTTCCGGATTTGCGTCTGCTGGCATCATTGTGCACTCTTTAATTACTTTGTCTGCTTTTGCTGCCATCTCAGCAGTAATTGTCAGACTTGTGACCCCATCCGGCATAGTTACCGTGCATGGGAATTCTGTAGGCCTGCGGGAGGCTGCGGCTTCAGATGATTCTCCGTTGATGGCAACGTAAACCTGGTGGGGGATGACCCGCTGGTACGTGTATGTGCTGCCAAATCCTGTTATGGACTCGACGTCTTCATCAAGGCTCATGTCGGAGTCGATATACCCGTCGAGTGGTCCGTCTGGGCGGATCTCGTTGTCGATGCGTTCATCGTCTATGCTCATCTCGGCGTCAACGAAACCGTTGTAGACCTCGGAGTCGAGTTTGTTGGTGCAGATCTCAAAGTCGACGTTGCTGTCGTTATGAAGTTCGAAGTCGTCGAGGGAGATCCCACAGTCGAAGGCGTCATCGAGTGGAAGATCTAGCTCGAGATCGTTTTTGCGGTACGTTGATTCAGCTTCCTCACCTTGGAGTTCTTTTGCCAAGTACTCGTTGATCTCTCGAGTCGACATGGTTGTTGCAGATGAGCAGGCTTCGAGAATCGATAACGGGACGGACGCAGTCGATGGCGCCTCGGGTGCGGAAGTCGCGAGTTGTTGTGGATCTGTCAAGTCCTGCGTACCAAACTTGTTTACGAAAAAATTGAATGCTCCAACAGTTAAATCCAAACCTGACTCGAGACCAGCAAACGTCTCTCGGGCTTCTGGCGAGTGTGGAGCAAATGCGCCTTTTGCTGGTGAAGTTGGCGGGCTGCCAATTTTCGAGTGAGTCGGCGAGTTGCCGTATGTCGACTGAGTCGGCGAGTTGTGGTTTGTCGATGCAGTCGGCGAGTTGCCGTTCGTAGATGCGATCGGCGACTCGCCGTTTTCCGATGGAACCGGGGAAACCGCGAGTCCAGCACTATTCTTTCTCACAGACGGCGCCAATTGACGAGGGGTTAACTCATCAAATCCCATGGTTAAGGATCTAGGGTTGAAATTACGAGGGAGAGAACGTGTTAGAGCTGGTAGTTTCGTCGGCTGACAAGCAAAAGCAAGGATTTACCCAGGTTCAGGCCTCCGGAGAGTAACACCCTACTTCCTACTTGTCTGGTATTGATTTGAGAGTATCTGCGAGCTACAATGGAGTCCCGGCGAGATGTCGATCTCGCTAGGGTTTTGGTGGTTCAAGTGTTGCGTGTCCTGGATCGGCGGCCCTCCCAGCCTTTATATAATAGGCTGGGTCTCGGGAGTTCGCAACCGACTCAGATTACATGTAAGGAAAGTCTAAACCGACTATGCCTATGCCTAATCTTAGAGGATACTCCATCTTCTTGGGCCTTCTGTTATGGGCTTCATGTAGGCTCTTGATATCTGGGCCTTAGTCGATACGTGCACCAGATACCCTCATGGTAGGGTACCCGAGAGGTATATCCGGTCACCAACTAAGCGGACATCTTAATTAACATTACTCAGTTTTATTGATTGACGTGCTTAGATGACATTTTTTTCAATCGCCATATCCTACCCAACATCATAATACCACAATAATTTAGGGCATTTATTCGATTTAGAAGAATAAAAATGTCAAATTTAGTGGTGCATCCACTTTAATTCCAACAAATAATAAATCATGTTGATTGACACATATAAACATATTCGTTGTTACTTGGTCATGGTCCATGGGTGCAAATTTGTGTATATGAACAATAGGGTATCGATATCGCTCCTCTATACTTTGACCACACATATATATAAATCGACACATTTTTATGTAATGGATTAAGATTCAAATCATGTGTCCGATGGATGGTCTCCTGGTATAAAACGAACGAAAAATAACTCATAGAAGGTATATATCTATCTTTTTCATAAATAAAAATTGAAGTCATTAATGACCAGCACACCTCCAAGCTTTTGGTTCACAAATGAGCGCTCCTTACCCTAATGTGAGAACCCGGTTGTTAGTTTATCGCTCCTCAAGAATTTTATATGTTGTTGATAGTATCGATTTTAATGAAGCTTAGTTATTTTTGTAACTAATTAATCTTCGTACATAATCATCACACCACTACTATTCCAAAAATACTTACAATACATTCATAGAAGGTATATATCTATATGTATATCATTTGATCTATCCATCATACATACCAAAGTAGTTTTTACATGGAAAAAAGCTCTAGTGAGAAGTCAATAAAAATATATTCGCAAATATACCACTCAATATAATTTCTCTCTTTATACAACACTCTAGATAAGAAAAGACACAATTATGAAAGTCAAACAAATCCACCTCATAAATAATGTCACTTTTGATTGCTTGAAAAAAATCTATAACCGGATATCGACCTTTAACGGTATAATATTCATTTTTATTTCTCATGTTCAAAATCATGAATTCCATGCTCAACCTTTTTTGTTCATGCCGCCGATTTCATGCAGTGAGTGCACCCATGGGCGTCGTACATCGCGAGCTTCTGATTGTTGATTTGCATGCGGAGACTGGATTAAGTTAATGGCGCATGTTATCCTAGCGATTCACACATTTGTATACTTGAGTGCTTAAATAAATCCAACATTTTCTGTTGTTGCGGTGTTTTAGCTACGTATTGTAGGCATTTTTGTTTTAACGGATGGAGCTAGAGTCATACGTGGACATGTCGCACTATAGATATGTTTTTCACGGAAGACACTTTGTTTTACCGCTCAGATCAAGTAACCAAAAAGACATACATATCACACCCGCGTACCTTGGGTTGTTTGCATGAGACGGATCTTGGATTAATCTTGCACGGCCAGATGCGTGAGGCAAAATATAATCTTCACCTCCTTAATGAGCATGGGAAGAGTCCCGAGTATGGGTTTAAAATTCATTGAAATTCACTGAATTTCAGTGATTTTAGTAGACACCGAAATAATTACCTTTCAGCCAAAATATTTCAGTTCTTTCAGTAATACACATGAATTCAAAACGTATTTAAAATATTTTTTGAATGTTATAATGAATTTTCAGAGAAAATTTCGGTCATTTGGTCGAAACGAAAACCGAAATCACTGAAATTCACTGGAGCGGTACCTAGCAACCTTCATTCCCGCTTTTCCGTCTTGCCTTTGCTACTTGAGAGAATTTCAGTGATTTCAGTAGTGGCCGAAATTTTTCTCAAACTGAAATTTGAAACTCCAAGGACACAGTTTTGATCGATTGGTTGATAGTATATTTGATAGTCAGACTTGCCGTTCAGAAGCTGCACGATTTTAAAAGGTGGAACACAATGCATGGATCAACTAAAAAAAGCCATGGGCTCCAACAACGCCCAATCTGTGATTTTTCTTTAACCGATACCTCGGATGTGTTTAAATCCGGTCAATAGCGTTCCGTATCTTTTTTTTATTCCAGTATGGTCACGTATCTTTAAAAAAAAAAATCCATATATATTAAACCAAAAAAGAGTACACGATTATATCGATTACAAAAACAATACTAAAAGAGACGAACAAATCTATGAGATCTTCAACCCCTTTCTTCTTCCATAATACAATCTTGTACTTTTCTGAAAGCAGCCGTAGAACAACGCCGAATATATCAAACTACAGACCTGTGAATACCAACGAAAATTCTCCCCTTTTAATTTTGAGCCGCAATGCCAAGGCTTTGTGCACGCACGCAACCATTAAATTAATCAAGCAACATCGGTAAGAGCACCACCACTGATATTTCAGGGACAAATAACCGAACCACTTTATCGACGTCGTTGAGAGCCGAGAGAGCGAATCACCATTGTCGAAGACGTAGTAGCCGGGATAGATAATGCGAGGACAAACCTCATCGCGGCAACCATGAGAAACAATCCAAGATTGATCTGGCGAAGCAAGATCTGAAGAACCATACCTAGACAAACTTAATCTTCCACAGCCACCATTGACGTCGGGAAGGAGATCTCGCCGACGAACGAAGCGCGGAAGATCACTTATTGCAGACGATGCCATCTTCATTGACGAAGAAGATAACAACCAAAACCAAACTCTAACATTAAGGACCTTTATGTAGTGCTCTGCGCAGGTCCGAGGTCCCCACCCCTCCTAGTGCCAGTGGCACCTAGAGGAGGTGAGGACCCGTCAATTCTTAGACGAAGGTGACGATGAAGATGCAGATGACGCCGGCGGCGACGGCTAGGGTTGAAACCCTAGGCCGCCGCCTCTCTTTCTTTCTTTCTATTGCTCCATGGTCACGTTGATTACACGTTGATTACACTAATCAACGTGTCAACAACCAGACTACACAGTTACGTAACTATTAATCTTATGTTTAATCTTGACCGTAAATTTAGAATATAGAGTTCTGTATCTTTTTTTTATTCCAGTATGGTCACGTATCTTTTGATTACACAACGTGTCAACAACCGGACTACACAGTTACGTAACTATTAATCTTATGAATAATCTTGACCGTCAATTTAGAATCTAACTATGGAAAATAATTTAAATGATATGGCTTAACGTGGTGGCTTTATTAGACATCCTTATTTTGCTTTTAGTATATAAATAGATAGATGTACTCCCTCCGTTCTAAATTACTAGATAATTTTTCTTTCTTCACATGTGGATGTATCTAGACATGTTACATATATAGATACATGTGCATGTGGACAAATGGAAGTCATGTAATTTGGAACAGAGGGAGTAGTATTTTGTTTTGCTTAGCAAGATGTTTCTTTATCTGGACTTTCTGCACGTAAACCTGTACACCGCCTAGCTCTACGACCATTGCTATTTCCTTTTTGTATTGACGAGAAAACCCTTTTAAACCATTGAAATGAGAAAAGTGACACAAACACACGGAATAGCCCCTATCTCCATCTTATCTCCCTCCCAAATCCCACTCGCCTCTTCTATCCACACTCGCGAGCTGCGCAAGCGCGCTCCCCGCTCCACCGCCATGGCGTCCATCACCCTCCTCTCCCTCGCTCCGGCCGCTACCTTGCTCCACCTTCCCACCTGCACCACCTCCTGCTCACGCTTCGCCTCCATTCCTCTCCCCCTCACCGGCCGTCGGGCCCTCCTCCTCCGCGCGCGCATCCCCCGCAGAGTCACCGTTGTGTGCAGCGCCGCGGCTGCGGCCGAGGCCTCGGAGGCCGGCCCCGTGGAGAAGTTCCGGCTCGACAACCTCAGCCCGCAGAAGGGGTCACGGCACCGGCGGAAGCGGAAGGGGCGTGGTATCTCCGCGGGGCAGGGCGCCAGCTGCGGGTTCGGTATGCGCGGGCAGAAGTCGCGCTCGGGGCCCGGCGTCCGCCGAGGGTTCGAGGGCGGCCAAATGCCGCTCTACCGCCGTCTGCCTAAGCTCCGGGGAATCGCCGGCGGTGAGTCACTTCAGTCTAAGCACCCACTTCCCTCATCAGTTCAAGCCTTGCGCACTAAGCTCCGTAGTCTGTATACTCACCTCTACAATCTACATTGTTCATACAATGTGCTCAATTAGCTTAGAAGTATACGACGTGGTAACCAGTGAGAACTGAGAACGCATTAGTAACCGTGCTTTGGGAATGGCTGTGATTCGGAAGTGACCTGAATACCTGATGCTATTTCTGCTATGCCTTGTTTCAGGAATGCAAATTGGGTTGCCCAAGTATGTGCCGTTCAATTTGAGAGATATAGCGCAGGGTGGGTTCAAGGATGGTGAGGAGATTTCATTGGAGTCGTTGAAATCCAAGGGTTTGATCAACCATCTGGCAGAGAAAGAAAGCTTCCACTCAAGGTACAACCTACACCTATGATATTATGTTTACTGAAACCTGAATGTCCTAGCATCCAGTGTTTAGTTTAACTTCTGGCCCTATGTAACTTGATTAGTCTTTCTGTATCCTAGCTATGTGACACAGATAAGATAAGGTTTTATGCACAAGGCTAAGGCATTAGAGCACAATTTGGCATTGTGGTGGCTTTAAGTAGTACTTTATACCTATTTTTGGGTGCAATAGACAGTTAGCATCATCTTATCTTGAGATGCATCCAGAAAGTCTTCCTGGAATTAGTAAATATTCTCCTAACTAAGCAAACTGGACCTAGAACACATGCCTATATTAATATCGTGATGTGGGGTGCTATCGGCTTTATCCTTACGGTATGTGTTATCCTGCTCTTAGCAGTTGATGTTCAGCAGATGGCAGTCCTTCAGTCTTAGCTTTGGTGGAGTGGATGCTGCAGTGATGTTGTTCTTACTACTTCACTTGTTAGTACATTCTTTTAGGGAAAAAGAAAACGATTAACCAATAACCAAGTTTGTACAATCAAACACACACAAAGTGAAGAAATACCACAGTTCCCGCTTCTCCTCGCAAGTCAAGTGAGCTCATGAGCGACCTTATAAGCATCTGCCTTAACCTGGGATCGGATTTGAGAATGACCGGTTGATGGGTATATCAACCAGAGAAAGTTCTTCGAAAGAAGCATGAGCTTATGCGTATGAATTTATGAAACTGTATCGATGTTTTTTGAGACAGCTAAGACAATTGCACCTGTATAATCTGGGATAACTCCAATTGAAGCACCTCCAATTACCTCTTGATATGCTGTATCCACATTATTTGCCTAGCCACCATGCTGCCACATCCACAACATAGGATTGATTTTAGTATGCTGGTACATCTTCTCAACATCAAGCAAATCAGGATAAACCATGGGTCATTTTCCTTTCATATCTTCAGGTTTAGATTACCCATGTTCTACGGTCTGGGCCTAGTTCATTAGAAATTGAGCCGAGTCATGGACAGTAGCATCTCCTTTAAAGTGAACAATGTCATATGGTGCCAAGCTCTCCAAATCGTAAGAAGCACTAGAGCTCGAGTTTCTTTGCTAATTAAATCCAGCGACAAAATAAAAAACCAGCTCGTTGCTGTATACCTGAATGTTCTGCCGAAATACTCCAGCGCCGGTGCAAATTATGTCGCAGAGCTCTAGCCTTCATGCACATGACAGTTGCGTGTTGCTATAGTTGTATGCCAGCCCACATATGTCACAATTACCAGAATTTTCCGGAGTTCACTGCCATTTGTTTTTCTTGGTCACTACTCACTAGTGCGTCAATATACACCTGCCATCCAAAATATTTAACCTTATTTGGCACATTGGCATACCATATATTTTGCCGCCGTAAATTGCACCGGCGGCCAAATGGCTACTCCCATTTTTCTGATTCAGCAGATAACCAGTGAGCCAACTTTAAGCACTTCTGGCTGCCAAAATACTCGTTTTATTGTAGTGCGAGGCAATGAAGTCTTATTGGATATTGATCATTCACCTATAATCTTTATAAAATTTCATGGGCATCATGAGGATAAAAATGTGTTGGGTCAATCAATCATCCCATAAACATGCTTTTGGAAACTACTTTTGAAAAACTGTTTCCCTTACACTTTTGCTTTAAATAAATACTTTCAGAACTAACTACACATTTGTATCATATGCTTCGAAATGGACTTGATCTGCTACTTGTGAATGCCATTTTGTTTGTTCTGCATGACTGTATGTTAATGTTTTGTTCACCAATATGTAGATTTTAGGAGATGGTGATGTATCAGTCAAGTTGAACATCAAGGCTGGTGCATTCTCCTCCTCGGCCAAGGAGAAACTCGAAGCAGCTGGCTGTACTTTAACAGTGCTGCCGAAGCGGAAGAAATGGCTACCAGCAGCTTATGTGAAGAACCAAGCTCGTGCTGAAGAGTACTTCCGCAAGAAAAATGGCGGCGCTGTTGAATCTGACGTGGCCTCCACATAGAGTTCATACACACTGTACTTCTCTACCCTTCTCTTTAGCACGTGTTTATTGCTCCCATCTCATCCCAAAATTTCCATGTACCATGGATTTTGTATTTATATGATCTGCAAGTATTTTGCGCCCTTGTTTTGGTATGATCTTGCAATGCATGGTGCCATTATGGGGTGTTTCTTAAAAGAAAGAGCAGATTTCACCCAAAAAAATAAAAAAAATGACCAGGGTAGATTTCAAAAATTGCCATGTAAACAAGCATTAGTAAAACAAAGCACTTGGTTTTAGATGATTTGCTCTTAATTTAAAGCTCACTAGTAAGACACAGCACCAGGTTTTTAGTAACCAATGGTTCATGTTGAAAAAAAAAACACATGCCACTTGTATCAGTCACTATAACTTCAGACATTTATATCCATGTAACAGTACTTCACAAGGTGAGATATGAATCTGTGGATGCTGTATGCAAGTACAAGACAGAGTTATCTCTTTAAGAGAATTTTGTTTTGTTATTTGATAGAAAGAAAAATCAAACCATCGTCTCTGTTTCTTCATTCATGCCCTGATGTGTACCTGTGAGTTTCTCAGTTGTGCAACGTCTTTCGTGGTTTCTGGTCAGTGGGCGGCGTGCATGTTTGATGCCATTATGGGGTGTTTCTTAAAAGAAAGAGCAGATTTCACCCAAAAAAATAAAAAAAATGACCAGGGTAGATTTCAAAAATTGCCATGTAAACAAGCATTAGTAAAACAAAGCACTTGGTTTTAGATGATTTGCTCTTAATTTAAAGCTCACTAGTAAGACACAGCACCAGGTTTTTAGTAACCAATGGTTCATGTTGAAAAAAAAACACATGCCACTTGTATCAGTCACTATAATTTCAGACATTTATATCCATGTAACAGTACTTCACAAGGTGAGATATGAATCTGTGGATGCTGTATGCAAGTACAAGACAGAGTTATCTCTTTAAGAGAATTTTGTTTTGTTATTTGATAGAAAGAAAAATCAAACCATCGTCTCTGTTTCTTCATTCATGCCCTGATGTGTACCTGTGAGTTTCTCAGTTGTGCAACGTCTTTCGTGGTTTCTGGTCAGTGGGCGGCGTGCATGTTTGATGCACTATTCTCCACTGACAAGGATCTGCAGTTATTGTACAGGGGTGCAACTCACTCTATACACGCATAACAATTGATAGGTGAACATAACATTTCAACAGGGCTCATCTTAAGGTTGCGTGTTTGAAGGAGTTGCAATAGGACAACTCTGCAAGACATATATAATGATTGACTTCCCGTTGCACAGCACCATTCAGTAAACTGCAGAAAATTTAATATGATAAACCTTCGTTACACCTATGGGCTTTGGTGTTCACGCTGACAATGTCACATCACGAGGAAATTTATTTTTTCACTTAATCTGACAGTTCATTTCACCTGGAAACTGAAGGATGAACCTTCATGCTCTCTCGGGGGAGTGGGTGTTCCATGAATTTTTTCCAGCTAGTGGTTTTCCTTGATTGCTCAAACATAAATGCCTGCCAGATAGTGTTTTTCCTGTTTTGAGGCTTGTCTCATTAGGAAGTTATTATGCGCATATCTATAATTATAGTGCTGATCTGTACCATCATTTTTTCCGTTGGTGAAAGTTATCCCCTTCTCTTGGTCCCTCCTCGGTCCTGCCATTGACACTTCTTCTTATCGCATCTTGTTTCAATTTTTTTCATGCCACCCTAATTTCTCTGTCTTCATCGTTTCTTTTAGAATTCTATTCCATCTCTGCATCAGTTTGTGAGCAAAGCTGAGAGGAGCCTTTTATTTTATTTTAGATGAACATACAACCCCTCACTACTATTTTAAAACCAGATCATCTAATTAATCTATTCTTTCTATGTTGATTTCCTATGAATGTTGCATCACAACATTTTGACTGGTCATATGTAGAAAATATTCAATCTCCAGTAGTTTAATACCACACTGAGAAACTAGTCAAACAAACACGCTAACCTAATCGCCAAGCATCTGAAGTCTAATATCACTGCAAATAATTGAACAATACACTGGTCTGGACGCTTTTCAGAATTATAAAATTTTGGTCGAAATATCCTCGCGAAGTTTGGATTGACCGGCGGGATGGAGCAGCAATTTCCTAGAGCTTCCAAGCGAAGTTGCCAGATAAAAAACAAACAGAAGCATAGGTGGTGTTGACTTGTTTTATAGAGTACGGAGTATTAGTTAGTGAATCATAGATAGCTACGTAGGGACATTATACTGGAATTAGTCTCGTGCGCATATGCTTACTAAGCAAAGTTTTCATGCTGCTTTGGTTTCATGCTACCAACGAGAAAATTCCCTAGACCAAGGCAAAGGGATCGGATGTCTGGCTCATGTATCTTTTGCATGTGAGAAGACGGAGAATCTATGCTCACTACATGTCAAGCAAATTTTATGGCGAGAAGTTAGCTACACAAGTTAGAATGGGTTTCACAATTGGACTTCTTGTATATGTTTGGACATTATAGGATGCCAAACATGTTCTTTTCAGCAGCTGGTTAGGGTAGGGACAATAAGGGTGTGTTTAGTTCAGTGGCTATCCACTGGTTGGCTAGGGATAACCAGTTTTCTGGTGGCTACCATCGTTTGGTTTTGAGGAGCAAAGGGATGAGGGCAACCTGATGCTGAGAATATTCCTTGAATAAACTGGTTGAGCTCGCCCGGCCAAATGTGTTGGACGACGGCAACCACTTCTGAAAGGCGCTACTAGCCTCACCCCCGAACCGTTCTCCTACTTGATTCTCTTGTTCACCTTCCTCTGTCTCCCCTTCTCTTCTCGTTTCCTCACTGTCCGGAAATAAATATGCAATAACATATTGCCAATATTGATGCAATTTATTTCACGGGAGTGCAAAAATATGTCTCGATGGTCTTGTTTTAGCACATTAACGTTTATTCCCTGATATCAACTTAATAAAATGATAAAAGCATTATATTCAAATTGAGTTAATTTCATGTCTTAAGGGGTAATCTTACCACCTCAATAAACAGGTTACCACAACAACTCATTCATTTTTTTATCCTTTGAACCAGACATGAAAATGGTTATCCCTAACCAACTCGATCTCATCCCACCAAACCAAACAAAAAAACTAGCTATCCCTAACCAGGTGGTTGGGGATAACCTCATCCCCCAATTCGTATCTCCTAAACCAAACACACCCTAAGTGCACTACCAGTCTAGCGCAGCTTCACCAGCGTCCAGTTCAGAAAGATGGGATCAGTGTTCATAAATATTCTGTCACATAAAATCACTTCCACATTTTCTTTGCCACAAATGCGGCACAAACAAACTGGCTGTCAGGTCATTAGCAGGCTGCAGTGCGCCATAAGAGACGCGTGGTGTTGAGACGAATGCTTGCACTGCAGCAGACACGGCACGTCGACTGCTCAAGAAATTTGCCTAAATTTTTGGCGATTAAGGATTATTGGCCCATATTTTTCCCGTTCGAAAACCTGTACTGTCAGTCTACCATGCAAAATGAATGCATGAGAGGACAACGTCCTCTGTTTTATAGCTGTCCACTTGATATCCAGGCCACGCACCCATCGACCATGTCTCGAGTCTGGACTTCAGAGGAGTATGACATACACTAACACCGATACACAGTTCAATTTATGGAGTGGTTGGCTTTTTTCGTTTATGTATAACTCTCCTTACCTAATGAGATGAGGCAAAAGTTTTGCCTCCGCTTCAAACATTTTTTTTTGTTCTCCTTCCTTTCTTTATTTCTTTCTTTCTGTCTTTATTTCTGTTAAACATGTGCTCAATGGATTTATCTTTTCCTGATAATAGGCAATATATTAATATCAAGCTGATATTAACATGATGTCTGTAACCAGTCAAGACACACTACAATGTCACGTGGAGCGATCAATGGCATTAGAGCCACATCAACGATCTCTTGATAACGTATAAACCATGAGAATGGTTCTCACAAACAAGGTCTTCACGGAGAGACGACACACATGTTGGATTTGACCAATAAAGATCGGATCATGGGTTTTCGTACTGAAGATGAAATCTTTGAGCAATACCTTCAATAAGAGAATGAAGTGAAACACCGCTATCGTCAGGTGCAACCAACTAAGGCCAGACTTGGGTTTTCAACTCAGATCTCGAGATTAGGTACTCGATAGCACCGTCAAATCAAAGTCAGCACGTGTTGTTGTATCCTCTTGCCGACGTAGAAAGGTGATACCTCCTTGCCTTGGCACAATCGAAGAGTTCGATCATCTTATCAAGGTATCTCCGGGAGGACACAAAGAAGCCATGTTTGCATCGTTATATGTCGTGAATGAAATTCTTATATAGTAGGAACCACGTGAAATCCTTATCTTTAGTGGGACCTTTTTCTTCCAATATATTTTCTAATAAAGAATATATGACCATTCAATAGATCATGATACATCGACTTGACGGTAAAAGAACCCATAGGAGTAAGACCCCATATGAACTTATCAGATTTTATAGATAATTCCACATCCATCAACCGTTGAACAGGTGTAATCAGAATGTCCATTTGTCCCTGTTCAAGGCTGGTCGAAAAACAAATATTTAGCAGAACCACTGACAAAATATTAGATAGGGAACGTATTCGGAGAGCGGTATTTTCGAGGCCAAGCTCCATGGAGCTTAGTTTTCCAAAAAAAAAAATCAAAAACCGACATATTTATGTTTCAAAAAACGGAAAAATTCCTTCGTGTAGATAATATCGAGATCTACCAGAGTGCAAAATATCAATGAAATTCATCGTATTTTTGCCTGGACAAAAAAATTATGTAAACGTTTCAGAATTTTTAAACTTTGGCAGATTTATTATTTTTGTGTAGCTTAATCTAATAATAAATTTGTATTGAAAATTTGCAGGGTCGTGGATTTGGACGTTACCTACACCTAGATTTTGTTTCAAATTTTCCGAAACATAAAAATGTCGATTTCAATTTTTTTTGGAGTACCGGTCTCCATGGAGCTCGGTCTACAAATGTGCTTTTCGACATATTTTTGTGTGTGTAATGTTATACAAGGATGGGTATTGATGGGAAATTGGCACGTCACCCACCTAAATGTCTTCCGAGTGTCCATACCATTCCCCACAACAACAAAAACTTTACTGAAAACCCCATGTTTAATGAGCATGAGGCTTTTCCAAAAAGGAGGACATGTTGGGTTTATTTAACTTGGAGTGAATGTATTTATTACTCCCCTGCCACACCCTTTATTTGTCTAAAAAGTTTAAAAATTCACTTTTTTTAGCAAAGGGATTTTACCCCGATTTTATTCACGAAACCATAGAGGTTTGAGAAGTTACTTGCTTACTTAACATTTGTTGGTTTGTGATCTCTAAAACCTCATACCCAAGCCATCGTGTTGTTTAGACCTACAAATTAAATTCCACTTTAGTAAGCTGTATCTGCATTTATTCTCCTCAGAGAAGTGAGGGCTAGCCAGGACAGCCTCCGTGGAAGACTAGTACACCCTCCGTTTACTGATGTAAGGCATTTTAGACTTTTGTTGATCTAAACATATTTTGTACATATATTCACTTAGTTTAGTGTGTATGTGATCAATACTGAAGTAGCTAAAAATGTCTTACATTTGTAAACGGAGGGAGTAGGTGAATATCGTAGTAGTACCAGGACAAACGAGAAGACCCTCTCTCGGACCTCTCTCGAAACTCCTCTACTCTTCCTCTTGAGAGTCGACCGGGAGCCTCCAGTTCCGGCCCCTCTCGCCGCCGGCGCTCGAGCTGGCTGGTGCAGAGATGGTTTAGGGTGCCGGCCCCCTTCTGTACAGAGTAGTCTAGGTTGTAGTCTAAGGTTTGCTTTGCCCTCCGTGGAGTTTGGCGCTATGCCGTCTCTCCTTTCTTCGCGCCTGGCGGGGTTGCCACCGAGCGACGACCACGGCCTAGAGAAGCTTCTTCCCGGCGTGCTTCCATGGTGGATGGTGCGGTGGGGGAGCGGATCTGCAGGTGCTTGCTTCAATAAGCTCGAAGAGCCCTCTCTTTTGGGGGTTGTTGGTGTGGAGTCAAGGATTCTGGCGCCTGCTTTCGACCTCGTCGTCGCGGTGGCAACAAGCGGTGGGAGGTGGTCAGATCTTCGGCTCAGCAGGGAGTGCGGTCAAGCTTCAGTTGCGGATGTTCCCAAGCGGCAGCCAAGTTCGCCGTCGCTATCCTTGGCCAAGGGGGCCACTCCGCCCCTCGGAGTCGTCTGCTCCGACGGATTTTCTTCCTCCAGGTGGGAGGATCTTTGGCTTCAGCCTGGCGTTCATCGCAGTCTTGGCATCAAGTGGTTCATCCCCGATGCTGTGATTCGCGGCCATGGCTTCGAGGCTCCCTGTCAACGCCGGTGGAGAAGGACTCGTTTGCTTTCCTCAATCTTTGGCAAAGTCCTTTTTGTTAATTTCGAGGACTATGTTGTAATTTTAATTTTCTTTAGGGTCCTCCATGTAAAAGTTTCCCACCGACAGAAATGAAGCTTCGGGGTCCTCTGGACCCTTCTCCCGTTCAAAAAAAAAAAAAAAAACCAGGACAAACAAAAAGAGCTCAAGACATTATTTCAAGCAAAATGAAGACAAAACTAGAAGAACAACACACATTTTCATAGGCTCTCAGTAGCGCGGTCGATGGATAGGATCATAGGACTATCGGAGCACCACGACAAGGAGAGACCTTTTGCGTCGCACGGATGACCAAGCCAAGCCGATGCCGTTGTGTCTGAACTCTGAACCACTAGGCGGATGGAGCAATAAATTCCATCCGCCTGGCGTGGCGTGGCGTGGCGTTGCGCAATGCGCCTCCTGTTCCCACTTCCACGGCGGCACCAGCACGGCCTCCCCCACAGCAAAAGCGACGCCGACGTCGGCCTCGCCATTAACTCGCCCCCGTCCGCGCCAACCCGCCGCGCAGGCGAAGAAGAGAGGAAGGATGGGTAGCCGCTCCCTCCTGGTTTGCTAGCTCGGCGCGGCGCGGCCAACCAACACCCACCCGGCGCCAGCCCAACGCATTTAACGCCTCCCAACCGCGACGACAGGCGAGGCCAAGCTGTGCTGCCTCCTCTGCGGCCGTGCCCCCCATCCCACGCAACGCCACACCCGTAACAAACGCCCGGAACGTACGCCTCCTCGGCCGGCGACGACGATCCACGGCGCGCCGCACCGAGCTCGCCGGCGCCAGCCCCTCGTCCTGTCAGTCAGTGGCTCTGTCCACGCGACACGCCAAGTATAAGCAGTGGGGCTAGCACGCGCGCGGCCGGCTCGATCGTCTCCCACCCGGATCACATGGCTATGATCTTGTAGCATCATCAGCTGATTGCTGCCTTCCATAAATACACAGCGAGTCTCGTTCGTTCGTTCGTGCGTGCGTGCTCCAGCCTCCAGCGAGCAGGGCCGGCGCGGCGGCCGTGAAGACTTTTTTTCCCCAGTTCAAAGAAAAATGGGATCCGCACGAAAGAGTCTGTTCAGGCAAAGTTGTCGGCACGGCAAGTGATGAAGCGAACTGCATTTACTGATCAACTGGCCTTTGACGGCAGGAAAACGAAACATGAAAGAGAATCCTACACGAAGAAGTCCAGAGGAGGGAGACATGTAGTAAGATGTAGTACACGCATTTCTGAGTCCAAGAAGGAAATGGTTCTAGTTAGGGTTAGCTGTTACTCCGTCCGTTCCTAAATACAAGATGTTTTAAGTGCTTCACATGTTGACTAAATGAGAATTTAAATTACTTAAAACATTTTATATTTAGTAACGGAGGGAGTAATTAGTAAGGATTGATCTCGATCGAGTTCTGGATTATATTGTCTGGTCCTAGTTATATTAGTGAGCTCACTGTGTTTTGTACTAGTTTCAGTTGGTACTGGGATGGATCATGAGTTCCACTATAACAAAATGCTGAAGGATTGTCTCTCAAAAAATAAAACCGATAATGTATGATGAATTCGGTTTAAAAGGGTGGAAGATCGATACTAGATGAATAAAATTAAGTTGAAAATAGATATAGGTCATGAGGTACTCGTGCTTAGGCTTATAATACTAGTTAGGACTTGGGAGTAGTATAGTACTAGTACTCAACAATACTCATAATAAGAACTGAAACCATGGAGTGGAAACAATACGAGTGTGAGGAAAGCATGGAGTGGAAACAATCTGAGTGTGAGGAAAATCATCGATATTTATACAATTGAAAGGAATTTAATTTAATTGACACGCAGCGAAGGACTCGCCCGACCATGCCTATCATCACGAGCAGAGCATGCATTGCATCCCTTTCACTCCAGTTACAATATTTATGGATTACAAATTCATTCCCGTGGAAATTCGTGACACGAACAATTTAAAAACCACGTACGCCCACGTCAACGTCGTTCTCCAACGTAAATATAGGTACATTCTAATTTAATCTGATGTGAAATGATCTCTCCTTGTGTGACGAATTCCACGAGTATTGATTTAATCCACTTTTTAATTTAATTTGTAGCGCGAAGAAAAAGAAAGTTCAGAGAAAGAAAGAAAGATGCAACGGAAGAGAGGAGAAAGAACAGTACCCCCACAAAGCTCCAAGTTTGGGGGACACGTACATGCAGGGTACGGCGGCGGCGAGCTGAGCTCGATCATCCTTGATTCAGCGATCACAGCTTGACGACCTCGGGGATGTCCACAGGGTAGCGGTGGATGCAGTCGTCCCACGGCCCGTCGGTGGGCGTCTTGACGGCGCGGAGGCACTTCCAGACGGCGCTGTTGCACTTGAACCCGCTGCCGAACCCGATCTGCCACACGCGGTCGCCCTTGCGCATGCGGCCCTTGGCCTCGATGTAGGCGAGCTCGTACCAGAGCGAGCTGCTGGAGGTGTTGCCGAAGCGGTGCAGGGTCATGCGCGACGCCTCCACGTGCCGCGGCGACAAGTCCAGGTTCTTCTGCAGCTCGTCGATGACGGCGCGGCCCCCGGCGTGGATGCAGAAGTGCTCAAAGGCCAGCTTGAAGTCCGGGATGTACGGCTTCCACTTCTTGTTGATGACCTTGCGCCCCACGAGGCGGAAGAAGAAGAGCAGCTGCTCCGACATGGGCAGCACCAGCGGGCCCATGGTGGTGATGTTGGACTTGAGCGCCTCGCCGGCGATGGCCATGAGCTCCTTGGAGAGGGAGATGCCCGAGTGCCCCTCATCGTCCTCCTCCTCGTACACGCACCGGTACGCGCGGTCGTCGGCGCCCTTGTGCGTCCGGACCACGTGCATCAGCCTGTACTTGGCGCGCTGGGCCTCCCGGCGCCGGTTGGACAGCAGGATCGCCGCCGCGCCCATCCGGAACAGGCAGTTGGGCAGCAGCATGTCCCGCCGGCTCCCGTGGTAGAAGTTGGGGGTGATGATCTCGGTGGAGATCACAAGCGCGTTCGAGTTGGGATGCACCTGCCAGCCATCCATTATATCGTGAGAAGTTGGGAGTAGAAGTTCAGAAGTGAAATGGGGACAGACAGTGGTCGTCGGTTTCGAGACTTAATCAAAGTGTGGTATTACCTGGAGCATGTCGCGCGCGAGGTCGATGGAGATTAGCCCAGCGCTGCAGCCCATCCCGGAGAGGTTGAAGCTGCGGATGTTGCTGCGGAGCTTGTACCTATTGATGATCATGGCGGAGAGCGATGGCGTGGGGGAGAAGAGGCTGCAGTTGACGACGAGGATGTCGATGTCCTTGGGCTTGAGCCCCGTGCGGAGGACGAGGTCGTCGATGGCGTTGAAGATGACGAGCTGCGCCTCGGCCCTGGCGGCCTCCATGCTGGGGCTGGGCGGGATGTAGTGGTTGGCCGGCGGGAGGCAGGTCTCCTCCCCGAGGCCCGAGCGCTCGAGGATCCGGGTCTGGAACCGGAGGCTCTTCTCGTTGTTGCTGATGAGCTTGATGTGCTCCATGAAGGTGGTGAAGGGCACCCGGAAGCTGGGGGAGGGCTTGTAGCAGCAGTAGTCGACGAGGTACACCGGCCTGGGGCGGGACATGAAGTAGACGGTGGCGACGAAGACGACGAGGAAGGCGGAGCAGAGGATGTGGATGAGGTCGAGGTGGAGGGAGCGCCAGAGGTTGAGCAGCTCGTCGGGGCCGAGCCGGGCGAGCTCCAGCGCGGTGGCCGCCATGACGGGGACGAGGAGCAGCGTGAGGAAGTGGTTCACCAGGTACTGGTAGCCGAGCTTGACGTACTTGAGCTTCACCGACCCGGAGAAGCCGCTCCCCGGCGCGCTCGGCATGATCGGTCGATGCGGAGTACTTACGTACGCCTCCCGCGCCCGCCTCGGCTCCGCACGACACGGCTCTCTGCGCCAAGCTAGCTTGCGAGTGAGCGAGCTGCCCTCTTTCTGCGGCGTACCCAGTGGGCTTGGTTCAGCACGTAGATGTACGTACGGATGCGTGCGCGGTGCTGGGCGTGTTGTTGGCCGGCGTGGGGTATGCGGTTGCTGCCTGCTGCAGAGGAGGTGGTGCCGTGGTGGGGGTAAATATAGTGGCGAGGTGGCGGAGGGAGGACCGGGGGCAGATGGGCCGTTTAAATGATTAGACTGGCTACCGCCACCAACCGGGAGAGTGAGCTCGGGAGTTGGAATGTGGCTGACCACTGGGGACTGCCTCTTCTTCCCTACGCACGGGACGGCGGCGATCCTGCTTGCGTGCCACTCCGGTCTCTCCGCCGCCCCCATCGCACGATGCTGCTGACGGCGATCAAGTTTCAGAAAAACACGCGCGGTGACGGAACTTTGTTTGCTCAGTGCAGCACTGCAGCTTCGTGCGAGTGTGAGTTCTATCTGGATCAAATCCCCCAATGTCGTACAAGAGACTGGAGCTTAGAGTGACGGTTAATACCAATGTTTACACTCACACGGAACGATTTAGGAGTTCGAGTTATTCCCATCGTTGGGACTTGGGGGTGATCTAGTATACACTTCTTGTGAGGCTCATATGAAACTAACATTATTAATACTGGTCTATCTGCTGTAATCTTTTGATCGGTTCAGTTATCTGCATGGCTTGCTTGCCCGAGCTGCCGATTAAGCAGTTGAGAGATCCAGTTACTTCTGCAGATATAAATATTTAAATAGGACGGGAAAGGATGAAAGGACAGAAAACCAGTGAGCGCAGACACACAGTCATGCTCATGGTTTCATGCTTACATCTGAATCAAATCAGCCTAAACTGGATATAATTTCCAATGCATGTTAGTTAAACGACCCATTTTGCTTGTCGTATAATTTACCTGTACTATGTCAAGTACATAGTTAGAATACTAACCGTCGTATTCTTAGGTGTAACAACCTTGTTGTATCCATGTATATCCGGCTTGGCCGAAGTATATTGTATAAAGAGGATCAATCAAAGGCCACCCAATAGAGGTGTGTCCGTGCAAACCAGATAACCCTATTGGCCTATTCCTATTGTGTTTTTCTATAATGCTATCATGTTGCTACTATCACGTCCTGGATCTGATGATCAAACACAGACTAACAATGGGCTAGTTCAACAGTTGGTCCTTTTTTCCCTCAACAGCTGATCGACAGCATGAGCTAAGCATCCAGCAGTCACATCGTCCATTTCTAAATTCTGAATGAACCGTCAAAGCTCCTGCGTTTCTCCTTTTTCTTACATCGTTCACAGCCACATCGTCCATTTCTAAATTCTGAATGAACCGTCAGAGCTTCCTGCATTTCCCCTTTTTACATCGTTGACAGACCATCATAGTAATTTTCCTCTGCGTGGGGGAATATGGCAAAACTGGCAAGACATGTACAATAATTGGGCGGACGAATCGGCTCCCTTGCATCTGCAAGTTTGAGCTCGATCGCTACGCCCGTGACACCTGTTCGAGCCTACATGTGCAAATTACTCGTCTGTTGGTACCTTCTGCTTCAACAATTAAGGCACTCCTGCAGCAAGATCGGCAACCGTCATAAAGTGATCCGGCCTCCAGCTCCTGGCCTCTTCTTGCACTTGCAAGAACTAGACGATTTCTCTGTCTTATTTTCTCCCGATCGTTTGGAGAAATGACAATCAGGAGACACTGTTAGGTAACCCCTGTTCTGGAAGAAAACCTCACCGGTTTAATCTGTTGATGACGAAAATTTGCTTTCTCGCTGGTTTCTGGTAGAGGTACCAGCATTTCCCACAGGAAATACAGATGCAGACACTCCCTACGACGCAGTACTCGGTACAGTATTCACTGATATATACAGTACCTGCGCCACGTAAACTGTTGGGCCATTTACTCACCAATTCAGCACTTTGGTGACCATGTAGGCCATCACATTACACCTGCGACCTTAATGTTCGGACAAGCTCTGACAGACCACTAGCAAAGCAGCAGCGGCTCCAGCTGGATGGGATGCTTCTCGAGCTTCGATTTTGAACGGCTAGAACTGACCGCAGTGAATGTAGCTCAGACTCGAGATCGTGATCGTGCATGCTGCGATGATGTGATGCATGGCTGAAGAGATAACTGCAAAGCAGCAGCATCTGACCTCAGTGAGGAGTAAAGGCCTCGGCGGAAATCTGTTTCGTGTTGCTTATCGGCCACATGTGCAGTGACCTAAGCTGAGCAGATCGTCGAATTTAAAGCCCCGCGACAGGTGCAGCTAGCCGTGCAGACGTGCGAACTGCGAAGTGGTGAGTGAAAGTAACCCCATCTCACTCCCAACCTCTCGGAGACTAACAATTACGGTAACAATTATCTCCAGGAAAACTGCACCGTGGTCCTGTACGTTGGGTAAGGGCATGCCCAACCCGCATACGGAAAAAAACCCGGAGAATCTGTCCGTTTGGGACGGATCGCGGACATATTCTAGGCCTCTATCCGTTTGGGGTGGGGTGTCCCCAACGGCCGGCCGCATTTTGTGCCCTGGTTCGGCATATGTCATATTTTTTGGCTATTTTCAACAGGAATTTGTACATACACAATATTGAACAAATTAAATACACAATATTGAACAAATTAAAATATCAATAGTTCACAAATAAGTAAAAAAAATGGTCAAATATTACAATAAAGTTCGTACATATAAATAAATAACATAGTCCATGCAATGAAAATGAAATAAGGAGGAGGCCACTATTGGTTTCCAGATGAGTCCACATATGCTCAATCAGATCATTCTGGAGACGTATGTGGGTGGGCTTATCACGCATCTCATGATACACGTGCATATACTGCTGGAACGACGCCGGTCCAGGAGTAGGCTCAACCAACTCACCCTGAAATTCCCATCCCTGATCGAATAGCCTCGCATCATCACGCTCATCCTCAACGATCATATTGTGCATGATCACACAAGCAGTCATCACCTCCCACCTGACCTCCTTGCTCCATGTTCTTGCAGGGTGCCGAACAATAGCAAACCGAGATTGGAGCACACCAAATGCTCGCTCCACATCCTTCCGGCATGCTTCTTGCTGCTGAGCAAACTTGCGAGCATTCCAGGAAAACCTCAAGTATTCAGCACCAAAAACCTCAAGTATTTCAGAAGGCGGGCAGTGTCTTCAACATTTGGCTCTCTCAAGTATTCAGCACCAAACACCTGAACTAAAGCTTCGCAGAACCGATACATGGACTGTAGGCAAGTGGACTCGCTCATGCGCAAGTACTCATCAACAAGATCACCAATTACTCCATATGCAAGCATCCGTATAGCCGTATAGCTGCAGTGCACTTCTGATAAGAAGAGAAACCATACGTACCAAGTGCATCTGCTTTGGTCTCGAAGTAGTCATCATATGCCCTCACTCCTTCGAGTAGACGTATGAACACATGATTTGACATCCGAAAACGGCGACGAAACTTGTGGGCCAGATATGTTGGCTTGACGGGGTCGAAATAATCCTTCCAAAGTTGGAAGTGACCCGTTTCCCGGTCACGATCCAACGCCGGCGCCCTTCCAATGACCAAGCCGGCATGCCGAGTTAGTGCGGCCTCGTTGAAGTTGTGGATGAGAGTTGCCGCGACCATCATGATTTCGGTATCATCATCCGATGACTCGTCCGACGTATCGATGAAAGTGTTGTAGAAGAACTCATCATCAGCATCCATCTAAACAAAAGGAACAATCAAATTATGCAAAAGAACTTGTATCTAATTTGCAAAAAAGAAGAGAAGGAGTCTCCTCTACCTTCCGTCGAATACCTTCCGGGCGGTGGACTTCGCGGCCGAATACGAGCCAACGGCCGAGCCTACAGAAGTATCCCGGCGAGAAGGTTGTCCTCCGACTTCCCCGCGGTGTCCTCGAGGCCGGGGACGGGCTAATCTTGCGAGTACCGGGGCCGGAGAAGATGAGAGGAAGGCGGCCGGTGGAGAGCTACCCCGGGACAGGAAAACGGCGGCAAAGGGCAGCCCAGCCGAGGATGCAAACGGCAGCGAAGGGCAGCCGGTTGTAGCGGCTGACGAGAGTGGACGGCGGCGGCGAGGACGGATCAGGCGGCGACGAGTGCGGACCAGGCGGCGGCCGATCGAGATGTGGAAGGGTGGGAGGGGCGGGGTTGTGTCGCTGCCGACTGGGCCCAAGGCGGACAGGGGACGACATAGGGCGGACCAGGAGGTTGTCTGTTTCTCCTCAAACGTGGACCAAACTTGGGCCAGGTTTGGGGCGAAAAACGTGTCCGTGCGGACATCGGTCCGCATGCGGTGGCCCGTTGGAGCAGCTCCCCTGTCCGTCCGGACAGATTCGGACTGGGCCTGTCCGTATGCGTGCCTGGGTTGGAGATGCCCTAAGTGCACCATGGTTTAACGTAGCATGCCGTGTGAGGAGGATCGAGCCCAATACGCAGGACATGACTATACTAAAGGTATTATCTAGCCGATGACATCTATCTTTCATGGTCACCATTTGTGAAGACCATACAACATCATCAAGGTAAAAAGCAATCTGGTTTTGCCGCAGCCCAAGAAGCATGTCAAAAGGATAATCTGAGAAAGCATTTGGTGTGTTGTAACCTTGGTAGGTCCTGCTCGTTTCTGTGATAAGCAATCACTCTCAAAATCATGACGGCATGTGTGATTCTACACAATATGATCATCAAGTATGAGACGAATTGTGACTTGGATTTTATTTACTTTTGACAATGCTGCTAGCCGTGTCAAACTACCAGAAACCCGACCAGATCCATGTTTTTCTTGAGACTTACGGTCATATTGAAAACCATACTACGCATTGCCAACTTTGTAATGATCTTATTGAATATCAGTGGAAATTATATGGGGCATGTCTGCATTCTCTTAACTTTATTTACATTGTGTCCATGTGTAATTTAAACCATTCTTTGCATTCCAGACCATTCGTAATTTGTTTAATTATTTGGATTTGAACAATTATTGTAATTGAGATCATTACTATTTTTGTGTGATTCCAAAACAATAATATGTTTGATTTTTATTGTTGTTATATTGAAAGTTTGTATGCCAAAATCATATGTGAGATAAATCACGAAAAACTGTTTTGCGGTATCGCGCGTGCTCGGATGGAACAGTGAGGTGAAAGTAACTCTAGCATAAGCTCCCACGTAAGTTGAGAATGCGAATATGAAGCATATGCTTCCTTTCAAATCTTTCGAACTTCCAAGGTACACCATGTCTATCTAAGATCTTCCTCGGTATGGCATGAACAAAAGAATCGAGATCCATCCTTTCTGTAAGGACCCGTAGTTATAGCACTTCCGAAGGGTAGAAATTAAAATTGTGCATACTTGCATTCATGCATTTGAAATTTGGGATAAATTTCGCGCTTTTGTCAAAAAGGAACGTGAGGTGATCAACACTCGACAAGGTTGTCGACAGGGGTTGAAATAAACTTAAATCCTTAGTTTCAAAAGTTTTGAAGTGAATCTTAACGAATTCAAAATCATTACACAAGTATATCTTGTATTTATATTCACCTTATTTCTCAACAAAACAATGAGTCACAATTCAAATTTGACCAATTTGAATATTTGACAAGAGAAAATTCAAAATCAGGATTTGAAATCCTTAGGCAAACACATAGAAACAGAAGTGGAAATTCTTTATTTCTTATCTTCATTATTTACACACATTGTTACAGAAATATTACATGGAATAATTGATGCATGTAAAATGCATACATGAACTTTACATTTTATTACATGTTATTCCATGTTATTTGCATCATATAAGGGTTATATTCATGATTTATATTGAGTTTTGGGGATAATTAACAACTTTCCCATTTTTCTGGAATTAACCCTGCGCTGTCAGAAAACCCCTTTTTCTATATTTTGATGTTTCAGGGACCCAAACGACGTCCAAATGACCTGAGATTTTACGGGGATCACTTTTTTGGAAGGAACGAAACGTAGGCGCAAAGGAATCGAAGAAACGGAGACCAGAAGGCCAAAAGGGGTGGGCCCACGCGGCCAGATTCCCTGACCGCGTGGGACCCACCAAACTGGCCCTCGGGCCTCCGCTGCCGTCGATCTTTCTTCCCGAAGCTTCGTCTTGACCTAAAAACGACTATATATAGACCCCCCAGGGCTTTCGCGAAAGGGAGCGCCGCCGAAACACAGAAACCACGAAACAGAGACCTGGAGCTGAAGATTGGAGGGGGAAAACTCCGGCGGGGCGCTGCCGGTGTGGTCTCCTTCCCCTCCAACAACATCTCCACCGACACCATGATGAAGAGGGAGTAGTCCACCCCTGGACTATGGGTTTGTGGAAGTAACTTATGTATCTCTCCTCTCTATGAGCTTCACTAATTAGTACCGTATGAGCTGCTGAACATGATTACGGTCATCTATGTAATTCCTTTGTGGTGGATCTTTATTATGAGTTAATACATGTTTGAGATTGCAATGGTTTTGTTTCAGTTATGAAAGTAGATGCATATTATGTACCCCGTTCTTATTTACTTGTCATGATCAAGCATGTTTATGAGAGCATGTGAGGGGGAACGTGTGCATTAGTTGGAGTAACGGGGGGTGGCTAGTGCAGTGAACGTGAGAGAAAGTTCTGCGATCCACTTGGGTTTTCTACCTTACTTTGTTGCCTCACTAGGGATAAACAAAAATACCATGCTACCGGAGAGTGGATGTGACCTTGGCCACTACCTCCATGACTAGATCTAGCATGTTCTTATTTTAACTTCATGTCATTGAACTTATTGCTATGCTCTGATTTATCTTAATTACTAAGGTGTTATGATTTAGTTCGCATCTTGGTGGAGCATAAGAGAGAGAACAACTTATACTTGAGATCTCTATGTTAGGACGTGATGCCCATATTATTAATAACTTGTCAAACCATGTCTTGCCATCTTACATGTTAATTTTAGTGTTCCATTGTCTACCACGTTATCAAGAGAGAGTGCATTTGTGAAACCATGAACCCCGGTCCATTTTTAATCATAAGAAACACCTTTCCAACACTTTTATCACCACTTTTGTTTGCTGCCATTATTAAATCCGAAAATACAAAAACACTTTTACATCTTGCATTCATCATAAAAAACCCAAAAATATCATTTATCATTACTACCATCATCCTTGCATATTTATTTTACCATCATTGCATATTTACTACTGTTTGCATATTTATTTTATTATCATTCTCACACCTTGTGCTTGACAACCACTTGGTGAGGTTGAGGGCACAAAACAATTTATTTTGTTGCAGGTTCTCAAGAGAAGGATAAGGAGATAACACCTGAAATACTGGTTCCCCGAGAGTTCGATATTAAACCCTCGAGTCACCCCTCGTGGGGAAAACTGTCTTCCACTACTACATACACTCTGCACTTGGAGTCTCAACCTAACCCATTTACTTTTCACGCAGGTAACCACACGAAGGGCTAGACCGTTTTCTGGCGCCGTTGTGGGGTAACTACGTGAAGGGCCATCAAGACGTTTTCTGGCGCCGTTGCCGGGGAACCATAGCTGAAAGGTTTATCCAAGGATCACTCACATCAAGTCAACTTCATCACCAACTTGTGTAACAACCTAAGCTTGGGGAGGTTGCACCTACGTGAGCATCATCTTATCCATCTTTACCTACAATCATTTTATTTTGTTTTGTTCTTGTCTTGCATATCATCTTTATATTTCGGTTTGCATATTTATATTCAGTTTTGCATTTTTGTGTTGCATTTGTTATTTCGAGTTGCATTAGTGTCATTTTACTTTCAGTTTTGCATAAAAAATTAAAAACACATAAAAACTTTATCAAAATGAATTCTAGTGTTGAAATGAACAATTTTAGTCAATATTATGGAGAGTCATTAATGGAAGCTTGGTATAGAATTAAGGGCATTAGTAAAAATGGTAAACATACCCCTGCTGCCTTGATAAGAAACTTTTATAATGGTTTAAATGGCTGGTCAAAATGTTTTCTAGATTCCTTGACTAATGGAAATTTTGCTTCAGGAAATCCCTCACATGCTAATAATTTAATGGAAAATTTATTTGGGAATTCTATAGAAACAAAAGAGGAAACCAGGATTAGACAATTACAAGTTTCTATGGATAGGTCAATATTAAACCTACAAACCTATGTGGAAGAGTATCCTACTAAAAATGAGATGCATTCATTTATCCTTCACACAGAATCTAGGATGAAGAAGACAAAGAACACTCTTTTAGACATTTCTTCGAAATTGCAAACTGTATTGACCCATGCCAAGTCTGAAAAAAGGATAACTAAGAATTTGAATGAAAAGATATCTTCTATGTTAGAGCCTCTAGACAGGGACATTAAGAATTACATTGAAAATGATGATGAATCTCTTCTGTTATTTGAGTATGAGGAAGTTAAAATGCTTAGTGAAGTTAAGGAACCATTTGTTGATTTAGAGAAGTGTAGCTTGCATGAATTAATTTCTATCTTACAAAAATTTGCAAGTGATCCTTCTGTTAATATTAACCAGGCTGGTTTTGGTTCCTATATTGCTAATCATGTCTTAAAAGAAAAGATTGCTAGGTACAATCAAGAAGCTATGATACCACCTAAGCTTGGGGATATCTGGATCCCAAAGTAGTAACCATTGGAAAAGAGACACACCATGCCATTTTAGATCTAGGATCTAGTGTCTCTATATTATCTAAAGAACTATATGAAGTCCTTGAACTTAAAAATATTGAGAAATGCTCTATTGAACTTGCACTTGCTGATGATTCCATTAGACATGCTCTAGGAAAAGTAAGTGATGTTATGGTAGAGTTACACATGACTTTTGTGCCTGTTGATTTTCTAATCATGGACATGGGGAATAAAACCTCTAGTCCTATTATTTTGGGAAGACCTTTTCTTCGTACTACAGGTGCCATTATTGATTCAAAGGAAGGGAATGTGAAGTTTCAGTTTCCACACAAGAAGAGCATGGAACACTTCCCAAGGAAGAGGGACACACCAAGGTTCAAGCTCCCTCATGAGCTACGTCCCCTTTGATTATCAAGTAAGTAAGCCTAGCTATATGGCTATAAAGAAAGCGCTTTACGGGAGGCAACCCGGTTGTTTTTGTTTGAGATTTTCTTTGAGTCCTCTTGCTGTAACAAGAGAGTAGTTTGTTAGTTTTGTTTCTGGGATTTTTAATAAAGAACCAAGTTTTACCTATTTTGGGTTTGAAAAGTTGCTATTCATTTTCGGAGAGTTTTCTGCCTGCACGAAGTCTGTGCACGGTTTGATTTTTCATTTTTTATCTGTAACTCCGATTGAGCTGTAATTTGAACTGTAGCTTCAACTTTTCATCCTCTGTATACGTGATTTTTTGCAGATTTTTCTGACGAGTTTAAGTAGGGTAGAAAAATGCGTTTTGCTGCTGCTGTTTTTCTGGACAGATTCTGTCTTGATATTGTTTGATGCATTCTTTGAGCTTTTTGCTTGAATCTTTTTGATTCAATTGAGTTTATGAGTAGGCATACAACATTATATACTCTCTGGACATTCATATGAATTTTTGCCTAAGGATTTTATGCAGCAAGGAACCTATTTGTTTATCACTACTAATATCACCCCACAGAAAAGAAATGGGAGAAACGGTGTTTTGAAGTTTTTTCACAGGGATTAGAGGAGCTGCACCAAGAGCTATCCAAGGATGGTGAAGACCATAAGCTTGGGGATGTCAAGACAACCCCACTAGACCAACACACTCTCGGTTTGCACACGTCTAACTTCTGTTTTTCGATCAAAGCACTTTATCGTATAAACTTGGAGCGTCTGTTTTTTTTGCTTTTGTTATTTCGGTTTGTTAATAAGACCACCACTATCATTTATATATGAGAGAGCTACTGGAAGTTTGGGTTGAATTATGTTGGATGCTATTAAATATATTGGGATAGGGATGTTTGAGTTGATTTTAAAAGATACATATAGTTGCATAATTCATGTGCTTTGAATGAATGTTAATTTGCAAGTGTGTTGTCAAGAGCTATCTTTTACCATGTTTAGATGTTGAATTTTAACTTTACTTGGTTTAACATGGATTGATTAGTTCTATGGACACTTATGCATGCATTTAGATGGTCAACTTTCTCCCTATTGCTAGCCCAAAAATTACAACAAGTAAAAAGCTTGTTTCCCAACACCTTCAACCAAAGTTTTTCCAGTGAGTCCACCATATCTACCTATTAGCTTTATGCTATTCCAAGTATGTTTATCATGTTATATTGTGTTATCTACATTTCTGAATTTAAATGCTTATGTTATTGATTGTCATGGGAAAAATTGGTTAAAAGCTCTCACGAACTTGATGCACAATTTACTTTTATTGCATTTAATAAGCATGAACCATTGTGATTAAAATTATGAAGTTGTGGGCTTGACAATTGTTTTGGTTGGGAGTTAGCCCATATGTGCTGTCACATGGCAAGCTTTCAACATTGCACTTATTTATATTTAGTTGATGTCATGTACTTTTGTTTATGGATGCCTATCATGGGTGAAATGAATGTGGATACTTAGTAAGTTCAAAGAGTTTGTATAAATGGTTAGAGAAATGCCTGGGCCGCTAATCTAAGCCATGCATCATTCATGGTGGAAATTTACAGCATAACCATAATGTTCATTCAGTGATGCACCTCATAATAAAAAGCTATACCCATAGTAAATAAAAGAGTGCTGAGATTGTTCATTGTCTGTTTGTCTTGTTGTTTTGACATGGGCTTGTTCATGTCAAGGGGCAAGAGGTACCCCAGTGCAGTTCTTGATGATACTATTATTACTTGCAATGACCTTTATTTGAATTTACTTTGTGGACCAAAGTGAGTAACACATGGTGTAGGTACTTGTATTCAAGGGACATGAGACATTCAACCAATACATTGTCAAGCACACCACTCATATTTGCTTTCACTTTAAACATTAATCATTCAAGATGCTATGATAGGGGTAATGAGAGCTCCACACCAATGACTACCACATTGCAAGCATTAACTTAAGTAGAAGTGTTTGGAAGTTAGATGAAACTTATTCATGCTTTACCTCTACTTATTTATCTATCCAAAGTGTCCACCTTTTATATTCAGTTTTCATAAGAAGTACTCTATGACCACCATAGGATGTTTTTACTTTTCATTATGCATACATTTGGTCCATAGTACTTTCTTCTATGTTACACTTTGTGAATTTATCATTGAACATCTTTACATTGAGTATTTGATATCACTTCATAATTTATCTTGCATATTGTTATTCCTTTGAAGAATGAATCATTTGACTCTATGTAGCAATAGTAATCACCTTTGATATCCATTGATAGTATTAAAATGCAAAGTCCATGTTAGTTTTATCACCTTCATACTCGGGACGAGCATGGGTTAAGCTTGGGGATGTTGATGCATGTAAAATGCATACATGAACTTTACATTTTATTACATGTTATTCCATGTTATTTGCATCATATAAGGGTTATATTCATGATTTATATTGAGTTTTGGGGATAATTAACAACTTCCCCATTTTTCTGGAATTAACCCTGCGCTGTCAGAAAACCCCTTTTTCTATATTTTGATGTTTCAGGGACCCAAACGACGTCCAAATGACCTGAATTTTACGGGGATCACTTTTTTGGAAGGAACGAAACGTAGGCGCAAAGGAATCGAAGAAACGGAGACCAGAAGGCCGAAAGGGGTGGGCCCACGCGGCCAGATTCCCTGACCGCGTGGGACCCACCAAATGGCCCTCGGGCCTCCGCTGCCGTCGATCTTTCTTCCCGAAGCTTCGTCTTGACCTAAAAACGACTATATATAGACCCCCCAGGGCTTTCGCGAAAGGAGCGCCGCCGAAACACAGAAACCACGAAACAGAGACCTGGAGCTGAAGATTGGAGGGGGAAAACTCCGGCGGGGCGCTGCCGGTGTGGTCTCCTTCCCCTCCAACAACATCTCCACCGACACCATGATGAAGAGGGAGTAGTCCACCCCTGGACTATGGGTTTGTGGAAGTAACTTATGTATCTCTCCTCTCTATGAGCTTCACTAATTAGTACCGTATGAGCTGCTGAACATGATTACGGTCATCTATGTAATTCCTTTGTGGTGGATCTTTATTATGAGTTAATACATGTTTGAGATTGCAATGGTTTTGTTTCAGTTATGAAAGTAGATGCATATTATGTACCCCGTTCTTATTTACTTGTCATGATCAAGCATGTTTATGAGAGCATGTGAGGGGGAACGTGTGCATTAGTTGGAGTAACGGGGGGTGGCTAGTGCAGTGAACGTGAGAGAAAGTTCTGCGATCCACTTGGGTTTTCTACCTTACTTTGTTGCCTCACTAGGGATAAACAAAAATACCATGCTACCGGAGAGTGGATGTGACCTTGGCCACTACTCCATGACTAGATCTAGCATGTTCTTATTTTAACTTCATGTCATTGAACTTATTGCTATGCTCTGATTTATCTTAATTACTAAGGTGTTATGATTTAGTTCGCATCTTGGTGGAGCATAAGAGAGAGAACAACTTATACTTGAGATCTCTATGTTAGGACGTGATGCCCATATTATTAATAACTTGTCAAACCATGTCTTGCCATCTTACATGTTAATTTTAGTGTTCCATTGTCTACCACGTTATCAAGAGAGAGTGCATTTGTGAAACCATGAACCCCGGTCCATTTTTAATCATAAGAAACACCTTTCCAACACTTTTATCACCACTTTTGTTTGCTGCCATTATTAAATCCGAAAATACAAAAACACTTTTACATCTTGCATTCATCATAAAAAACCCAAAAATATCATTTATCATTACTACCATCATCCTTGCATATTTATTTTACCATCATTGCATATTTACTACTGTTTGCATATTTATTTTATTATCATTCTCACACCTTGTGCTTGACAACCACTTGGTGAGGTTGAGGGCACAAAACAATTTATTTTGTTGCAGGTTCTCAAGAGAAGGATAAGGAGATAACACCTGAAATACTGGTTCCCCGAGAGTTCGATATTAAACCCTCGAGTCACCCCTCGTGGGGAAAACTGTCTTCCACTACTACATACACTCTGCACTTGGAGTCTCAACCTAACCCATTTACTTTTCACGCAGGTAACCACACGAAGGGCCGTCAAGACCGTTTTCTGGCGCCGTTGTGGGGTAACTACGTGAAGGGCCATCAATAATTTCCGAAGGTTTACAGCAAATCCTGATAAAAGAAAATTACATAGGAATATTTCCTAAAAACTAAACCTAGCTATTTTAGTTCTTGATCTTGTAAGTCTTGAAGTCTTGGTACCTGAACACAAGCAAAGACAAAGAAATGGTTTGGTTTTGATTAAAATGTTGCCACCATTTGTTGGTGATGGCATTTTGATTTAGAAGTTGGCAGGAACAAGATCAACACTTGGTTGATCATGTTTTGGTGCTAGAGGGCAGCAGAACCATTTAAACTGAAGGCAACAAAGGAGAAGAACCATGTTGATCATGTTTTGCTCGACTAAAGGGATACCAACAATCAGCAGGGCAAAGGCATAGTTATAAACATGATCAAATAGCTCAGAATATGAACAAGCAACCAGATTGTTTCAAAGCCCTCGATCTAGCCAAATTCAAATATGAAATCCAAAGGCAGAAGTTAAAATCCACAAACCAAATGATTTAGATATCTCAGTTGACACTGACAGTTAACTGGATTCTTTAGAAGACCTAAGCCCACTGAATTCATTTGAATTCAAAAACCAACTAAATTCGTAGGAATTTTAGACACAAATCAGATAAACACAGACAGAGGGGACTGAGACAGTCCAAAGAAGTGTGGAGACACCAGGGAACCGACTGGAATTTAGCAAAGGCACTCGTGGAGCTCATGTGGCACACAGGTGGTGCATACATGGAGCTAAGGTGGACTGAACCTGCCCAATTCGACAAGCACACGCTGAAAAAGGAGTCAACAAAGGAGGCAACCTTCTCCAGCAATATTTGTTAAGCAAACCGACTCCAAACTTAGGAAATTTGAACCAATAGTGATCCATGGAAGCAGCACAGTCATCACATGCATTTATCTAGGTGTCAAGACACCAGATGGTCAACAACCGACCTCCAAGCACCTATATATACATGACCTACGAGTGGCAGCAAGCAAATGCACACCCACTCACATCCATACACCATTTTCATCACAACCACCATACCTTTCATCACTTAGTGGTGTAGATCACACACTTCAGCACCCACCAGAAGCACAAACCCTTTTATTTCTTAGAAATCCTCTAGGAATAGGTCAAGCAACAAGGAGGAGGAGGAGGCTTACCACAAGAAGCTGGTTGTTCAGAGCCAGAAGACTCTCACTACTCTCCATACAGCAGGTTATAGCTGATCATGAGTTCATGATCTTGCTCTGGAAGATGTTATAGTTGTTTAACATCCAACAGAACATGCTCTCATGCTCTCAAGAATGAGAGGAGAGATCTGGAGTAGGCATCAGTATCCAGCAGTGCTTTACACTGTATTTGGATGATCACTTGCACTAAAGGGACAGGGACATGTTGTATCTGTTCTTATCAGATTTTATTCCAAGTAAGCTACCAATTTATTGGTCAAATCTATGCTTGATGTACTAGGATACACTGAGCACATGAAAACATAAAAAGGGATATTTTGTGCATGTGTATTCTCAGAGGAGATGTCACACGCAACAAAACACCCTATAAATGTTTATATGCACCACATAGAGGTAAATTGGCAAGCTAAGCATGCATAGCAATTTTTATTGCAAAACTTCAGAGCTAAAGCTCATCCTTAGCTCGTGTTACACAAGTTTGAGCAATTGATGCTCTTACAAAGCTTCAGATCATGTGTGAGGAAATTCCCCACTTTTGTGTGGAATAAATCCACACATCGATCATTGCAACCGTGAAGGTCATGAATGAAAGATCTACACCATTCACCTCTAGACGAACAATTGTAAAAACTGAATAAATAACTTCAGTAGACAGTGCACATAAATGAAAAGGCCATCTAGGTATTAGTCTAGCATTGATTCCTCAAGTCCGATCCCATTAGCTCAGTGAAGTAAGCCTAGAACAGCAAGAACAACACCTAATTAAATCCTACGGGTAAGTACCCTAAAATTTACAGTAGCAGTAGCTCGAATTCGAGTAGTAGCAGAGAGAAAAGAGGGAGAGAGGAGGATTGTACCTCGAGTCCAGGGCAGTAGCTCCACAGACGACAAGGCAGTGCCTGTGCAACTCTGGAGGGTTCCACTGGAGCACGACGAACACGAGCACAACACAGCAGCGACCATGGCGGCTCGAGCAGTGGTAGCTCGGAGCCAAGCCTACCATGGGCTACTCGCAGTAGGATGCTAGGAGCACCCAAGAGGCGAGCACATCGGAGTTGAGCACCAGAGCACAGCGGAGCCATCGATCGGAGTCGCATACCAAAACCCTAAAAATGGGGATTAGGGTTGCGCGCGACCACGAGAGAGGGGAAAGTAGATCGAAGTGGATAGAAAGGAGGAGCTCGACGAGGCGCGTCAATTGCGTCCAACGGCGGCGGCGAAGACGGTCGAAGCCAGCTGGAGGAGCGAGGCGACGGCGACGGCGATTTCGGTCGTGAGAGCGAGCTCGGGAGCAAGCGAGAGAGAGACAGGGGAAAGACAGTGAGAGTGGGTCGGTTTGACCGACCGAACCAGGTTTAGACCAGGTTTGGTTCAACTAGTTCGACCCAGGGGCAAAAGGGTAATTTGACCACCAAATTAATTCAAACTCCAATGAATTTTAACAACCAATCCAAAGGTCTAAAAATCAACAAAAAATATCTCACACACTCTATAATTTATGAGGAATTTTTATGTTAGTTTTATTCCTGAATTTCAACAAGTTTTGAGTGGATGAAAAATTCAAGGATCCTTAAGTGGACATGACTTGAAAAAAAAATTCATAACTATTTTCCCAAGGAATAATAAGATGGGGAAATAAATTGTTTGAGTTCAATCAAAGTTGAACTACCTAAAATTTTGACTACTTTAAATTCTTATTCCTCATGTAAATTGTTGTCAAACAATTCTCGGAGAAAAACAACGTAACTTTAAAACCAAAAAGGGGAGGGACAATTAAAATCAAAAGCATTGCATATATGCATAATAGCATCATTTGGATCTTTAAACATTGTCTTATAAAGATGATGATGCTGGTTTTCAGAACACGAGGTTCGCGACTCACCCGAGACTTTAGACTGCACTTCTTGTCAGTCACTAGGCAAGTTCATTCTTACATGTCTGTTGATTTATTAT
Organism: Poa pratensis; assembly: GCA_947311845.1. Taxonomy (NCBI): domain Eukaryota; kingdom Viridiplantae; phylum Streptophyta; class Magnoliopsida; order Poales; family Poaceae; genus Poa; species Poa pratensis. The sequence goes on along the minus strand of CAMZMU010000076.1, from coordinate 30,640,022 downwards.
CCTTCTAAAAACTATTTAAAAAAAACTATATGTATTCTTGCCTATCATTATATTTGCATTAAAGAAAAGGTTTATTGGAATGTATGGAATTGCTCATGGTTGGCGATGAAACCACGGTTTGACGTTGTCGTGGAGGTTTCATCATACTGGGAGTAATTTCTTTAGGACTTAATAACAAATGTTCTGAGGCTTGTCCAGCGCCGTAATTACGTGTCAACCAAGAGTTCTAGAATGGGATGGAGAAGGCATAAGTTACTTCTTCCTTCCGCATGTCCTCGGATGACCTACCGGGTCGATCACCGGAGTTTGCTGTAGAGCTACTCTTGGTGGTGACGGGTTTGTTGGTACCAGTTTAAAGCTACCCCCACTCGAGAGTGGTGATCGGTAGTGTTGTCTTGGGTGGGGTGGATAGATGGATCCCAGGGCCCATAGACTTGGTCAAGGATACCATGCTATTCACGATTAGGGTGGACATGTGGACGAAGGGGGGTCGAAGAAGAACTCGGACTGTCTTGAGAACGCCATACCGGACCAGACACACCAAGGAGTGTGTAGAGAGATGCATGGATGGGCCTACTCTTGGGAAAAGTGACGCACCTCTGCAGAGCGTAAAAAAGATTAATAGCAGCTATTCCCGTGTTCCCGGAAGGAACTACGATCGCGGCGGGAAAGGGGTCTTAATTTGACTCTCATACCCGTGAGGGCGGAGGAACATAGATTTCATAAAGCTAAAAAAACATTTTCTAAAAACGTTTTTCAAAAACTTGCATCGACGTCTACGACTCTTTAGAGTCATGACGGTGAAAGTGCATGATGGAAATTCTCGTATCTTTTTAGAACTTGCTGAGTAATGCTCGTTACTCAACCTTCGCGTTGACCCCATGCTTAGATTGTGAGATGCTTGAAGCCGGATAAGAAGGCCATATCTACGAAGATTCAGACGTTTACTTCGAGATACCAAACCTGTCAGGAGGAGTGGAAGGAGTCGACTACATCATCGCATATGGAGCATCACCTGAAGAAGAAGAAGTCGAGGATTAGATCAGAGAGTGAGAGACGAGACCTAGTTAAGCAGCGATAGACTTGAGGTTGTTTGACTACGGTGGTACTCAGTCTACTATTACGACTTGTTCGTCAACTTTCTCAAAGTTGACCGTAGTACGTTTAAACTTCCTCAACCGACTGAGGAGGAAGTTGATTTCGATATTCATCTTTGGCTTGTAATTTGTAGCAGTATGCAATAAAGTGTTTGAGTTGGACCCACAAATGTTTCTGTTGTACTACTCCGAGGGATGTAATAATTGCGAAATAGTCCTTCCGTAAGAGTTATATAAACGACTTGCGCACTAAAAGATGCAGTGGTGTGCTGGGTCACCGCACTTTCTCTATAGGCAATAAAGCTGCAACAAAGAGTTTTTGTCAGCGGTACTAATTGAAAGACTGATGACTATTGCGAACACCAAGTGGAAAGTATGATGTAGTGCAGTAGCAAATTTCTCTCGGTGAAGAACCAAGATTTATCGAAACAGTAGGAGCAAAGCTTATCAAAGTTTGAAGTGGAACTTACACATAAAACATAAAGCTCTTTGTCCCCAACGTTGCAGAAAGGTTGTCAAACTTCCCGCTTCGATAAAAAAGAACTAGACGTATAGTGTGAAAAATAAAAATAATGACACAAAAGTAAAAACGGACCAGCTTGCTAATGATGGTGAAAACACCTAAACGAGGTTATAAACAATGTAAAATAATGGACCACGGGACATAGTTTAACTAGTGGTGTCTCTCCTTAGATAGTACATATTGTTGAGTAAACAAATTACAACTAGCCAATTGTAAGAATTATGATCATGATAGTATGACACAATGTTCAAGGCAAATATTTATGTAGGCATTACGTCACACATATATCGACTGCGCACCGGTACCACATTTATAAATAATACTCCACTTCGAGAGCGCTTCTATGCTTGCATCTCTAAGAATTAAGTTATAAACAACGAAGTATTGCAATAAACTCAATACATAATGTAAGCAACATTTATTATCAATAAGAAGAAATAAACACCGTTTTTTTTGACCTGGAGAAAAAGACCGTTGTTTTACCTTTAGTAGTAACAACACATCATTACCCTTAGTCGTTTCTGTTAACTCGAGCCAGGGATGAACGAGGCATGAAACCACCATCGGACATATACTCCCTCTTGGAAATTTAAAAACTATTTGGCCAAAGCAATCATATAAACGAACTATTTGGCCAAAGCAATCATATAAACGAGGCATGTAGGAACGTAAATAAATAAAAATTATCATATATAAAACATGCATAATCTGATCATAACATTACAATTCATCATATCCCAGCAAACACAATAACTAGCAATTACATCAGATGAATCTCGATCATGTAAGGCAGCTCACGAGAACGTTATATTGAATCGCAAGGAGGACAGATCACCATCTATCTACTTCCATGGAACTGTAGTCCAAAGATGAACTACTCATGCATCGTCATGGAGGCAGGAAGGGTAGGTGTAGATACCCCCGGCGATGATTACCCCCTCCGTAAGGTTTCTGGAACAGAACTCGAGAACCCCGAACTAGGGTTTCCGCGACGGCGGTGACTCTGTATCTCCTTTCACAAAATATTTTCCATCCCTGAACTTTTTAAGGTTGAAGGGATTTTATAGCGAAGACGCGATCTGAGGCGGTGCCCGAGGGAGGCTCGCGTGTACAAGTAGGTGAGATTGGGGACATCACCCGTCACTTCCTAACTAGGTGATTATAAAGGTGTCTTACAGATATCTTGGAAAGTACTTGATGAATTGCACGTATCAAGACTGGGATTTGTCCCTCCATGTGACGGAGAGATATACTCTCGGCCCACTAGGTAACGCACATTCGATCAAGTGACTAATGAGTTAGTCACAGAGAATGTTGTATTATGGAATGTGTAAAGAGTACTTACCTGTAACGAGATTGAACTAGGTATAGTGATACAAAATGCAATGATGTCATGTCTGGAAGATCAATCCATACACTTTGATATTTGTAGTAGACTAGTAGTCAAAGAGGTGAGCTAAAGATAGTGAAAAAATCATGTGGCATTACATTTTAGAACGTATGGAGTATTTTAATATATTAAAATGGTTTACGGAAGAAAATACACACCACAAGCCTGTTGGGATCTAAGAACAAACCAATGTGACTAGCGAACAAGTTTAGCTAACAAGTTTAGCTGACAAGTTATTCTCTTTACAATGGAAGTGCAAGTTTTTACAGATATTTACGTAATTAGATTGGATGTTTAATTTCGTACAACAAATTTTTATTTCATAAACTAGCGGTGGACTTGTGTACACCGAATGGTAGAATAGGCACTATTTTTTCATTGTTAATTATTTCTAGTCATGTTGTTTTAATACCAAGTACAAAATATGCACACTTTGTCAAAATTAGTGTCATTGGTTCAGCTTATAATGTACAAGTTTATATGAAGATGCTTATTTAATCATAGACTACAAACTGCTATTGAGATATTTGTTAGATCGACTCTTTACCTTTACTATAAATACATACAAATTATGTGTTATAGAAAACGTGGTTCTATAAAGAATTTGATTAAAAAAACTTAGTATCTTTCAATGAATTCACTACAAATAAAAGCACACAAACTAATATTTAGGAATATTGATAGTTATGTGGTTAAATTATGCGATCGAACAGAAAATTATACCTGTAATACTATAACACGTTAAGACCATTGGAGTATAAAAGTTTTGTATAAATTGTATTCATTTTGATTTGTCCCCGACCCAATTTTTGATGGACCGTCCATGTATATTTCATATCTTGTAATTGTTTGTTGGTTGTTATCTTTGTCTTACCAACTGCCTAGTAAATAATAAGATTGATTGTGTTCATGATATTGATGCTCATGCTGGTGGTTTCAACCTTTTTTTTCAATAATAAGGCAGCGTTCCCAGCACGGTATGGTCTCTAGTTCGTTGTCCGTGAGCAGCAACCGTGGAGAATGATTCGACTGAGATTAAATTTTCTGTTCAGGATATTTCAGTAAAACTCAAAGTTTTGAATGTAAGTTTCTTACTTTGTGTGTCCCTTTGGTCTCACCCCACGGGTCTAAACTAATGGAGCTTCTAGTCTCGGAAAACCAGTAACCTCCCATTGCTAAAAAAGAAGACTATTGTTCTCACGACATCATTTCAAACTGTTTTCCCATGAGAGTCCATCACTTTGCGTGCCACGAATTAAGCCGCCGTGCTTGCTTCAGTTGCTTGTTGCTTTTCGAAAATACTGTTCAACGTCAGCGTGGTAAACCCCGACTGAACAGGTGTTTGTCAGCCATGGTTATACAGGAAAAACCAGCTGTAAACCGGAGACGCACTTTATATAGGTAGTTAGTTCATCAGGGGAGATGTATGTTATATACGTGTGTGCGTGTCGAAATCGACGCCTGTTTTGCCAAGAAAAAGTACAGACATGATCATCAATGGTCAAATGATAGCGCTAGTGGTAGCCGTGCATAAGCGCATAAGGGCCAGGTCCCGGGTTCGAGTCCTCCCTCCGGTCTTTTTTTTTTTTTGATAGCGCTACGTTACCGTTACCCTGCACAACTGTCCATGTCTTGTTCAGTTCGGGTGCTGGCTCGCAGTGGACTGCTGCAGTAGTTCTTCCCGTGTGGAGAAAAGAGTATAGTATAGAAGGATCCTTCTGGATCGGATGGGATGTCTCTTCGGAGTTGGCGTTGGGAGCTATGCCGGCCACGGCGAACGCGCGCGTCCTCCTACTCTGCTTCTTCCTCTCTGTCCATCTCCCTCCCCCCGCGCGCGTGGACTCCATTGCTCATTGTCGATCGACTGGAGCTTATTAATGGTGGGCGATCCGGCGATCATCGCCATAATTTGGCACTCACGAGGGATCTTACATTCTTGCTTGTGCTTCACCCACGTCTCTAGATCAGACGCGCGCGCTGCTGATCTGGACCATTCCGCCTAGCAAACTGAAAAATACTATACGTGTATAGAATTATAGATGCTCACTGATTAACTGTGTAGTGTGTACGGTTGGCACCTGCAAGACTACAACAGCGCTTGCTCCGTTACCTGCAAGAAAATAACATTGTATCGCCGCTCCCTCGCTATCCACCTTCACTGCCGGCGCGCCGGGTGGACGAAACAAACACGATCGGGAAATATATCCAATCTCTTGAAAGGCCAACTAGAATTACGTGTGTGATGCATCCTGTAAGTAATTGTTCGGCAGCGGCTTCAGCCGTCGTTCAAGCGATCGATGCAGCACGGCTAGAACTTTGCTGTCAATGGCCACAATGACAAGGCTGAGGCTTGACTTGTTTCTAGAAAGGAGGAAATTAGTTAGCACGTGCTGACCCTGACCTGACCCTGCATGAGTAAATGGGAGTCAAGAGTTCCAGAATAGGCTGCTTGATTTGGTCAGTTTGAACACTCACAGTGCCTGTCCATTACGTTGACACCGAGTTCGTAACTACATATACGATTTCTAGAGTGGACCTCACTGTCCACTACATCCAGGGACTTATCACTGCATCAAGCCAAATATATCAATGAATTACCACGTTGAAATCTGAACATGGATAATTTTTCACCCCCGACAAGCAAAATATACTATAGATCTACTCAAATATATCATATACTCACAGATCTAGGCAATAGCGAAGGTTATGCGGGTGAACACACTAACCAAGATCATCGATCTAACACAACTACATCAACATCATCACTGCCAACAAAAAAACATACCATATATATCAAAGCAGGAGTTTGATGTTACTTACAAACATGGAAATAGCGGGAAATGAAGAGGACATGTCGAATAAGAGGTTGAAAAAGGGTTGCCTACGACGACCACCGCTGATCGGAGGAGATGGCGCCGCTTACTTGCTCCTCGGTGAAGAAGGCTGTCGAGGGAGAGATCGAGTGTGTGTGGGGGGGGGGGGGGAGGGGGTGGCGGTGAGAGAATTTCGGCGATGAGCCAAACGGGGCGAAATGCGGGCGGTGACGAAATATCTCCCGCCGTATTTTTGCATACACACGCGAGCTCGTACAATCTCCAAACTCGCACGAGCTCGGCGCCGTCTTCCCCATTTTGCACGCGAGGAGGGTGGGTCAGAAAAACGGTTGATTTGGACGTTTCTCTAGGGCCTATGTCAAGGTGTTTTAGTATCGTGCGAGTCTAAAATGCGGAACGGTCCAGCAAACAAACGCGTCATTTTTGCAACCTAGAGTCTGACTGAATGGGCTCATGACCAACCAAACACGGCCTACAGTAGTAATCTAGTTCGGCATCGTCTTCGACCGTTTAGGAAGTTCTGGCCGGAGCCACCGTTGTACCCTGGTTTTGCTGATCGATGCACGGCTACTTGGCTAAAAAAATCTGTTAATGGCCACATTAACACGGCCAAGGCACAAGTTAGTGAACTGATCGACTAGCCGACAGCATAGTGAGGCTTGACTTGTTTCTAGAAAGGAGGAAATTCGTAAGCACGTGTTGACGCTGATCTGACCTTGCATGAGTAAATGGGAGTCAAGATTTTCTATCATAGCGTGCTTGATTCGGTCACAGTTTTAACAATCACAATGCCTATTCATTAAGTTGACACCGAGTTCGAGCTAGTGGCATGCTGGCGTGTATTAAGTGCAAGTCAAATTGTGGTTAGGCGATGGTGAGGTTTGGTTGTTGGGGTAAGGTGACCTGATAATTCGATGTCACAGCTGATTAATTCCACAAGCTTCGTGAATCGTCATAAGATGGATCACCATGACTAATTAATCCCATATGGCAAATTACTATATGAAATCTGCCAATCCCATTAGCGTGGAGAGGTATTAGATCCGCCAAACCGCTAACTGCTGCAGGTCTTGAAGTTATATAGTATACTCGTCTAAAAAAGAGTTAATAGCGTAAAACTATCACTTTTGTAGCCAAATGTACCGATTGGTACCAGTGGACGCCGCAATCTCATTTTGGTACCACATTTTGCCCAGATTGTCTCATTTTGCCCAAATGACGCTTTGATTCAATTTAGACAGCCGTTCTGACAGGGAGGCCCCACCTGTAAGGTGACGTGGTAGTGGGCCCCACTTGTCAGTCTAATTAAATAACCAAAATATGTATAACAAGGAAAAATCTGAGAAAATAAATTATTTGGGGTGGTGCACTGTGGGGCCCACAAGTCAGCCTAATAAAAATCAAAATATAAAAAAATATCTAAAAAAACGAGGCCCTTGCTCGCCGCCGCACGCGGGCGAGCACCGCTCGCCGCCGCCTCTGCCCTCTCGTCTCTCTCGCGTGACTCGCCGGCGGCGCGTAGACCCTGGCCTCCACGCACTGAAGACCATGGCGGCCCCGTGCCCCGCGCGTGCTCGCCGCCAGGGCAGCCGCCGGGACGCCGCGCTCCTGTCCGGGCCGGCCGCCTCGCGCCGGGCCGCCGCACTCCTGGCCGGGCTCGGCCGGCCGCCGCGCTCACCTGGCCCCCGCGCGCCGGGCTCGCCCCGCCCCGCCCAAGCCCTCGCCCGCGGCCTGCGCACCGCCGCCGCCCCGCCCCGCACAAGCCGTCGCCCGGCCGCCCAACGGGGGCCTCTCCTGCTAGCCGCCGGCCGGGATGAGGTCGTGTCCACACCGCCGGGGAGGTGGTCTAGGAAGTGTGAGCGTCTACGCCGCGGCCGGGGAGGAGAAGAGGCAGGGTCAGGCGACGGGAGGTGGCCGGCGGCGCGGTGCTGCACGGACGGGCGTTGGGAGGTGGGAGAAGATGGGGAGTTTTCAGGAGTTTTAGATTTTTTTATTTTCTCAGATTTTTAAATTATTTAATTGGGCTGACATGTGGGCCCATAACGGAGACTGTCACGGACTTGCCACGTCACCTTACATGTGGGCCAGACCTGTCAGAACGGCTGTCTAAATCGACTCAGCGAGTGATTTGGACAAAATGAGACAACCTGAGCAAAATGTGGTACCAAAATAAGATTGCGGCGTCCACTGGTACCAATCGGTACATTTGGCTACAAAAGTGGTAGTTTTACGCTATTAACTCTCTAAAAAAAGGACTAGTTGTGCATGCTTGGTGGTCGGTAGATATGGGGAAATGTTGAAAGTATCATGAATTTTGTCATAATTGAGCTTCTTATATTTTATTTTATGAGGCTTGTGTTTGGTTATCTAGCATATACGTCTGGTGTGCCGCATTAGTCGTACTGCATCTGTCATAGTGTCTTTTTTTAGCCAACCCAAACATCACTATAGACAGTTGATCAAGTCTAGGTAATCTCACTCTCATTTAGAGTGTAAATCTTGGGCATTAATTTGACAATCCATAGTTGGCGAGGTCCAGCCGTCCAGGTGGTGTGGGCGATGTGGGTGGCGACCCTCCTCTCGTTCTGGCTCCAACCCCCATCGTCCATCAATTCAAAATGCAGTTACATTACACATATCACCCATGCATTCTGTGCAGGAAAAACGACCGCTTCCAACTCTGATGGTCGCCATTTCCGCTGCTGACAACGAGATAAATTAACGACATCTGAGATTGACTGCGATCTAGCAGTGCACTGAGACCAAATACTCGCTCTGAAAGACTAAAGACACTGAGGCCAGTTTAATTACAGTCAAGGGCTTGAGGCATATGTGCGGATAGGCCGTACGTGTCGTTTTCGGACTAGCTAGAAACAGTGGCGGAGCCAGGAATTGAGACGAGGGGGGCGAACAAATAAGGTCTAAAAAAATTAAGCCACAAAAACTAGTCTATTCAACAAAATAAAAGATCCATGGATATTCAAATATTTATAATTCATAACATACAACTTCCGAGGTAGATGACCTCGACGATTCGCTAAGGCATGAAAACCTAGCATAATCTTTTTTTCATCAAATTTATAAATATTTCTTTCTCAACATAGCAAATCATCAAATTATTAAGCCAGTCATCACCAATCATATTTTGAAGATCTCTCTTTACAATATTCGTGGCTAAGAAAACCCTCCGAAGTCCGAACTTTTGTCTTCTCCGAATTCTAGGATCAGCAACAACATTTGCTAGATCAAAAACTTAGATAAAAAACTTCATGAACAATATATTCTGGAGTGTCCTGAATATATGTACACATAAAAATTAGTATTTTGCTACAACAATCAGTCCCGCTCCCACACAATAATTTTGCTGCAAAAGAGTGGGGATTAAGCTGCTCTTCCCCACCCTGCCGCTGCTGGTCGTTCGTGTCGTCGCGTCTCCGCCTGCAATTTATCGAGACGATATTGCGTCCGCCGCCGTTGTCGCTGCATGCGCTGCTGCTTCCAACTCCCCTAGCCTCCCGGGTCGCTACAGGCGATTCCGGAGGAGCCGCCACCACCACCGTAAGGAGCCCTGTAATACCCTGAATTTCCGAGATATTATTATTTTGAGTAAATTAATTAATTTGAGTAAAATATGATTAGCTGTTGACTGTTCTATTTTTGCTGATCTCTTGTGTTTCAGTTAGATGTTAATTTTTGCATGCAATAGAAATTAGAGAAGTTGATGCCTTGACTTGCTTGTGCATTTTCATTAGCTAGTAGCACTAGCACGTTTCCATGCATACATGCATTCGATCGTATAGTTGCTGGGTTGCTTCTTGCACGTGCATGCTTGACGTGAGAGAATACGTTGGCAAGGATTTGAAGGCAGAGGCAGTCGGCAGATATTTTTCCCCAAGTGGGCCCTATGTGGGCCATGCCACAAGCTTTGCTGGCAGCACATCAGTGGCTGCATGGAGACCAGCCGTTCGTGTCGTCCGAGGAGAGCAACACACGTAGCAGGGTCAGCTCTTACGTAGCAGCGAAGGATTGCATAGTCTAGATATTTCAGCATAGTCTAGATATTTCAGCTGGGCAAGCGGTCAGATATTTAGATCATCGATCGCTTAGAAATAGAGCAGCTCAGCTGCAGTTCGCCACACCAATCCGCGAGTGAACCCAAGCTGAGTGAGACCACCTCGAGAGAGCTCGACCAGAGAGATGAGAGAAAGAGATTAGAGAGCTAGCGACGCCGGCGGCGAGAGTGAGCTAGCCAGCTCTGGCATCCGGTCGGCGAGTGTCTGGCGCTCCATGTGTCCCGGTGGTATTCTTGAGGCTACCTACGACTTTTGGAGGAGCTGAGATTAATCAAGAGGCAACGCTGCCGGGATACAGAGAAAGAATTAGAGGGCGAGGCCGGCGATGGCATGCGGCGAGTGGCGGCCGACGGGGTGCTGTTGATCATTCGTTGATGAGAGGCGAATCATCTGCTGTGGAGGTACTAGCATGGGATAGTCGGCGAGTGGAGTTCTGCTGGTGGTATTCTTCTGTCCATGGCGTATGCTCGTATGTCAATATGAGCCAGTACCAGGAGCGGTCCGTCGTGGTAGAGCTGGAGTATTTGCTAGCTACGGTGTAGCTTAACCGAGGCAAGCTCTTCTTACCACTCTCGTATATTTTGTAGAGTATGCTTTGATTGAATATATTTGATACCCTGAGTGGTACGAGCTTTGTGTTGGCATACGGGGCTAATGCGCTGGTGTCGTTACGGTGATGGATCCGTAGGAGCCACCGGTACGAACCGGGCCTAGCACGTGTAGTCGACATGGAAATAACACAACGTTTCTATAAAGGAAACTTGGTGCTACGAAGGTGATCATATTGTACCGGTCACAGTACAGGTATGGGACTGTCTGAGTTCTCCGCGAGGGGCGGCCCTTGAATGGAAAGTGTCGGTGATGGATCCGTAGGAGCGATCGACATGAGTAGGTCAGGGTGTCGGTGTCTAAGCGGGTAAAAGGGCTCTGCTCGTTCTGGAATCCTGTGCGGTTCTAGGCGAGGCTGTCGATGTCGGAGTACCCCTCTTAAGAGTGTAAAAGCGTGGATATTCACCCCTGTGATTCCCGGGTAGGGAAACTCACTTTCATGTGTGGCATCATGTGTTTTAAATTGCCTAATAACTTAACCACACAACGATTGATTTACATGTATTTGAGAAACCTAGTGTATTTTACAAATTATATGAAAGTGTATGAATTGTTTGCTGAGTATGATTTTATCGTACTCACCTTGCTTCCTATGTTTTTGTGTTATCAGAGTGCGCAGCGGAAGACGATGTCATCCGAGGAATAGGCTGGACCAGTGGGTGGGAACGACTAGAGAACTATTTTATTCTTGTAAATGTAAATAATCTTGTAAATTAAATAAATTGAGCTGCTTGAGATCCACTATGCTGGTTTATGCCTGCTTCTCTACGCCTTGCGCGTGTATAGACTTCCGAGTCTATAGGCGCGCGGCGGCTGTCATTCTACCGGGCCGGGTCTCGGGGCGTGACAGTTAAAGTGGTATCAGAGCTCAAGGTTATAGGTCACGGGAAAAAAATGGGTAGACCGTTAGCTTGTGTTTGCGACTAACATTGTTTGAGGTTTGTTGTTTGTAGCTAACATTGTTTGATGTTTTCTGTTTTTGACTAATTTTCCATGCATGTTTTGTTGCTCTAACATTTAGATATATTTGTTAGACTTGTGTTATTCTTGCATGGTAAAATCTTTTGTTTTGGTTAGATAAAATCTTGCATGTTAGTTAAATTTGTTTGTATGTTTTGCGAGGAATTTCGGGGACGAAATTCTTATAAGGTGGGGAGGATGTAATACCCTGAATTTCCGAGATATTATTATTTTGAGTAAATTAATTAATTTGAGTAAAATATGATTAGCTGTTGACTGTTCTATTTTTGCTGATCTCTTGTGTTTCAGTTAGATGTTAATTTTTGCATGCAATAGAAATTAGAGAAGTTGATGCCTTGACTTGCTTGTGCATTTTCATTAGCTAGTAGCACTAGCACGTTTCCATGCATACATGCATTCGATCGTATAGTTGCTGGGTTGCTTCTTGCACGTGCATGCTTGACGTGAGAGAATACGTTGGCAAGGATTTGAAGGCAGAGGCAGTCGGCAGATATTTTTCCCCAAGTGGGCCCTATGTGGGCCATGCCACAAGCTTTGCTGGCAGCACATCAGTGGCTGCATGGAGACCAGCCGTTCGTGTCGTCCGAGGAGAGCAACACACGTAGCAGGGTCAGCTCTTACGTAGCAGCGAAGGATTGCATAGTCTAGATATTTCAGCATAGTCTAGATATTTCAGCTGGGCAAGCGGTCAGATATTTAGATCATCGATCGCTTAGAAATAGAGCAGCTCAGCTGCAGTTCGCCACACCAATCCGCGAGTGAACCCAAGCTGAGTGAGACCACCTCGAGAGAGCTCGACCAGAGAGATGAGAGAAAGAGATTAGAGAGCTAGCGACGCCGGCGGCGAGAGTGAGCTAGCCAGCTCTGGCATCCGGTCGGCGAGTGTCTGGCGCTCCATGTGTCCCGGTGGTATTCTTGAGGCTACCTACGACTTTTGGAGGAGCTGAGATTAATCAAGAGGCAACGCTGCCGGGATACAGAGAAAGAATTAGAGGGCGAGGCGGCGATGGCATGCGGCGAGTGGCGGCCGACGGGGTGCTGTTGATCATTCGTTGATGAGAGGCGAATCATCTGCTGTGGAGGTACTAGCATGGGATAGTCGGCGAGTGGAGTTCTGCTGGTGGTATTCTTCTGTCCATGGCGTATGCTCGTATGTCAATATGAGCCAGTACCAGGAGCGGTCCGTCGTGGTAGAGCTGGAGTATTTGCTAGCTACGGTGTAGCTTAACCGAGGCAAGCTCTTCTTACCACTCTCGTATATTTTGTAGAGTATGCTTTGATTGAATATATTTGATACCCTGAGTGGTACGAGCTTTGTGTTGGCATACGGGGCTAATGCGCTGGTGTCGTTACGGTGATGGATCCGTAGGAGCCACCGGTACGAACCGGGCCTAGCACGTGTAGTCGACATGGAAATAACACAACGTTTCTATAAAGGAAACTTGGTGCTACGAAGGTGATCATATTGTACCGGTCACAGTACAGGTATGGGACTGTCTGAGTTCTCCGCGAGGGGCGGCCCTTGAATGGAAAGTGTCGGTGATGGATCCGTAGGAGCGATCGACATGAGTAGGTCAGGGTGTCCGGTGTCTAAGCGGTAAAAGGGCTCTGCTCGTTCTGGAATCCTGTGCGGTTCTAGGCGAGGCTGTCGATGTCGGAGTACCCCTCTTAAGAGTGTAAAAGCGTGGATATTCACCCCTGTGATTCCCGGGTAGGGAAACTCACTTTCATGTGTGGCATCATGTGTTTTAAATTGCCTAATAACTTAACCACACAACGATTGATTTACATGTATTTGAGAAACCTAGTGTATTTTACAAATTATATGAAAGTGTATGAATTGTTTGCTGAGTATGATTTTATCGTACTCACCCTTGCTTCCTATGTTTTTGTGTTATCAGAGTGCGCAGCGGAAGACGATGTCATCCGAGGAATAGGCTGGACCAGTGGGTGGGAACGACTAGAGAACTATTTTATTCTTGTAAATGTAAATAATCTTGTAAAATTAAATAAATTGAGCTGCTTGAGATCCACTATGCTGGTTTATGCTGCTTCTCTACGCCTTGCGCGTGTATAGACTTCCGAGTCTATAGGCGCGCGGCGGCTGTCATTCTACCGGGCCGGGTCTCGGGGCGTGACAAGCCCTCTCCCGACACCCCGTTCACCTCGCCGCCGCCGGAGGAGGCCGTCCGACCGGCGGCGGCGTGGCATCTCGCAGCTTTTTCTCCTTCTCTGCGTGGTATTCTCCTCCTCTAAGCTGCCAAGTTTTTTCCCGATCTGCGTCGCCCGCCTCCAATCTGGTGGAGCTTTGGTCCCTAGTCTTCTGATCTGATCTAATCTGGAGAGATCGGTAGAATCTGCAGAAGGCTTTGATGTTCATGCATGTGTGACCAAGGCATGCAGGCTTGGATGCATATCCGTTACGGATCCACTGCTCATCCACATGTGAGCCTGGTTGATCATGCACGAGGACAAGAACAAAGGCCGGCCAGCGCGCGCTGCGGTGTCTCCCTATTGACCTACTGGTCTCGGGTGTCGCGCCGCCGCCACGGATCGCTGCGGTCTAGATTGATGACATGAAGCCCAGATTTTCGTCGGCACCAACGTCGACATGGCAACATCGCCTCGATTAGGTGCTGGCGGTCGGCACCATCAACACATTGACATGGTAAAATCGCCTCGATTATTTTGGTGCTGCAGAAGCGCGAAAAACTGATGCCAGAAAAAGGAACGACGACGATTCTGGCGAAAGCAATGGACGAGGAGATGATGATACTTCACAGTATGCCGGGCGAATTCGGTTTCGCTCGCTTGCGTGGCAAATCGTGTGCCGACGACTGTGAGCCTGGTGATCGACACTTTGCGGCAGTGTTCTCGGCAAGTGGGGGCGGCAAACATAGGGTGACTAAGTTTTGGTGGTGCTTTTTTAGTACCGAGTCTCGATCTCCGGGGTGAAACCCTAAGGTCTGATCTTAATTGGTTTTACCTGGCAATGGTGGGCTTTGTCCCTTTCTTGTTGAAGGCATTGTGTGGAGATTTCATGGACTTTCTCCGGGTAAAAACCCATGATCTGACTTGTTTAGATCGGGCGACGACAGCGTTTCTACACTGTTTCCTTCCTGAAGGCGTTGCTGTTGGAGAGCCTTTTCCGTGGTCTAGGTATTGCCAATGGTGGTGTTTGTCTACTGTTGCGAGTCATCGATTGTTTTGGCAGGCGTCATATTTTCCTTTTTTCTTTTCTTCTTTTTTGGCTATGTGCATCCCTAATGTCTTGAATTTTTTGACATTACGTTGTTGCAGAAGCTGGATGTAATTGGTATCCGTTTGATATTAATATATTTCCTTTATAAAAAAAGGTTAATTAAGGCCTAAAGGAAGGACGCTTTAATCCTGAAAGCAAGCTCGCGTAATGAACAGCGTCAGCTACTTGCAGTTGTCGGAGTGTTAGGGCATCTCCACTCGTTGCCCCCCCCCCCCCCCACCCAGGGCCGGAAAACGGTGCTATTTTGGCCGGCCTGGGGAACGGCGCTATTTTGGGCCCTGGGGGGCACCGATTCCCAGCCGTGAACCCAGGCCGCCCTAACCGGCGATTTTGGGCATATTTCGCATAAACAAGGCCGAGCCACCACGCCGCGGCTGTGCGTCGTTGGCGAGCAGGCCGGCGAGGCAGCTGAGGATCACCAAGTGTTCTTCATCGTCGACGGCGGCCTCGGCTTCCTCATCAAACAGCTCGGCGAGCATCTCCTCGGCGTCGGAGTCCATGGCTGGGTCGGACGAAACGCCGAACACCTAGCGGGCGGGGTGGACGCGTTTCGCCCCGAGAATTGTCCTGGCGGCTAGTTCACGGCAGAGGGGAGTGGGCGGCGTCGGCGGCGTGGAGGGGCTAGACGGCGGTCTTCCTAGCTGCTTGTGTGCGGCGGAGGCAGGAGGGGTGGTGTCGGCGGCGACATGGCGACGATGAGGTGGACAGACGAAAAGACGTGTCAGGGTGGGGAAAATGCGCTGTCGGCCCCACGCGTTCTTTTCGTTCCGCCGCCCCCCCCCCCAGGTCGAACCCGTTGGGCTGGGTTCCGCCTGGGTGCGCCGGCGCTAGTTTCCGTCGAAACAGTGCTATTTGGACTCCTGGGGGGCCGACTGGGAGAAAATCGGCGCTATTTGGGCCAAACGGCGCTATTTCGCCTCCTGTGAGGCGATGGGGGACGAGTAGAGATGCCCTTAGAGCCGAGCTGTTGAACACCTAATCCGTCTTTAAGATTAACAAAACCACGTACGTGCAGCTGACTCAAAAAGCAAATAGCCCGTACGCAATCTTGTAGGAGTATCGTACTAGTGCAAATACGTCTTCCCCTACGTGTCGCGGTTATACACGCTAGCCGATGCGTGTGGGCGACACTGTCGATCAGATGAGAAGTTTGGCTGGGGCGGATTTCTGAAGTCGTAGCAGCCAGTCGTTCCGATTTGCATCAGCGACTTGGCTACTTGATCGACAACTCCGCATGGCCATTAATTACAGGCGCGCAGGCCCATTGACGGATGTACTCCCTCCGGTCGGATTTAATTGACACACATTTGGTTATACATGGATGTATCTGGACACCATACAAATATAGATACATCCATATTTAGACAAAACCAAGTCAATTAATTTGGAACGGAGTGAGTACTACAGGAGACGCTCAATGCAGACGAAAGAAGAGAGTGTGTTTGACAAGCAACTCAAGATCGATTGCCTTATCACGAGGTACGGTTGGGAGAGTGAGTGATACCGCCAGCAAGAGTCAACGACGTGATCTGCTGATGGTGTCAACGGAGAAGTCGGCGACGACTCCACGCCGCTCGTCTGGTCGCTTTCCGGCTACCGGGATGCAGTTGGCGGTTGAGCCTCTTCATTGCGCTTCAGTCATTCACGTAAGGTCGTGCTGTATCAGCGGTGCACACACACAGTAGTACCGTCGTCCGTCGGAGTCAAGAGCATCAAGAGGTCGAGAGAGGAGAGTGCGTACGGGTAGACATGAGCCACGGTATCACTGTCGGTGAAGAACACGTGTGGTTCTTGTTAGAAGAAAATAGTAAAACTGGTAACGAAACGATAATACTATAGCAGGAATCATGAAGCAGCTTTCAGATTTTAATGTCGCGGTTACGCGTCGCTCCGCCGAATTCTGATTTTCCTTCTTCTCTACTACTCCCTCCGTTCCAATTTAATTGACTTGCTATCCACCAAATGTGGATGTATCTAGACATGTTACATGTATAGATACATCCATATGTGATGGATAGCAAGTCAATTAAATTGAAACGGAGGGAGTACATGGTCTCTCTGCAGTCGCCAGCCAGCCGCCGGCGACAACGACGCACGTGAATGCGTGCGTAAGCGGTGGAAAGCTCGCGTCGGCGAGCGCCGACAGAGAGGAGAAGGCTCCGTCGGCGAGCGCCGACGCGTCGGAGTGTGAGACGGCTCCGTAGGCACTTTTTTGCAGGTTGCAGCGTAGACGTGCTGCGTAGAAGGTCTTGGATGGCGTTTGGCATTCTTCGCCGGTCCTCCTCTGGACACTCGCGCCGCTGTTGCGCGTCAACGGAGGGAGACGGGGTGCTGGACAGGCCTCGGCCCCAACAAATGTCTCCCTAAGGCCAGATTGTTGTTTTCCTGAGACAGGCCGAGGGGTGCTCCTATTTTCCGCTTTATGAGTTCGCCATTCCCCAATTAACAACTAGTAGCTGTTTGGAGCGCAGACACTATTCGTTTTTTTTTTGCGAGGATACAGGTGAAGATTACATCGAGTAGGCAGAAAAGATCAAACAAGAGATGGAGATTACACACAGATCTTCCTGCATCGACGTCGCCGGAGAAGAAACCGTATCGATGACGCGCCGCCGCCGCAACTTCCTTGACACCTTGGATCGGAAGGAGCCCCCAAGCGGACGGGAAGTCTTCGAAACTCGAACCCCGAGAGGCCTCCAGCTTGCTCCATCGGCGCCGCCGCTCGCGTCATCATCACCTGCATCGAAGGAGTCAACCAGATCCACCGCAAGCAGATCTGGAGGGGGGATCCCCGCACACGGCGACCCCAGAGGGCCACGAGCACGAGGGAGAGGACGGCGCTCCGCCTTGGAGCTCCGAGAAGCTCCACTGCCGGAGGGGACGAGCGCCATCCGCAAACGCAGCACCGACGAGGTCTCCACCACCAAGACGCCGCCGGCTGGGACCCTACTACTACCTACACTATGTACACACCGGGATCCGGCGATTCCCCGACCTCCCGCCGCCGGAGCGGCCGACGGAGGCGAGGAATCACGCGGATCCGCGGCGGCGAGGTGGGAGCAGCGAGGGGGCGCACAAATCGCCTTTCTCTTCTTGCGGGAGAGAGGAGACCGTCCAGGGTCGGCCGTGTCTAGAGACGTAGTGCACTTGATATGAGAAGTCTAGTCCGGCATGCGCAGACACTATTCGTTGCTCTTTGCGGATCCTAACATCGCCTCGCCTACAGTCGTTTCTTTAGTGAGCTGGCCCATGTCCATGCCTTTTCCTTCTTCGTTTCGAGTCGTCTCCTTTCTTACTTCTTCCTTCATAAGAGCATCTCTAGCAGAACCTATAAAAAAGTCAAACCTACTCCTTCCGTTCCTAAATATAAGATGTTTTAAGATTTGTCCACATACACATGCACACAAATGTATTTAGACACATTTCGTGTGTATGTTCACTCATTTTATTATGCATGTAGACAACATGTGTAACATCGAAAAGATCTTACATTTAGGAACAAAGGGAGTATAATACTCCGGCGGATTTACGGTTTCAGATCAATTTTTGTCTAGAACAGAACCTGTAAATGTTCGTGGACCTGTAAACGTTTTTCAGGCCACCAAAAACGCGAGCCTCCGGCCTTTAAATCTACCGTTTGGAGCGCAGTATACAAACCACAAAATGGCTGGAATTCTGTGCCCTCTCTCCACGTAGTTGTCCGTACCAAAGCCTCCAGACATCGATTTCTCATGTCTCCAGCAGAATCGTACACTGCCGTTCAAAGATTCACACTCGTGGCGCTTGAGATGCGGGCGTGCTCGCAGCGGGGGGGCTCCGGCGAAGCTGGCCGCTGGTTCGAGCCAGGCAACGGGGGCGCTGCGCCGCGGGGAGCTCGTCAGCCCTGCCGACGTGGCTTCCGCCGACACGGAAGGCTCGCTCCGCTGTAGCTACGTAGCTAGCTGACTAAACGGTCGATGGCGAAAAAGAGGGGAAAATATCAGAGCAATATTTAGGAATATTATGTTTTACAGTTCACGTTTTCGGTCTCTAATCTGTTCGACGGTTTTCAGCCCTAAAACAAAGTTTAGGGTTACTGCTAGAGATGCTCTAAGAGATCTGGCTGCGTCATTCATAGGTTATTTCTGTTTTGTTTATTTTTTCATTTTTCATTTTCTCAGTTTTTGTTTTCTTTTATTTTTTGTTTCCTTTTTTTATATCTTCAAAATCTGAATCATTTTTGTTTTCAGTTTTTTCTAAACTATTTTTTAAAAAGAATATTTTTCAAATCTGAACCAATTTTCAAATCTGGAACAATTTTCAAAATCTGGAACAATTTTCAAAAATGTACATTTTAAATATTAGCACTTTTCAGAATCTGAACCATTTTTTCAAATAAACATTTTCCAATATGAACCATTTAAAAAATGAATATTTTTCAAATATAAACCATTTTTAAATGATTTTTAAAAAACGTGAACCATTTTATAAACTGAAAATCTGAACCTTTTTTAAATGAAAATTTTGAGCACGAAAATTGTTCATGAATTTATGAAAATATTCGCGTGTTAGAAAATTGTTCATACATTTATCAAAAAAATCATGTAAAAAAGGAGCGAAAATTTAGCAAAGTAATTGCATAAAATTAACTAGTTAAATACAATTTTCGAAATTAGCAAAATAAGTGCATTAAGAAAGTAGAGAAAAAGGAAAAATGTTAAAAATCGGAAGAAAGAAAGGAAAAAGGAACACGCACGCGTATTGTGCTGGGCGCTGATCCGTTGTTTTTCTTAGGTGGCTTGTTTTTTTGCTTTTGAGTTTTTTGCTTTTGAGTGGAGCGTGATCGCTCGGTAGCAGACGCATTCAATACGCTGGCCCAAGCCCAGGTAGCTCAAAACACGTTAGCGAGGCAAGATTTCGTCTCGCTTAAAGCGATACGTAGGGGTCCCGTTTGGAGCGGTCAACGCTTAGCAAGTTTTCCACAAATAAAAACAAAAAATAGTTTCTGTGAATTAATTGCATGTATTCTCTCCGTTCTAAAAAAGTTGACTTGGATTTATCCAAAATCGAATGTATCTACAGTTCTACACACTAAAACACGTTAGATACATCCAAATTTGATCAGATTCACGTCAAATATTTTAGAACGGAGGGGGTGTGCTTCATGGTGCTATTTCCATTTTGTTTTTATTTTTAATAGTAAAATTTACTTTTCACATGAAACGTTGCCTCGAATGAAAACATTTACGTCATTTGAAAGAATTCTAAAAAAATAAGAACATTTATTTATTTTTTGAAAAAATAAATTTGCCAAATGGTTTTTAAATAGGAATATTCATCTTATTTAAAATATTTGAAAGAAAATTTACCGCATTTGAACTGTTTTCAATAAAAACATTTATATTATTTTTATGACATCATATTCTTATGGCTAAATTGAATGGTTTTAAATAGGAATATTCATCTTATTTAAAAGATTTGATAGAACATTTACCGCATTTTAACGGTTTTCAATATAAACATTTATATTATTTTTATGACATTGCAATATGGACATTTATGTTATTTGAACGATTTTAAAAACATTTATCTTATTTTAATTTTTTAATATGAATACTTATATTATTTGAACCATTTTTCAAAAAATCGTTACGGAAATGCATATGCACATGCACACACAAAATACATTCTCATGTTTAAAATTCTACAAGACTTTTTTGAATGACTTTCTACATGATCGTACAGAAAATATTACAATCACATTTCTTACACGCGGAATTTTTTGTGTTCACATATTTTAGCAAGAGGGTGTACAATTTTTTCTTAGATTTTAGGGTCCGTCTAACTCTCAGCTAACTGACAATTAGACTAATTCTCAGTCAGCTGACGAGTCATTCGTATATTTGAAGCTAGCGATCCGTCTCCTCTCGTGATCGATCGACTCGATTGAGCGACGAGCGTACAAATTGCTTCTGGCCGAAGGCCCATTTAAAGAGCAGCCCATTAACAAATTAAGGAACGACCGCTCATTCAGCTAACTCCCGCTTAGCGAGCATTGGCTGCACTGCTCGTTTAGCTAGCTCCCGCGTAGGGAGCATTGGCTGGACTGCTCGTTGAGCTAGCTCCCTGGTAGCGAGCATGTGTTCATTTTTCTTTCTTTTTCTTCAAATTCATTAAAATATATAAATAAATGTTTAACACGTGAACCTGTTTTGAATACGTGAACATTTATGGGAAACATGGAACCCTTTTTTCGAGATATATGAACAATTTTCATATAAAAATAAAAAGGTTTACAAGAAAAAAGGGTTCTTGATGAATTAAAAGTGATCTCTTCTAATGAAAAATAGTTCCCGAGAAAAATGGTTCATGATAAATTTAAAAAGAATTCACCTAAAATAAAAAATGGTTCATGATAAAAAATTATTTCAAAAAATTAATAGTGTTCACCTATAATAAAAAATGGTTCGCGATAAAAAACAATTCATGATAACAAATTGTTCACCTGTAACAAAAAAAATGGTTCACGATAAAAAAATTGTGTATTTCCGGAAATTAAAAATGGTTAGCGAGACATCCATGGCGCCAAAGGCGAGAAATAAGATTCACTATTGTTACCCCACATCCCACTTTGTCCGTTCTTATTTTGTAAAAATAGCCCAGCCTTGAAGGTCAAGCATGTCCACATGTGGTGGGCTGGTCGACACATTTTCCTTTCTTATCTTCATAGGCCACTGAAAGACACTAGAAAATGAAACAGAATATCAAAGAAAACGTTAGTGAGTGGAAAACAATAGTGAACTGAGATTATCCAGTTGTATATGAAACAACTTTGCAAGTTCAGCTGCAACTGGCTTTCCACACGTGAGAAAACCTTAGTTGCAAGTGCAGTTGCTAAAAAAAAACTTTGTTGCAAGTGCAATTTCAACTGGCTTGTAGCTTCGATAAGATCTCAGTTGCAAGTGGCTTCCGGATAAAAAATAAAAACAAAAAATAATAATAATAAATAACAAAAATAATAACATAAAAAATAAACATAAAACACGAAAGAGAAAATTCTCAGTTGAAAACTGGCTTACAAACTCGGGAAATCTCAGTTGCAACTGCAGATGCAACTCGCTCGGAAAAAAAAAACTCAGTTGCAAGGGCTTCCCACACGCAAGAAAATCTCAGTTGCAAGTGCAGTTGCAACTGGCTAAAAAAACTAAGTAGCAAGTACAGTTGCAACTGAGTTATAGACTCGAGAAAATCTCATTTGAAAGTGCAGTTGCAACTAGTTCAAAAAGACTCAGTTGCAAGTGCAGTTGCAACTGGCTTATAGTATCGAGAAAATCTCACTTGCAAGTGCAGTTGCAACTGGCTTTCAGACAAAAAACAAATTAACAATAATTAAAATAATAATTAACAAACAAAATAATAATTAAAATAATAATAATAAAATGAAACACAAAGAGAACTGGCTTCCAAAACTTGGGGAATCTCAGTTGCAACTACAGATGCAACTCACTCGAAAAAAAAGAACACGGTTGCAAGTTCAGTTGTAACTCACTTTCCACACTCGAGAAAGTCAGTTGCAAGTGCAGTTGAAACTGGCTCAAAAAAACTCAGTTGCAAGTGGCTTATTGACTCAAGAAATCTCAGTTGCAAGTGAAGTTACAACTGGCTCAAAAAACCCAGTTGCAAGTACAGTTGCAACTAGCTTATAACATCGATAAAATATCAGTTGCATGTGCAGTTGCAACTGGCTTCCAGACAAAAAGAAACTAAAATAATAATTAAAACAATAACAGAAAAAATAGAACATAAAACACAAAAGAGAAAAAGATCTCAGTTGAATACTGGGAAAACTACAAAAGTAACTCGCTCGAAAAATATAGCAAAATCGACAGATAAATAGTCGTCTGCCTAGACGAAAGCCTGCAGAAATAATAAAGTCTACCTCTAATGGAGGAAAACTTACTCTAATATGGTAATCTCCCTAGTGAATCTCACATACAACCTAGTTTATATTGTTGACACAAAAAATGTGTACTGCAAAAACCTTCTCACACACTAGACTGTGCTTCTAAAAAAGCGGGACATCTATTCAAAAATTAACATGACACACAAAAAAATCAACAACAAAATGTCATATCAACATAGAAACACAAAAGAAAAAAAGACAATCACCAAAACAAAATGAATAAACTACTTGTGTAACGGCACATTACACTAAAGAAAGTACATATGAATAAAAAAATCTTCAAACTACTTGCAACACAAAAAAAATCAACAACAAAAATAAATAAAAATAGGCCGTTACATATTAAAGGACGAATATTAACTACAATGGGACCATACAAAGCCCAGCACGAATATTAACTAATTCGCAACGTACAGAAAAAATATATAGTCGAACCGCAGAAAAGCCAACACACAACCCAGCCCTTATTTATTCCGCACTTTCAGAAAACAAAAATAAGATGGACAACAACTAGCCCCACACCGCACCAAACGACCTAGCCCAGTCCACTCTATTTATTTCGCACGTCCAGAAAAAAAAGACGGACAACAACTAGCCCCACATAGCACTAACGGCCCAACCCAGTCCACTTATTTATTTCGCACGTCCAGAAAAAAAGTGACGGCCCAATACAATAAACACAACACAAAGTGGGCCAACCCAGCAACGCGAATCGCAAAGCAAGGGAGGGATCCGACGGTCACGGATGTGACTGAGCGCTAAGCTAAATCTCAGCTAGCTGAGAATTAGCAATACCCTTCGTTGCAACCCCATTTGCAACTCGATTTGCAACTAGAAGAAACTCGGTTACAATCCATTTACAACCGATAAAACATGAATTGTACAGGGTAAAAAAAATCTCAGTTGCACAGTGTCATAAAATCTCAGCTGTAACTGAAAAAGCTCAGTTGAACCCCATCCGCAAACTGAAAAAACTTGGCTGCAGTTTCACCTGCAACTGAAATCTCAGTTGCAATAATTAGTAGTGACACATGCGCAATCGAATAAATAAATTAAAAAAATAAGGCAAAAAATGCAAAAAATGCAAGGCCTACACAAAGGCCAAAGTAAATGATATACCGTGTCACAAAAAGAAGCTACAAGAAAGAAAAAGAAAAAAGAAAAGGCCCACGCATATGCCTAAGGGCCTAGATCGGAACACTGAAGAAGAAAAAACAAAAAGGCCCATGTATAAACTCCCACGTACAGAAGTGGCGATGGCATCAGGTGAACGAGCGTGAGTACGCGACAAACAATGCAAGACGTGGACGACCGGACGAGACAGACAAAATTCAGCACGAATCTTGACAACAAATCCGACGGTTATAAGATTGACTGAGCACTAAGCTAATTCTTAGCTAGCTGAGAATTAGCAAAACCGTAGATTTTATAGGTTGTCATGTTATGTAGGCGAACTTAACAAAATTGGCAACAACACGTGAAATAAGTAAGGAATTTTCAATCATATTGTGGTGGGCTCTACCCACCTACGTGTTAGACCAGACAAAATTAGGAATAGAAAAGACCAGCCTCGTGAGCTTTAGGTGGGTCCACCTAGATGAGGACTTGTGATGAAAACGGGTTGGGCTGGGTGGGCGGATGACACGAACAACAAACAAATGCCATTGCACCCTAACTTTTCCAAAAGTTTGGGACTAACGGGGAAAAGTGAATATTTTTAAAAAAACGGAGGCAATTTTTTTTCCAAATCTTTTAATTAAGAAAGATTTTTACAGAAAGTAAAAGGATAAAATACAAAGGTCTGTTCTTCCGGTATTATCACTCAAACATTCCGCACATGCGATGACCCAAAATCCTCGCCTCTTTCTTGATCTTGTCGAGAATCACAACAGACAATGTTTCTTTGTTTTGGAAGACTCGCGCATTCCTTTCGTTCCAAATCTCCCAAGGCGTGAGCAAGGTGACGGAGGCGAGGGCTTTCCGGTTTGGGGATGAGGAACCGGTCATGAGAAGCCACCAACTTTTGAGGGAGTGTGCGTGCCAAAGGTGTGGTTCAATGGCAAATAGACCAAGACTCCAAATCCGGATGGTGAAGCTGCAATGGACGAAAAGATGGCCCATTGTCTTGATTGTTCTCTTGCAAAGTGGAAAAAGCCTACAATTTGTCCACCCTCTCCTCTCAAGCCTATCCGCCGTCCAAAACCTATTTTGAATTGCAAGCCATGCAAATATTTGACTTTCGGAGGGGGCCAATTTTTTCAAACCATTGTCTCCATGTCATAGGTGGCTCCAAGGAATTGAGTTTTCTAAGCTGAAGTTGCCGAATAACTTCCTCTTGCCGAAAGCCTTCAAGCGATATCGTCCTCCACATCCTCAATGATGTGGATGTTTTGAATTTGCATCCAAGGGTCGATGAATTGCTCTATATGGCCGAAAGTGAAATCTTCGTCAAACTTTATTTTGGAGATCCGTCTGTTTTCTTGAAGTGCATTCCACACACTCCATTTTTTCTTGTTGGAGGACAAGTAGATGAGAGGGGCGGTGTCTGTTGGTTTGGAACCATTTATCCATGGGGCGTCCCAAAATGGCGTTTTCTTTCCGTTACCCAAGGTAATGGAGGTGGAGGCATATATAAGAGGTCAATGTCCTCCTTTATGCAAGGGTTTCCCATATCAATCCAAATCTTGGAAGGTTCTTTCCATTCAAGCCACGGCCAACATAGTTGGAGAGCGCTAGAGAACTTATCAATGCAAAGCACCCCAAGCCCACCAAGCTCCTTGGGCGGCACACCGTTTCCCAATTGACCTTGCATTGAGCTCCCATGGTCTTGTCGGAGGCTGACGAAAGAAAGGCTCGTTGCAACTTCTTCATGTTGGTTGCAAACCTTAGGATGGACAATGAGAGGGGTCAAATGATAAATATCTTGAGAGGCAAGAACGGATTTCACAAGGCTGGTGCGGTCGGCCATGTTGATGAACTTCCCGTTCCATGTCTTGTACTACCTCCGGTCTAGTAAAAGTGCCATGGAGAGTGCACTGGCTAGCACAAAATCTGTATACAACTTACGACAAATATTCCGGATCGGAGGGAGTATTTTTTTTCCATCTTCTCTTCAAGATGTTGGAAGTCATCTTTCCTAAGGCGCCAAATCGAAAGAGGGAGCCCAAGGTATCTAATAGTAAATGTGGTCCTTTACGCGAATTCTCTCAAGGACATCATTTAGATCAACCTCCGCACATCAAATAGGAACAAAAGAGTTTGTGCAAAGGCCGGTGAACTTACCAAAATGAGAGAGGATGATGGAGCGACTTTAAATATCTTCTTTGATAGGGGCCACAAAAACCGCCGCATCATCCACATAAAGGTAGGTCCTCAAAATTGTGCCACGCCCCCAAAGCTTGTAAAGCAACCCATGCGACATCACCAAATCAAGAATTTGTTGCAAGGGATCGATGCCAGTATCTAAGAGAAGGGGTGAGAGCGGGTCGCCTTGCCATAGCCCACGGCCATGTGTAAAAGGAGGTCCAGCCACCCCATTTAGAAGGATCCGAGACGAGGATGACAAGAAGATGGCGGCCACCCAATTTCCGAAAACTGTGAGGGAAATTATGGATGAATGGGGAATTCTCTTGGGTCCAATTTTTTGTATACTAGCAAATGTACCCGTGCGTTGCAATGGGAGAGAAAAAACTCAACTTTTGGAAAAAAAACATAGGTGTAACCCAACTTTTTGGAGGAAACCAGGGACAGGGTGGAGCGTTTGGGGGTAACGGCAGATCCGTTCCGCCGTTCCACCGGTCGAAGGAGGGTGGCTGCTCCTATATCCGAAGATTGAGGGGGTGGCGGGGGTGTGCAATGTACTGTGTTTTTTAGGGAGGAGGGTGTCGTTCTATCGAGGAGAGGAGAAGTAGCTCGGGGAGGAGCTCTGAGAAGGGAGCCAAGACATTAGAAGGGAAATCTTGCTCCCTTTGGTATAGAATAGCAAATATTTGTGTGTGTTTGCACTGTCGAACAATTTTGTATCAAGTTATCACAGAGAGTAGAATGTATAGTGTATCAACATATATTTCTTACCCTTCGAGCCATTTTTGCTGCTCTCACGATTTGATGTTTCATTTAACATGAAAAAAAAATTATATGCGGGTCAATAGATTTTGGGGCAAAATTTAGCTCCTTATGATGTTTTTTATCAGAAGTTGATTTTTCACTCCCATTGCAATGCACGGCCGTATTTGCCAGTTATGATTTATATTTGGATACCATAAATTAGATATAACTGGTTATACCCGACGGCATTCAACTGGCTATATCCTTGTCTGTTATGCACCTTGCTAGCCTTTTCTAACTGTTCTTCCTCAGATTGCTTTCGATAGAGGCTACATACAACTTTCAAGCAAAGTTCACATTGCTGGGCAAAGTTCACCTTAGACTTTATCGTTCACCTCACTTCAGACTCTTCTGGTTTAGCTGATTATTCCGATGCAACTAAAGTTACAATTAGTTTATCTCAGATGTGTCAGATACCTAGATAAAAGTAGGCGATTAAGACTGAAAGGATTTACGCGATCTGAATCTACTGAAACACGCGTGAGCTAGCAAGAAAAGGCGCCAGGAAGAAGTTGGGCGTCCACCTCTTCCCCTGCCGTTCACAACCCGCTAGGCGACGGCCACCAGCTCGCCCCTGCCTGCATCTCGTCCTGCAGGGAGGCGTCAGTGACGCAGCCCATGCCGACAACGCCACGCATGTCCAAAAAGGACATAGTCTGGATGACCGGAACTTCGGGGGCGTCGCAAGCTCGGGTGGCGTTTGGGTGGAGCAGCGCCGTGGAGGTGGAAGGCAGGTCGTGGACCTCTCCGCGACCGGCGACTGCTCCGCCTCCTCTTCGTCGCCTTCGTCTCTGGATCCGTCCGCCGCGGGGAGGGCCGTCTCCTGCGCAGCGAGGACGGCCATGGCCTCCCGCCACGAAGCTTTTTCGTCGGCTCGGTTAGTCGGTTTGCACGGGGATGGAGCGCGATGTACGTCAAGAATTCGTTGGCGCAGTACAGAACGGTGCGGACAGTTTTTTCATTAAACGGACGGACCAACAAGAAGCCTTGGTTCTTTTATTATTAGGTAAAGATTTTCTCTAAATGGACAAATCAGGAAAGTTTTTTTTTCGGGGTCAAGTTCCCACGAAAAAAATCTCCCAAGTGTATAGTGTGAGAAGGCAATTGGTCAGTCAAAAAAGTGAACTGATTCTTCAGTTCCGCATTGCCCAATTCAAGTGCGGAGTGTGTATCGTGGACAAAAAACAGATCCTTGCCCATCTTCACACGGCGTACGTACTTCATGACGGAGCTGGCTTGGTGAGTTGGTGGCAGCTCCACCAAAATTAGTCAAAACTCGGGCCTGCCCAATATTTCCCCGTTTGTGTCGGTTCTCGAGCATCCATGACCAGCTGTGGTTGGTTCGGTGGTTCCTTAACAAAAACTGCCCAGAAAACACCTTTAGCCCTAGCATCCGCCAGGCTGGTACAGATAAGCTTGATCTGCTGTATTTTCCAAACAAAATCACTAGATCGGTCTCACTATTATAGTATTTTGCTTGGAGGAGTAAAATTGAAAGGGAAAGCTAAAACAAGATAGACAGCTCACCAAATTATTAAAAGACAAATTCGCGATGTGCATGCGTGCTAGTTTCATGCAGGCTTTAACTCTGCACCACGACGACACAGCTGGGCTAGCGTGCTAGCTTCATACAGGCACGCAAAGCTGGTTTCATGCTGCGGGCTTTAACTCCGCGCCATATTTGAACATGCATGCGTAGCGGTCGCCGGTTCAAAAACTTCAAAGCAATCCATCATCCATCTGTCCTGGACGTCAACCGGCCCGCGACTGCACCTACCCCACGGTCCGGTCCGCGTACGTTGTTGGGGTGATCGATCTGCCGCTTTGCTTCCGCCCAAATTAAGTCTTCCCCTACCTACCATCCTTTTAATCCATTCGATTCCATCTCCCTCCACCCAGCCAGGGCTCTACCGTTGTGTCGTCGCCGTTATATATACCACTGCGTCTCCTTGCCCGTTCTTCGTGTGTACCCTGCCTGCAGCCATTGTCGTCCTAGCTTCCTTCCCCCAGCTCGCCTGCGGTTCTTCGTGTACCAAAAGTAGTCGTCCAGTCGGCGTGCGGTGGAGCCATGGCCGGCGTGGTGGAGGAGCTGGTGAAGAAGGCCGGCGGGTGCGTGGTGATCGACGGCGGCTTCGCCACGCAGCTCGAGGCGCTCGGCGCCGACATCAACGACCCGCTCTGGAGCGCCGCCTGCCTCATCACCAAGCCGCACCTCATCAAGGAGGTAAACGTCAAACTTTAACAACGTGCCTGCATGCCCTCATACCCGAGTCCATTACGACTATCTGTATATGATCTGTCTTAGCACATCGCGACGCGCGCCAGGTGATTAGGAATTTGTATTGTGTTAGATGCGGTTTGGCTTGTGCTTTAAATAAGGTTATTTGTCAACTCTTCTCTACGCTGAATATGGACCATCTGTCTAAGTCAAATGCTGAATAACTCTTCGTGATGACCAGGACAATAACAGTTTTTTTTTTCTTTTCTCACCTACCTAGCATTTAGATCACCTACTTTTTTTAGACAACAAGGTGAAGAGATCACCTATTTAACCATTCGGCGTTGAAACATTCTCGGAGTGTTAAGATTAACTCCTTATTTACATCAGAACATATTATAGTAGGCACACCTTAATTATGCTGCAAAATGTTGCAAGACAAGGACCGTTAATTGAAAGGAATGTTACACATATACCACTATTCTCAAAGTTAATTCAACTGTTGCCATTGTTTTGTGTAATATATAACCATAAGGATGACACCATGCAATATGTTTTATTACGCATTTGCCGTGCACCACTGCTGTCCGGTCAACGGTTCTTTACTCTTGTGCGCTTTATTTGAAAATATATAAAAGTATGCTCATATCTTTTTTGTAACAAAGAGCACATTATGCTATTTTTGCACTTTTGCCTGACCCAACGTAGTCGAACAACCTTGACCGGACAGACGGACGGTGCGGGGTGGCAAATGTGAAACAAACGGCACAGTGTAAACTTTATAACTACTGTTATTGTCCTGGTACGTTACAGTGTACTTTTTTAGAAATAACTCTGAGGGTTGGGAAAAGTTATGATGCGTGTAATTTTAATTAGTATGTGTGTGAAATGACATCCTCCCATTTCTACATGTTCAGGTTCACATGCAGTATCTTGAAGCAGGTGCCGACGTCATCATTTCCTCGTCCTATCAGGTATTGTTGCTGTTTAACGGTTAAGGTATTGTTGCTGTTATCTCTAACAAAGTACTATAGGCTTGCGTGATTCTCCAATCCTTCCAGCTGAAGGGAACCAGAATGTCTTTCCCATCTTATGTGTTCCTTGCGTTCTTTCTTTTCTGCAGGCAACTATCCCGGGGTTCTTGGCCAGAGGATTGCTTCTCGAGGAGGCAGAAGGATTACTGAGGACGAGCGTCCAGCTGGCGCTGGAGGCACGCGATGAGTTCTGGAAGTCAACGCTGAGGATGTCCAAACCCATCTACAACCGCGCCCTTGTCGCCGCATCCGTCGGGAGCTACGGTGCTTACCTCGCTGATGGTTCAGAGTACAGGTAAAGAAACAACATAGCTGCAGACTCTGAAACATGTCGATGGTTCAGAAGCAGTGCAATTACCAGAAATTCTGCCTGTATTTTACATCGTTGACACGTGCTTGCAGTGGATCGTATGGAGCCGACGTCACGGAAGACAAACTCAAGGACTTCCACCGACGCCGGCTGCAGGTCCTGGCGAGCGCCGGCCCTGACCTGATCGCGTTCGAGGCCATTCCCAACAAAATGGAGGCTCAGGTAAGGCTTGCGCTGCTCCCAGCTAGGAAACTACTCCACCGATGAAGAAACCTGTCGTGTTCAAATTCAGTGGCTGAAACGATCAGTTTTCACGCGTGTACGCAGGCTCTGGTCGAGCTGCTGGAGGAAGAGGACATCCAGGTCCCTTCTTGGATCTGCTTCAGCTCAGTGGACGGCAAGCACCTCTGCTCGGGGGAGAGCTTCGGGGACTGCCTCCAGATCATAAACGCCAGCGAGAAGGTGGCGATCGTGGGAGTGAACTGCACTCCACCCCAGTTCGTCGAGGGCATCATACGCGAATTCAAGAAGGTTGGCCACAACTTCTTCCCCTTTCCCACCGCAATTATCCAAGTCACAACACATAATCTCATGTTCGTTTGGTCGATCCATTTCTGACAGCAAACCGAGAAGGCGATCGCGGTGTACCCGAACAGCGGCGAGGTCTGGGACGGAAGAGCCAAGAGGTGGCTGGTGAGTAGACGTTATCCACTTCTCTCGTTGCTGACAGGTTTGACAGGTGCAAATGTTGGATGATGTTGGCTAACATGTGACTGATCTTGTGGTGCAGCCGGTCGAGTGCTTCGGGCGCAAGAGTTTCGACGTGATGGCGAGGAGGTGGCAGGAGGCCGGCGCCAGCCTGATCGGAGGGTGCTGCCGGACGACGCCGTCCACCATCCGGGCTGTCTCCAAGGCGCTCAAGGGCAGGAACGGGCATTGATCTCTACAGAGTTCAGAATCGAGATATCAACTAATCTCTACAGAGTTCAGAATCGAGTACCGTGTAGTTCGAGCTTGTAGTTGCGGTTTCTTTACAGGGCCGTCGTATGAGGGTGTTATCTTGTGGTGTAGAATGTTTAATTGTTTGTATCGCTAACGTGCACCAATACAATTTGGACACTTGTTATCCAGTCATGGGTTCGGTTATAGATTGTAGTAGAGAGAGATATGTTGTTCTGATGTCAGGTTCTTTACCAGAGTCGTTCGATCAAAAGGTTCCAACTCAGATGCTCCAGCTACATTTTGCCAATACACTAGTTATCTACCAAGAATTTTTTTAGAGAAGGAAAAAAACTTGCCATGCGGCAGTGCAACCAAATGAACCCAATGGAATATGTAAATCCTTCATCCATCTAAGCTTTTGCACTGACTATTAGTGAAAGACTACGTCACTACCAAGGCAATGAACCAAATGGAATAATTTTGTAGCTTCACCAAAGAAACTGTATAATTTCAGAACAACAGATATCAATTTTATTTCAGCTCCACCAAACTAAAGCCCGGGTAATTTAGAACAAGCAATACCACGGTGAGCGTTCGGAATCGTCGCAGAAAATTGGATCCGTTTGAATTGTTAATTCTTGCACAGACTGCTGCATCCCTGTCCCTGAGCACTCAAACTGAAGAATAACCATGCATTCAAGCTCAAGAATGAACACGCAAACAGTTTCAGTGGTCAAGTTCAAACATATTAATTGAATTGGAAGCACTGAAATTAACAGGTGCTTGCCCAATTTCTGAGACAAACTGATACTAAGATATTTGCACACGCTTCTGCCAGATTAGATCATGCAAACAGTTTCAGTGGTCAAATTCAAACACAATAGAATTGGCCAAGTCACTGAAATCAAAATTCCTTGCACGGATTACTGAAATCCAAATAAATTGTGCATGCTTCTAACACGAGAATTAGATGAATGATTTCAGATGCAACAATAATATTCCCTCCGTCCAAAAATAAATGTCTCAAGTTTGCCAAAAAGTGGATGTATCTATACATAAAACATGTCTAGATACATACACTTATTTTGGCACGGAGGGAGTATGAATTCATATATACATAGAACAATGCAATGCACTCTAGTAGGATTACAAAAGAGAAGCTATCCATCAAGGCTATATTTTCTTCTTCAGTGCCAAATTGATCAATCACCGTAACTGAAAAATAACCAACTGACGCTAAGAATAACCATTTAACTAATGAACAATGCAATATATGAAAACAGTTTGTATGGTCATCAAGCACTCATAATCAAAAGGATTCGCAGACAGAGGCGATCAAAACACATCCATGATACATCAAGCAGTAGCGCTACTGCAATTTGTTCAGAAGTCGCAAATACGAAGAACCTCACCTTTAGAGTTCACAACACAAAAGTTCGATTCACAGCTTCTGATGAGATTTCACTTAGCGAGGAAACTAACAGAACAAAAGAAAAAAGCAAATCAATGATCATGGATGGGTGATCGATCTATGTCTCAATCTCAGTCGAGCACCTCGAGGTCGTTGTACTCAGGGCCGGAGATGGCGTCGGCCATGATGGCAGAAGGCGTGAGCACGCCGTCAGCCTCCAGGAACAGCCGCACCAGGTTCTTCGAGTAGCCGCTCACCAGCGCCACGCCGGCCTGCGCCGCCACCACCGGCATCGACGCCTTGGACGTGCCGACGTTCCAGAAGACCACCTCCGGCACTGCGAAGCCCTCGGCCTTGAATTTCTTCCTGATCGCCTCGTGCTGCGACACCCACTCCTCGCCCCCGACCCACCCGTCGAACTCCATGTCGCTCAGGACGAACACCCGCTTCACCATCATCTCCTTGTCCAGCTTACCCGCCACTGCCACGTTCAGTATCTTGTTGAAGACCGCCTGCAGGTTCGCGCCCTTCTGGGCCCTCACGGCGACCAGCGGCCGGAGCTTCTCCACCAGCGACGCGCCACTCACCTTGTGCAGCTGGTGGGTGGCGTCGAACGTGATCACCCTCCCCTTCCACGGATCCTGGCTCAGCTCCGAGATCAGGAGCCCCAGCGCGATGGCCGAGGATGCCGGCGGCTTCTCGACCGAGCTGGAGAGGGCGCACATGGCGATGCAGTTGGTGAGGCGGCCCTCGGACGCCAGGTTGGAGACCATGTGGCGCCACTGAAGCTCCGCGGACTCGTCGTGCTCGCCCTTGAGGGCCGCGGCCACGATCTCATGCGGCAGCAACGCGTCAACCGAGATCTTAGCCAGCCCGGCGCGCACCTCGTCGAAGAAGCCGGCGACGCCCGACTTGTCGTGCTTCTCGAACGCCTCCTTGTACTGCCGCATCGCCAGGGACGACACGCGCGCGTAGGGGAGCTCGTCCCACTTTCCCGAGGTCATGTACACCTCCGGGAGCTCCAGGACCTTGCGCAGCGGCACGAGCACATCGCGGCGGAGCCGGTTGCGGACGCGGTACGAGTAGTGCTTGTCGGCATGTTGAGGTACTCTGGGCTCGAATCGCGCGGGAAGATGCGGCGGGCGATGGCCTCGCAGAGCAGGGTCGAGCGGTCGTACGAGGAGCGTAGCGACGGGCACCACTTGGCGGCGAGCCCGATTTTGGCAGTGTCGCCCGAGCGCAGGTGCTCGAGGTCGGACTTGAGCAGCTCGGCGAAGAGCTCGGCGACGCGGTCGTAGAGGAAGCGGAAGTTCTCGTCTGAGTCGTAGCGGGATAGGGTGACCTGCGCGTGGTCCACCTCCTTCTGGCGCTTCGCCCTGGCGGCCTCCGCCCCGTCGACGCATCGGCGCTTGGAGCCGTGGTGGCCGCCGCGTGGAACCCTGCTGGCGACGGCGGCGTCTTCGTCCTTGCGCTCGTCGCGAGGGCCGTGAAGGACGCGGTAGACGATCTCGGGGAGGTCCTTGAGGCAGCCGAACTTGGCGAAGTTGGGGAGGTTGCCGGCGAGGGTGCGGGGGTGGTTGGCGTTCATCCAGAGCGCGGCGGCGTAGAAGCCCTCCCTGTCGGACTTGCCGAGGCCGCGTACGCCGCGGAGGTGGCACACGAGCCTGAGCGCGGTGCGCGCGTCGTTGCCCCAGGCGACGCTGAGGAGCGAGGCCACGTCGGCGGCCGCGGTGGCGCCGGGGACGACCTGGAAGAAAAAGTCGACGCAGGGGTCACCCGACGAGGTGTGGGCGATCACCCGCCCTGCCGGCGGCGCCTTCTTCTCCGTCCGCGCGCGCGAGCGCCCGGCGTCGGAGTCGTCGGATTCGCTGGAGTCGCTGGAATCGCTGTACTGCCGTCGCTTCGGCTTGGACGGTGTCTTGGACTTGGGCTTGGGCTTGGCGTCCGCCATCTTGGTGTCTACGGCGATGGGAGGGCCTAGGAGCGCGGCCGCGGAAACCATGGCTAGCTGCGGCGGGACGGGAGGCGGTGGGGTTTAGGGTTTCGATCGAGATTGATGAGATCGGGATTGGAGGAGACGATGGAGAGAGGTCGGATTGGGTTCGCTTATATGGCACGCCCAACGCAACGCACGGCAACCGACTTATTAAAAGTTATAATTTCCGGGATTCTTTTTGGCTGCAGGCGAACCGACTTAAAACAGGATTAATCATTTTTTTTTTTGCTCTTGCCATGTTCTAATTTGGTAAAAACAGTAGATATCGATGCTAAATCTTAATGCTGGTCACAATTTTTCTCATCTGCAATTTTCATTTTCAATATTGATTTTTCGTATAATTGACCTCGCTGGAACATTGGCATGATCTAAGTTGTTGTTTGGACACCGAGATGTCTACTGAAAGTCTGAAACGCTTGATACTAAGAGTAAGAGTAATTCACCATGATGCCTACCAACTCTGCTAGCTACCCAAGAAACAATCTGAAAAACTGTTGGAACATGTTACTTTCCGCCAATCTCAAGAGGACCTCCGGGGCTCTGGAATAATTGAACAAGCGTTTACAAATCAAAGTTGTATGTGATGGCATCGAAATTATGCAGGGATTCTAACATGCGGTTAGACCTCTTCAAGCAAGATCAATCGTCTTTTGCTTCAAGTTTCTTCCAAATTGACATGAACATCCACTTGTCTTTTTTGATGATTACAGTCTATTTTTTCAACAAGGCACGTCATGTTACATTTGCTAGAACACTGAACACTGTTCACTTATTCCAGGACCCGCACGCTACATTACACCATTTCAGTGGAGTGAGACTAGCTAGCGGTCTGCTCCATTTCTCTATGAACCTAAGCTTATTCACATAGCAACTGCTAGCCTAGTTCA
Source organism: Poa pratensis (assembly GCA_947311845.1). Classification (NCBI taxonomy): domain Eukaryota; kingdom Viridiplantae; phylum Streptophyta; class Magnoliopsida; order Poales; family Poaceae; genus Poa; species Poa pratensis. The sequence continues at coordinate 30,604,406 of CAMZMU010000076.1, read as the reverse complement.
CATGGCACCTGTCAAACAAACATGTTGTACATACAGGCGCGAGGCCACACTACATTATGAGCCTTCTCGACATAGATCAATGATGAACACTACAATTTTACAACTCCCTAACTAGAGGAAGGTTGGCTATGATGGGAAGTAGCAGCTCAGATCTCAAAGAGTATACTCCAACTCCTCTAGCTTGATTTCTTCTTCCGACAACATATCCGTCGGACCATGAGGTAGAATCAAGTGCCCCTCAGAGTAGCCATTCATTAGAAGCTTTCCAATCTTCATCCTCCAATCCGTGCCATATTTCTCATTCCACCTGTCATGAGCCACCCGATCACGATAGTTCAGCATGGTGCCAAGCCCAGTGCTTGGTATCCAGCCATACTCTTCCAAAACCTTCGCTTCACCTTCTGATAGATCTTCACCAACCTGAAAAATAATTAGTTAGATTAGAGCAATGGAGGCGGAATAAACATCACGACTTGCTGGAACTGGAGATACAGTTTAAAATCCGAACTGATGGTTGACCGTTTTCTTCCCTAGCGAGAGCTCTGGCGATTTCCGAGCGACTCCCAAACCTAGCTACTGCCGCCGATCTGCGCCGCCCCGCCCCCAGCCTCCGGCCGTCACCACTAGCTGATGGGCGCCTCATAGCATGCTACCCCCCTCCTAGCTGAACCCATCCCTGGTGTTTCTTCTTTCCTGCCCAGGCCACCCCGTCGGGCTGCTTGGTGTGGATCTACTTGTGTGCTCACTCTTGGTGAGTTCAACCTTTTATCCCTGCTAGATTAGTCTACAGATTGGAGTTCTTGTCTCTTTTGAGGCATGTGTGTTGGAAGGTGTTTCTGAGTGCTCCCCTGTTCAGCAATGGCGAGTATGGGGGCCTCTGGTTCGGATTTGGCAAGAGGAAAAGAAAAGGAAATTGGAGATGCTGGACAGGGTGCGGAAGGCATGGAGTCTATGATGGGGCGCCTCAATATCTTGGCCGATGAAACTGAGGTTGTTGATATGAGCGATGATGAAGACGATGTTGAGGCTACCCCGGTGAAGTGGTCCCTGGTGGGGAAAGTTCTCTCTCACTCCGTGACTCACATACAGACCATCCGTGCCACAATGAAGCCGGCTTGGGGTAATCCACCGGGGTTCCGTGCGAAACCTCTGGGGAGAATTTGTTTGTTGCTGATTTCGCTAGCATGGCCGACAGGGACCGTGTTCTGGAAGGATCTCCATGGATGGTTGGGCGGCATGCAGTGTTGCTGCAGGAGCTTGATGCAACTCTATGTCAATCTGGGTTCGAATCTTGAATTTGCCAATTCTGCGGCTCAACAAGACTAAGGGTCTGAAGATTGCAATGATGATCGACAAGAAGTGTCACCTTGATGTTGATGATTTTGGAGATGCATCAGGCAGCTTTTTGCGCGGAAGGGTCTCTATTCCTCTTGACCAACCTGTGCGTAGATGGGTCACAACAACAAAGAAAGGGATGGAGGAGAGGTTTGATCTCCAATATGAGAAGCTTCCCTTCTTTTGTCACAGCTGTGGTCTTATTGGGCATGGGGATCTGGAGTGTCCTACCCCTGCTGTTCGTGACAAGGAAAACTGCCTTTTGATAGGAAGCTAAGGGCCCCGGATGATCGGAGGAGGAAGATGCAGTCCTTTAGCCAGGCTGCTACTAGTGCTTCGTGGAATAGCGATTCTCGTGAAAGGAGAGAGGAAATCTCACCTGGACCCAGCCGCACCTCTCATACTGGGGAGGATGGGGACGTTCTGAAACATGGCGAGGAGGAAGTGAATTCGCCAACTCTAAGAAGCCTCATGCCCAAAAAGGTTCGAGGGTCTCTGAAATTGCAAAGAACCTCTTCTCCACTCCAAAGGAAAGTGAGTTGAAAACTGTGAAAAAACGGAAACCAACTGATCTGGGGGGTGGCCATGGCCTGGGCGAGGCTGCTGTTGATCTGGGCGCCAATACCATATTAGCCCTGACCATTGTGTCGGCTGCTAAAGGAGGAGGCAACAGCTTAGCTGGGATGCAGGGGGCTGCTGTCTTGGGGAAAATGGCTAAGAAAAAGAAAAATGACAAGTCTGGGGACAACAATCTATCGGTGGAGGTTGAGGCTGCCAAGGTGTCGCAGCCCCACCGTCAACAATGAATACCCTATGTCTGAACTGCCGGGGTTGTGGGCGGCCCGAGGCAGTTCATGAGATCCACAGCCTTGTGGAGACTCACCGCCCAGCTTGGGTTTTTCTCTCGGAAACCAAACTGAATGCTACGAGAGCCGACGAGATGAGATGGCGAATTGGCATGGACAAAGCTAAAGGTGTTAGCAGCGATGGCCTTAATGGGGGCCTGGCGCTGTTTTGGACTAAGGACATTGATGTGTGAATTCTGAGTGTCTCTATGACGCACATTGAAGGGGAGATGAAACAGGGGGTGCTGAATGGCGCTTTACTGGCTTTTATGGTGATCCAACGAGACAATTCCGTAGGGACAGTTGGTGCCTGCTTAAATATTTGAGACAACAGCAGGATGAGCCGTGGTTGTGCGCGGGGGACTTCAATGAAACCCTGTGTGCTTCGGAAAAAATTGGTGGCGACCCAAAAGAAGAGTGGATAATGGACTCATTCAGGAAGCCATGGAGTTCTGTGGCTTCAATGACTTGGGCTATGCAAGGCTGCCCTATAGTTGGGACAATCGTCAAGAGGGTCTCCGAAACATTAAAGTTCGACTTGACAAGGGTCTCGGTGATGGAAAATTTCTGGAAAAGTTTCAAGCTACGACTGTTAGTCATGTTCAGACAACCAATTCTGATCATTGTGCTATCTCGATCATGATGAGGATGTCAAATTGGTTTGGGATTGAAGCTGGGGGAAAACCCTTCCGATATGAAAATATGTGGAGAAGACATGATCGCTATGAGGAGGTAGTGAACAATTGTTGGCTTGGGGAGCACGAGACTTGACTGATTTCAACAATTCCCTTGGTGGTCTTCGGTCTAGGTTGATCACGTGGAGCCGAGAGGAATTTGGGTCTGTCAAAATACTACTCAAATTGCTAAGACAGAACCTTGAAGATGTGAGACGTCGTAACTTGAGGTCTGGCCCAACCAGGGCTGAAAAGAACTTGATGAAACGAATATCTGAGCTGTTGGCTAGAGAGGAGGCAATGACCCGACAACGCTCCCGAATTCAGTGGCTTAAAGAGGGGGACAGAAACTCTGCATTCTTCCATGCCAAAGCTAGGGATAGAGCAAGGAAGAACAAGATCTCCGAGGGAGAGACGGCTCTCTTTGTTGTGCTCAAGAATTCTCCTCCCCTGAGTTAGTCACGGCCTTTGTTCCTTCAAAGGTAACTGCTGCTATGAATGAGAACTTGTGCACCACCTACACTGACTTGGAGATTGAGAAGGCTCTTTTTATGATGAAACCAAATTCCTCTCCAGGCCCTGATGGTTTCACGGCTGGGTTGTATATTAGGATCAAGCAACCCCAAGACCTTTCTCAATTCAGACCTATTGCATTGTGCAATGTCCTTTATAAGATTGCTTCGAAGGTGCTTGCTAATCGACTTCGGCCTATTCTGGATAAACTCATATCTGAAGAACAAAGCGCCTTTGTACCTGGAAGACTTATCACAGATAATGTGATGCTTGCCTATGAAAGCATTCATTACCTCGAAAGGAAAAAAAGGCAAAACTGGAGCTTGTGCGATTAAGCTAGATATGACAAAGGCGTATGACAGGGTGGAATGGTCTTATTTAAGAGCTATCATGCTGAAGCTGGGGTTTTGTAACCAATGGGTGGACAGGATCATGGCTTGTGTGGAATCTGTCTCTCTCTCTATTCGTGTGAATGGGAACTGCTCTGAATTCTTCAGACCCTCTCGCGGCATCCGCCAAGGTGATCCCATCTCACCTTACCTCTTCTTATTATGTGGGGAGGGGCTCAGCTGTATGCTTAAGTTCAGTGGGCCTGCCTATCTTTCAAGGGGTGTCAGAGTTGGCATTCATTGCCCATGGATGTCACACTTACTGTTTGCGGATGATTGCTTGGTCTTCTCCCAAGCCTCGGCTGCAGGAGCTAACCGCCTTCGGGAGATCCTAGAGAATTATAAGAAGGGGTCTGGGCAATTGGTAAATAAGAGCAAGTCGGCTATCTTTTTCAGTGCCAATTGCAGCCAGGACATGAGGCTTGAGGTGCACCCGGGGCTGACATTCTTGTTGAGGCTCTTGGGGAGAAATACTTGGGTCTGCCTACTGCTCTTGGGCGTTCCACATCGGAGGCGTTTGAGCATCTCCCAACAAAGATCAAGAATCTGGTGGAATCGTGTAGTTCCAAGCTGATGAGTGCAGCGGCTCGGGAAACTCTTATCAAGGCTGTAGGTCAAGCGATCCCCACTTTCTCGATGAGTTGCTTTATGCTCTCTGCCAAGACATGCAAGAAGATCACGGGAATCCTTGCAAAATTTTGGTGGGGAGGCGACGAAAAGAAATCTAAAATGCACTGGGCATGCTGGCCAAAGCTTGCAATACCCAAATGTGTTGGTGGTGGAATGGGATTCAGGGAAATTAGGAAGTTCAACCAAGCTATATTGGCTAAGCAGGGGTGGAGGCTTTTAACAAAACCAGATTCTTTGTGCGCGAAGGTGTTGAGTGGCAAGTACTACCACAATAGCAATTTCCTTCAAGCAGGTAAAAAGAAGAATTCCTCCCATGTATGGCGTGCTATCCTGCATGGCAGTGAAGCGCTGAACAAGGGGCTTATCAGAAGAATTGGTGATGGTACTGCGACAGGGTGTGGATCCTTGGATTCCAGGTAATTTCGGCCATAAACCTACCTATCATCCTGCTTCTGCTACAGCTTTGGTGGTCAGCGGTCTGTTGGTGGATGGCAATGTTGAGTGGGATATGCATAAGGTGGCTTCTCGTTCTGATGTGAAAACAATCTGCAGTATCCCTTTGGGCAAATCTTCTGAGGACTTCTGGGCCTGGGCATATGAAAAGCATGGATGCTTTACTGTCAGGTCGCTTATAAGCTTCTGGTTGGTGCTACGGATGAACAGCAAGCCTCCAGCTCATGTGGTGATGCCCATCCTTTCTATTTGAAGCTGTGGAAATTCAAGGTCCCTCCAAAAGTGAAATGCTTCTACTGGAGAGTCATCAAAGAATACATCCCTTGTCGTGACATTATGAAGAAAAGACACATAGAACGTCTAGCTACTTGTGAGATCTGTGGTGAAGAAGATGAGACAATCTTTCATGCTCTCACTAAATGCACTTGGGCTAAGGTTTTCTGGAAAACTCTGCGTGATCACACTGGTGTCACACTACCCGCCCTGCATCCTGATTCGTGGGCTGCGGATCTTATTTCCTGTAGAGCTACCTCTGATCGGGAGTCCTGCTTGATTATGTGTGGGCTTTGGGCAGTCTGGAATGCCCGGAACTCTCTCACAGATGGTGGTAAAGAAAGCCAGTGAAAACAAGTGTTCAATGGGCTGTTGATGTTGCTTTCGACCTCTGGAATGCAGGTTCCGGAAATGGCCTGGGTGACAAGCCGAAAAAATCTGAGCTGTGGAAACCACCTGATGGTGATTATGTAAAGATCAACGTTGACGCTGGATTCCAACAAAATGAACTCCAGGGTACAACTGGCTGCTTAATGCGAGACTGCTCAGGCGGACTACTACAAGCAAGATCAAGATTTTACCGTGGTGCTCCTAGTGCTCTTGTCATGGAGGCTATTGCTTTTAGGGATGGTGTCAAGATGGCTATTGATATGCGGAAGACCAAAATCCTGATTGAAAGTGATGCCCAGGTGCTTGTCAATCTTTGGGCAAAATCTGGAGAGGACAGATCGGAGGTGGCTACCATCCTGAAGGAGGTCAAGGAGTTGAGTAGGGGTTTTTCTAGTTTTCATTTCAACTTTGTTCATAGATCAGCTAATGCTGCTGCTCATCTGTGTGCAAAAAATGCTACAGCTGTTAGGCAAAGGTGTACTTGGGTGAACATGATTCCAAGTTTCCTGGCTGATTGCCTTCAGCTTGATTGTAACCCTACTATTTCTATTGAATGAAATGCTTCTGAATCGCAAAAAAAAATTGTACATATACATACGATATTTCTACACACTGTCAACTAGCAATTTTGCTGTAACAGATGGTTAAAGGAACACAGAACGAGAAATCTCACCATCAGTGGCCTGTTTTCAATAAGAGCTGTCCTGCCACAGTTACTAAGCTTCATTGCAGTAACCAGCCTTCGGATCTGCCATTCTACTGGCACTGATTGCACAATTTCAAAGAAATATGTTGCATAACCATATTCAGGCCGCTCAAGAACTAGCCTGTATCAAAATTTCAAAGGGGTTGCATAAGCATTCATGTCAGACGCCATGTTTACTAGAATACAGGGAAAGAGAAGTTACCTATTATGGCTTCTAAATACAAAAATGAAGGATTGCAAATCTCTGCACCATCCCCATTCCACAGGACAGTCACGGAACTGAAGATAGCGCGACTACAAGAGACAAAGATGTATGAAGCTAAATTTCAAGTGGAAAATGCACAGATTATCCAGATATGGTTTAAATACCTGCTCAATGAGAGAAATTAGGCAAGCTAAGCAGTAAATAGCCTTTCCTCCTCCCTTTTCATATCTGGCTGCAGACTTCAATAAGGATGCTCTCTGTGGAAACAACTGCACATTGACGAGTAGCATTGTCAACAGTTATACACCAATACCAGTGCACAAATACTTTGCATACATTAGATCACACAAAGATACAGTTGCAACATCTCAGGAGAACTTTGGAGCTAAGTAGGCATATACAAGAGCTGTATCCGTTTACAAACCCTTTTACCTATTACTTGAATTTGATCGTGGAAGCATCTACCTCGATGTAGAGTCTGCAGTGATAAATGCAGGACTAGTCCAAACAGTGTATTGTAGAGTAAGACTACAGTACTTTTATAGGGTATAGAGTTATTTAAACTGAAGAATTTCAAAGGGACACCTGGCAGATTCTCAATGTTCTGTACTTTCTAATGGCTAGCATTAGCTCACAGGAAGCTCCCAATATCAGTGTGTGTTGGATATAACTATAAACTACTATGATTTTCTATTTATTTTTCAGAGATTGAGTTGTTTAGCTCAGAGAACATGTTCCAGACAACAAAAATAACCTCGGGAACAGCGTTTTGGTGCCCGAGGGCACAGGATCCCGATATCTGGACCGTCCACGTTGCATCGTGATATGTGCCCATGTGCATTAAGTTACTAAGTGGAGTCGGCCAGTAAAACAAGTAAATGGACTGGAAAAACAACCGGTCTGGCGTGTCTTGTGGGCCAGGTATGGACAGCCATTTCGGTTCTGTCCAATGCAGGTGACGGCTTGGATGCTAGGTCAGGGTGTATCACGGGGACATGCCGCGATAATATCGTGGACCGTGGTACAGAATAACGTTTAGTTCTGACTGTTATAAGCTGGAGATGCTGGATCCGGTAGACAGGTAATGGATCTGAAGTTCCACCAAGTAGATTTGGGGTAGATCGTTTCGAAAATGCAGGACAGTAAGTTTAATTGGTATGGCTCTGTTCACAGTTTCCAATGGTAGAGGCGGCGGGGACACTGACAAACCAATGGATCTGGTTCGAGAACTGGCGAGAAGTAGCGTGGAAGGAGAATTCCAACCAGCGCCGGCACCGAAGTCGGCGAGGAACACTCATACGTCGTGGAGGTCCAGGGCCGCGGCGATGACTTTCATGACATGGCAGTAGACAGCCAACGCTCGCGGGAGTCACAGCCGGGGTCGGAGCAGTCAGCTCTCAAAGTAAATCCAAAGGCGCCGGGTTGGGCAAAGAGGTTAGTACGCACGAAAGGTATCTCATATGATTGTTATAGCTGAATTGTATGTAGACTGTAATCTTGTGTAGAACAGTTCAGTTCAGTAACATTGGTGAAGTGCATACTTACTTGTCATTAGATAAGGCACAGTGAAAACTTGGGTAAAATCAAAATAAAATTTTACATTGTGTAACCTTGGTCTACTTATATTAGCTCAGTAGGATTTCGTAATGCGCCAATGGGATATTTATTATTGAGTGTATGTGTTACACGAATGTGCACTGTCAGTGGTTATGGTGCAAAACTAGCTTGTCAAGTAAAAATATATATATTGACAGTAGCTCTATGCAGTTGAGTAGCATCGTTGTTGTGCAGACTTGGGATTGGGTCAGTGCCACCGGAGATACCGCAGGTGGCATGTTTTGAAGACTGCTAAAAAATGTCTCGGTCCAATGTACACCAAGATGCATGCCTTTAGAGCAGAATTCCACAAGGTGGTAAAAAAACTGGCACTAGACGAGCATGGGGAATGCTTCTCGATAAGTATAACTTGTCGTCTCATCCATACATGACCCAGGTATACGAGGTTCGTGAAAACTGCGCAAAGCCGTATTTTGAAGGTATGTTTAGCACAAGGATGACAAGCACCCAGCGAAGCGAGAGCGCAGACAGCATGTTAAAGAAATTACGTTCCTCCGTCCAGCCCAATGCACATATTTGTGAGACATTACATGAGGTGCAGTTTGACTGTGAATCTACAGAGAGCTTCGAGGAAAGGAGAACTAAAATTGTAAGTATCAATGAAATATGCTAAATTTATATGATACCCTGGATACTTACTTGTCTGGAATCTGTAATTTTGACAAGGCACTAGGGCAGCGCTGTAGTGAGGGTCAACCTGTCATTTGAGTGGCATGCTAGTAAGATATACACATGAGCGATGTTCGTGCAATTTGGCAATATTTTGTTTGAAGCTGAGTACCATGATGTCGAGGAGGTGGAGAAGAACAAGCTGTACACCACGACACACAGCCAGGCAGAGAAAGGAGAGAGGTGGTGTTGTGTTGTGTTCCAGAAGTTGATAGATGACGGTGGGTTAGAGTTTGAATGTGAGTGTGGCCACTATGCACACAGGGGATCTTGTGCTGTCATGTTCTGAAGGTAAGTTTTAGAGCATTTGCTGTTCTTCTTTGGCTCCTTTCTGAAAATAGCTGAGTTTGGAACTACAACTTTCAGGTGATGGACTGTCTTCACGTAAAAGAGGTGCTGGCGAAGAACATTACGAAGCGGTGGACCAGAGATTCACACGACATACTACCTGGCCATCTTGCCCATTATCAAAGAGAACCAATTAGCAAATAGGAGTTACACATACAAGCATTTGGCGCTTTATATGCACAATGGAGCTAGTGTGACTAGGTAATTCTAGTGCTGAAGCCTTTGAAAAACTAATTCTGATAAGCTATGGTTACAGTGGCACCATATACTGAAATAAGAGATGGGCTAGGTCTCGAGGATCGGCCAGCGGAAGAACAGGACGACAACGGAGCAAGATCAGGTGGCAGAAGTTTAACTATTTCTGCAGCAGCAAATGGAATGGCTGGTTTGAAAGCTCCGACGAAGAACCATGGGGCTGGGAGGCCAACTAGCAGCAGAGACAAAGCACCATATGAAGGGATGATCAAGAGAACGCTGTTTTGTAGCATGCCACGGACCAGCCCATAAAAGAACATGTCCCAACAGGGGTGATGCGCCAAAAGTTGCTCGGAAGCCGTCGAAGTGCACAAATCGCTGGGTAGAAGGGCATTGTCGGACCAATTGCACGAAGGTGATTGCAGAAGGGTGTGGCTGATGTATATATAGCTGTTTGCTGAATTATGATGACCAGTTTTCCTGTAGTGTCTAACAGAAATGTTCAGACTAGTCGATTCAATTTATTTCTTAAGGGTGTGTTTGGTTCAGAGGGTATGGTTTAGGGGATGAGGGCATCCCCAACCACCTGGTTAGAGATAGCCAATTTTGTTGTTTGGTTTCAAAGATGAAATGTGGTTGACGGTAGCCAATTTTATGTTTGGTTGGAAGGATGAAACTTGGATAGGATGTTGTGATGACCACCATGCCATGAGGTGGTGTGATTACCCCAATATATGTTTTATGTCTGATTAAAGAAAATACATATAATAAATAGTATTTCCTCCATCTAGAGCAAAAAAAAAAGTTCATGCGGCACCGACTGCAACTGTGTAAGCAAGAAAAGAGATCGGTACATGCGGCACTAATTTCGTAGCTAGCTGGCTTGCAAAATCGATAGCTCTCTCAGGTGCGTGCTGCACAAAAGCTGGCCTCCAAAATCGATTCTAATTTCCTAGTGCTAGTCGCTGCAACACAGCCACCTCAGGCAAGCATCCAGCACGCTAGTGTCCATCGGCCGCCACAGAAGCAGCAGAGATGCAAGGCTCGAGGGGGTCGGAGAGAGGAGGGACAGGGGCAGGCAAGGGACGCGAGATAGGAGCGACGACCAGCCCGTTCGGCGCCGTTCCGCGCCGCCGGCTCATCTCACCGTTCTCTGTCCAGGTCGAGACTGAGACAGGGCATCCCCGTCGCCGACTGAGATGAAGAGAGGAGAGGTGCCTGTACAGCCGCCGCCATTGCCGTCCGGTGTCGGTCAGCTCCTTTCCAAGGTGCAGCCGCCGCCCGTGTTACTCGATTTGCCGCCGCCGTCTGGTTCTTCGAGCAGGGAGAGAGGAGATCTCCAGGGAGGTGAGCAAGAGCAGTCGCGAGGAAAACGACTTCCGCGGTGAGTCTAGTGCGCGAGCCAAAAAGTGGTTGGCCTCATCCGGCAGATTTGGCAGGATGAGCTCAACCAGCGTTTCGGAAGCATATTCCTAAATTCTGGTTATCCCTATCCCTCTCACCCTCTAAACCAAACCGGGGGCAACCACTAAAAAAGTGGCTATCCCTAACCACTCAGGGGATAGCCACTGAACCAAACACACCCTAAGTGTACTGTCTCGGACTGAACATTTTCGCACAAAAAAGACTTGTTTGTTGTCGTAAAATCAGATTCAGTTTTAACTGAGAAATATTTTAGATTGATTATATAATACGAGTTTGATCACTATCTCCGGTAACGGATGTGCACAATTCTTTTAGTACTGGTGCACCCCTACAGGTTGTTGTGTCAGATGATGGAAGAAAATGAAACTGAAGACCCACACGAGGATGGTGGGCGATTTGTCCATGCTTGGCCTGCTGGAAAATTTAAACTTGTACTGTGGTAGTTTTGGAGAAGAAAACGAATGTGGTCAGTTCGGCTATGAGTAAGGCCAGTGTCAGATTGGACACCTGGCATTCGATAATTCAAAATTCGTATGCATGCAGTTCAAATTTTGAACTCGTATGAGTGTAGATGAGAGCCATCGTTGGTTGGAATCTAGTATGGTAAGAACTAACACACAGGTATAGAAAGGGATGGCACCTGCTTGCTTAAAAAAAGGACAGACCGAGTGCTAGAAGCTCCCACACCAGGTGGGGTCTGGGGAAGGATTATATGAGTCAAGCCTTACCCCTGCAAAGTGCAATGCAGAGAGGCTGAGTCGAACCCAGGACCTCTTGGCACAAGTGGGGAGTACTTCACCACTGCGCCAGGCCTGTCCTTCGTTTAAGTAAGTTATTAGCTATGGGGGCCAATGTTAACTAACTTTCGTTTCCTGCAGGGGAAGGCAGTTCAGCAAGCCTCCATTGCTGATCTGGTGTTGTGTTTCGGCTATGGAATGAAGAGGAAGCTTGAAGATTCAGAGAAAGTCAACTTTCGACTGAGGTAAGTTTGCAGGTTTTAGTGCTGTGGAAGTTACATCTTAACACAGTTGATGTGTTGGACCGACAAGATGCAGTTCTCTGTCGAAGAAAGGGGACTGCCCTGGACATTAGTGCCAAGGCGGTACACAACGGTACATGTAGCGGTCTATTCTGTTGTATTCCATCTGTACTGTGTCACCGACAGCATTTAATCGACTGCCAGATGTAGGCCATAGGATGCTGGGTGACCGTGCTGGAACCAAAAAGGCAGTTAAAATAGTATAGCGGTTCACCAATCTTAAAGCTTGTGTAGGGACAGGACACCGGGTGCATCTAAGCCCGGGTGCCAATGTGAATTTCCCCTTTATAACAAGTTTTTTACATTATTTCCTGGATCTGTTTACAGGACATATTTATTACAAAACCACCTGGCCTTAAGGTAAGGTGAGTTTAAGTAATGCAGCAGCCAACCGTCCCAAATGTAGACATTTTTTGCTAACATCACTCAACACAGTAACTTTGCAGTTCAAAATGATCCATTCTTGTGCTAAACTATGTATCGTAATGACAGGATTGCAAATCTTAATGTAAAGCGCTAATTGCGTTAAACTAATTAGTGTTGCATAACATCTTACTTTTGCAATGATGTTCTCGAGATCTTGGAAGTCACTCTCCGTGCAGTCTGCAATCATTTCATCATCCTCTCCAACATCATATAGCTTGATCTCTTTGACCACTATTCCTCTATCCAGAAGAATCTACATGCAGAAAAATAAACACACAAAGAATCACACAGACGACATTATTTTATTTAAATAGAATTATGTTCACAGTGAATAGTACCTGTAGAAGTCCTGGAGCATCTTCTTCAAGAGCTGTTTCAATCGAGTCCCTGCACACATTAATTCTGTAAGCATGATTTCAAAGACAGCATAAACATGCAAAAAGTAGACCATGCAACATACGTTGCCGTTTTCTTCTTCCTCCTTCGCCTAGAAGGGAGAGCAATACCCTCATCATTTTTGTCAGCATCTTCTTCGAGCATCTTTTCACTTGAATCTCTGCACATGTAAAATTTTATAAGAATAGATACGAAATACTGTGTGAACATTAAAGAACAAGTACTCATGCTGCATACATTGCAATTTTCCTCTTTTTCGTTTGACGAGAACAGTACGGAAGGTCTCCATTGCAGTTTTCCTTGAGATCATCATTGTTTGACTGGTGAGATTTCACACAAGGTGATTCAGATGGATAAATCGCATAACCTTCCAATGCAGGCTCCATTTTTACATCAACCAAACAGTTCCCAGAAGTTCTCACTGCCAGGTGACCTTCAGCATCCTCAACTGGGTTATAAGGAATTTTCTTGCCATTGACAATCACTGAAGATATTTGGTTGTCTAGAGGAATCTCACAAAGCAAACTCACATTGTCATCAGCATCCATACTACCTGTAATAGACGGCGCAGAAGAAATTTCCTGCACAGAATTATAAATAATATAAGAGACCAATATAGGTACAATCAGGCTTACTACTTTTGATCACTACCGCGAGTCATTATGAACAAATAGCAAGAAATATCATGGAATTCCTCAACGAGTATTTAAGATGATGATTACTATTTGTAAACCGTGTGTCTTAGTTTTAAATGCACATATGAACAACATGTAGATAACCACACAAATAATTGCAGTATCATCATATTAGATGTAATTGCTAGACAAATAATATTAATATCTTATGAGCTGTGGCTGCTTGGCTTAATTTGCTGCCCTACTAGTCAGACTGGATTGAATATAATAGATATGGGATCACCCATATCAATAACCACAAAAATCTGAAACTAAATCACTACGGCAACACCAACAGCGCTTCTTTTTTTTAAACGGGCAATAGTGCATGGTTGCAGCGGCTTGGAAAATATTATCAAAGTAATATGCTTAGTATTTAAAAAAGACAAAATCATGAGATGTTCCTATGAAAGAAATCCTGAAATGTTATTAGCATCACACAAAATGTTATTGCAGAACCGAAGCGGCAATCATGAGCAAAATAATTGGGGGGAGCATATCAGAACCTGCAACATGCTACATATATCTTCCCTGTAGGCTGTTCCTTCATGATTTCTGCAAGCAACATTACAAAACAGAACTTTATTGACGTAATCCGGGGAAAATAATAGCTAGCTAAAAAAGATTCATACATTTTCTCACTCTCACTTTTGGGAACTGGCCCAATTGTTTCAGCAGATACCCTAGCAGCGGAAGAACGCTTGTTTGCTACAAGGATTCTGTAGCGCTCTTGCAGAGACAAATGGTCTAGTTCAGTTTCAGCTTGATTGATATCTTCCCCAGAATCATCCTGCGCATATTCCCCAGAAATGATCATCTACTTATAAATGACATATGACAAAAGTATTTCAACTTTAGAAACTAGGGAGCCTGATGATGCTTAAAGTAGCAAGAAAAAACAAATAAATAATAAGAGTTACTGTTATCACAGACAGATCAACTGCAGAGAATTCAAGGGTAGCAATGGAGCATTAACTATAAAAGTAAAGGCACAAAGCACTAGACATGACAGAGAAATGGAGAACGGGGGACAGTAAGAACTAATGCAACAACAATCAAATCGATGCCAAAATAAAGCATAGCCGAAAGAGCAGTTAATTCTATAAAAAGTTCCAGAGTCCAAACATCACGTAACTTATTTAAGTAGTGCCAGACAATAAGGTTGAATTTCGAGTAGAATAATAAGGTTCAAAATAAACTAAACATGGAACAAGAACATGTTTCAAAAGAACCACAATGGCCAATGTGTCAAACATAAGTCATTCTGTATGAAGAAAACCTGCAATATGGCCCTAAAATGATGCATAACAAACAAATGTTACATAAAGATCTGGCCCAGCTTAATTGGCTAAGACAGGGACTGGAGTGACAATATATAGGTTGTGAGCTTTCTCGAAAAAAGAATGAGAAGAAAGATGTACGCTTTCTCAGAAAAAGAATGAGCAAATATGACAAAGCATTTACATGTTTATCTCCTTATAGGTGGAAGTATCTTTGCAAAGAACATTTACATGATAGTAAGGACAAACAAGCAGGAGAATAATATCAAAAGTAACATCTAGATTTATTGGCATAACATGAACCTGTCTGGAGAATTGTCACGATAACACATAGTATGTAATTCCTGGTAGCTTTGAAAAATAGATATGCACAGGATATGGACAGTCAAATACAGAAACCCACCAGTGGTTGCCTGCTGAGCACAATCCTAAATAGCAACTTATTTTCTTCTTTTGCTAATGTGTAAAATTTCTTTGAAGAAGCTTGAAAAGGAACATTTTCAGTTTCTGGTACATGATGAAACTACCAACCGAAATACTGAATGCAACAAAAATCTGTAGAACTAATTGTAAATGGTGAAAATGGTACAGATTATACTGGTATGCGATAATCGCCCTTTCATAAGAAAATCTAACTGTGCTACAGCAATGGAAGTAAGAACAAATAGTACCTGTGCAGATTGAACAGGAGCTTTTGCAGCCCATTCACAAAGATTATTTTCCGACTTGTAGAATATCTTTGATACCACTAGTTCAGCCTCATCCTCCATTCTGTTTTTTATATGATATTGATGTAATTCCCAGTTAGTTCGCTGAGGGCTGTTATCACTATTCTGGAAGGTGTGCAAGACAAATTCTTCCTTGCAACCTTGCAGACTCCCATCCAAGATTATTGATCTAGAGGCCCCACTTTTCTGCCAGCTGATATGTTTGTCATTCTTATTGTTGTATAAGTTTACTTTTTTGTGAAAGAAGTATGATGCATGTCCATCCTGACTCATACCTATACAATTGCAGCCAAATGTACAATTGTTAATTAGTAATGACATAGACAATCAAACAAGAGACGTACTTGCATTCCATAAAAAGTAAAATACCCGGCATATCTTGAGGATGGGTGCAGCCAAATCCTCATCTTCATCACAAGATTTAATGAACTCGCCGATGTATGGATGACGATGAGCCAGGCCGTTCCCAATTTCAGCAGCCAGATGCCATACTAGATCACTATCGCTGGGATTAAATTGTACACCTCTTGGTAACCCTGGCCAACTCTGCAATAAGACAAAAGCAGAATCCTAAAGTAAATAGCAATTCAACATGTTGCTAAGAGCTTCAATACCATTGCTTCATAGGGAAGATATTGGCACATTTGAAGGTTACAAGAGCAGATCATTGAACGGCTCAACATGATAATAAACAATATAGTACGATACCAAATTCAGTAAGCGCGTACAAAGAAGAAAGTTATTTTTATGAAAGAAGGTTCATGCAGGCATAGTCAAAGCAGTTCATAAGAAGGGCAAGACACTCTGGGTGTAGCATCAGCGGAGGTACTAGATACTACCTCTTAGAATCTTTAACAGCGAAGGTGTCAATGTCCTAGCAAGCTCAGATTGTGACACAAAAGAGTACTCTTTGGGTAATAATATGGATGAAGTTAAGTTCACAAATGATGTAGGGTTGCGAAAATTGGGGAAAGCCCATGGTGACTGCAATTGACCTTGCCAAACTTCAAAGTGACAAAATTCTTACAAGCTAAGTGAATTCATGGACTCTGGCACACCCAAGAAAGCAAGAAATAACAAGAAATGTGGCTCTAAACAAGCCCCGAGACCAAGAGAAATCTGCAACTTTGCAGCGACTAATAAATCAGACGGAAATGTATTAGAACCACACCTGCTGGGCCGCTCCACGAGTACCCTCCAGGGCCGAGCTAGCCTCGCACCTGCAAACCAGACAGAGATCACGACGCCGAAAATCTCGACAGGGCCGAATTACAAGAACTTGCCTGCGCGCACCTGTCAGGCGAGGGACGCGAGGGTTCCACCCGCGGCGCCGGTGGCGGGCGAAGAAGGCCGCTACGGCGCGCGGAGAGGGGAAGGTGGTCGGAGTCGGACTCGTAGTCGGGGCCGAGGCGGGAAGCAATAGAGTCGATGTCCGAGGCCATTGGAGGATTAGGGTTTGAGCGGGAGCACGAGGGGTGGCTTAAGCGACATTAGATCGAGTGTTCTGCCTGCCTGTGGGAAACTGGGTTTAGGAAGGGAGGCAGAGGGCTTAGTCCAAACAAGCCCAGATATCCAGAGTTGGGCTCGTCAGGCCTGCCATGTATATCTATCTTCTTCTTTTTTTGACAAAACCATATATCTCTATCTCTAGTTCTCTACTGCTATAAAAGCACAAATAACAGCGAAAAGTGCTATACTCGTGATCTCGTTTTTAAAAACTAAAAAACGTTATTTCTGTGTATCAAAAATTACTGATAAAATAAATAAATATAACAACATATCAAGACCTTTCAAGCTGAAGATATTTGCATGCTACTCTTGATTGGCACCCCAAAACGGATAAGAGTCGGTTGTTCGAGCATGCATTGTGTGAATTTGCTGCGGCAAGTCTATGAAGATTTTTGTTGTTTTCCTGTGAAAATCAACCAAAAATGGGTCAAGCTTGTGGGGTTGCTATTAAGAGGGTACTCAAGGTGGACAAGAGAGGATGGTCGTTATCTTAGATATTTGCACATACACATCCCATCCACAAGATAATTCGTGGTAGAGAGATCGAATAGTTAGATTGAAATGACCTTTAAACACTTTTTTCATCACAAATTGTGGCACAAGATTCTGGATGGAAATCCTGACGTTTCAAAACGTTCTAGTTCTAGTTCGAGTGGCATCTGGACATATCCAGTAGCCTATAGACTAGCACAAATCCTAACTTGGATGAATCTAGGCGTAAAGTACCATCCAACATCGAACAAAAAGTTACCCCCATGATTATACTTAGTATAGTTGGGTTTGTGGAAAACCCTAAATATGTTAGGCTCTCCCGGATGTTTTTTAGAGTTTGAAGGTCACCTTAAGGCGTACCACGAGTGATTGACTTCTCATTTTGTGCAGCAGGCTCAAGCAGTTGTGGTATTTGGGGATCCTTCGTGATAGCCCACTAACGAGTACATAGTATATGGGGTACCTCATGGAAGATAATGGCGAACCTCACTATTATGGGGTGGGCCCGTCCCACAGAACGGAGTAAAAGGCTAGTTTGAATATACCCAGAATACACAAGTTAGTCCAACACCACTTAAGGCGACACGAGCACCTGTAAGTGGATTAGGGAGCACCCGGGAGGCCTTCTTTACACACAACTCAACACCACCTGACGTTGCCCTTTTTACAAAGAAGTTCCAATCGATCATATAAAATAGTAGATTTAGTCTTGAATAGGAGTAGGGCTTTTATCGCGGGATGTCGAACACCTTTGACATGTAAGTTTTGTTGTGCCATCTTGAATTCTTTATCCAACCTGCTAAACACAAATACAACTAGCGGAAAATATGCGACCATTTTTTTATAACATAAACCATCTAGAGTTTTTTTACTGGGCCAAAATTTTGCCGCAATTTATTAATTAAGAATGAGTTCGACAGGAAGTTCGATAGAAAACATTACAACCGGATTACTCTCCCGACATTATTTTATCCAAACAATTAGCCCCGCAGCAACCCATAGCATCACCTCACTCTTATTTTTTTCAAGAGGGTCAAAGGCGTGGTGTGTTTGTTCCGGAACAACAAAGTGTTCTTCTCATTACAAACCTACCAAGAAATAAGCATCGTGATGGCGATGATGGTGATTGATCTGGCCATCTAGAGTTGTAGGGCCTCTTTAATTCGCAGGATAGTAGAAACATAGGAAATACGCAGGATTACGATGTCATGCCCATTCCATTCCTATAGGATTTCTAATGTAGCCAAATTTGTTTGATTTCATCACGGCTAAAGTAAAAGATTCTTACAAAGAGGTTTGAGTGGATTTAAGAAATCCTATGACATGTAGTACAAAAGATTTCTTAAGAAAAAATTGTACGAGGTTCAATCCTACGAATGCAATATAGGAAAAATTCCTAAAGAAATCGATCATGTAAAAAACCTATGAATATCTTTTAAATCAAGAGGCCCGTAGTGCATACGTGCCCAAGTGCCTTCAAAAAATGAAAACCTCCGTTGGGCCCGATACCACACACTGTACAATCCCTTCCAAACTTCCACCGGTGCGCACGACATGCCTTGGATAAAATTTAACAGTCCAATGAAAACAAGGAAAGAAAAGCACGCAAGCACAAAGAAGGATGAGGCGACGCCTGATCTGCCCGCTCCTCCGTCTGGCTCATCTAAAGATTACATTCTTGGGAGAAACATGAGCCTTCTCAGAGCTTAGACATTTCTGACCGTTGATAAGGAATTACGGGCGATCCTGGCCGTTGATCTCTTACCGCGCGTGAGGTACATAAGCTGCGCCCGCACGGTAGAAACCCTAGCCGCCAATCCCCACGTCCTCTCTCCCTAATCCCCTCGCGTCTTTGTTCCTCTCCAGCCCCGCCGCCTTGCTCCCGCACCCTTTCTCCTCCTCCATCTCGCGGCCTCGCGCCGCCGCAGCAGCGCAGCTGGCCCTCCGTCGCCGCCCAAATCCTAGCTCCCATTCCCTCACGTGGACGCACCCATCTCCTTCCTGTGTTTCCTCCCGCGCCTCCGACGCTCCGCTTGATGCCGGTCGATCCTGTGGTGCTCGCCCGCAGGTATGCCTTTGTGGCCTCTCCCTCCTGTCTCTGCTCTCTCTCCCCTCTCACCTCCTCTCTTTCCAAGCAGCTGGAGGCGACGACGCAGAGATGTCGCGCGAGAGCAGCTTGACCTTCGCTGGAGCGTCCGCAGCTCCATGGTGGCCGGCGGCGCGGTATCTGGCCGCAGCAACTGCGTGTTGAAGCTCCCCCGGACCGTACGGCATCCTCCTGCAGCAAGCCTCAATCCTCATGACTTCCTCTCAAGCAAGGTGATGTGCTGCTCTCTCTCCTAGCTCTCCCATGCTTGATCTTCTTTGCCGTTGCAACGGAGGTATCTGCTTACCTAGAGAGCTCACTGATATGTCACCTCCGGGTTCATGATGTTTATGCTCGCTAGGTGTTCGACAATTTTTCCAGATGAGCCAATACATTTTCTCTGGTTGCAGTGCAGGCTGGACAAGAGATCTAGAAGGCCCGCTGAGGCCAGCGTGAGCTTTCTTGATTTGAGTTGCCAGGCCTGCTATGACATCATCAAAGTACTTACGTAATGGTGTTATTTCCTGATGTATAGATCCTTATTTGTACTCTCAAGTTTGCAACTTATTTGCTCTCCCACTATGGTAATACACCGTAGGATCCTGGGAGTAGCAGCATTTGGTCGTTGCCCAGAAGATGTAGATGTATGGCCTCTTCCTCAAGGTGGGTGCTGCCTTTCTTTTTATGTGGTCCAGCTTGCTAATTAGTTATGTTAGACAAGAAATTGATGAATCGGCTTACGATTTTGAAAAGATTCAGTGAGACAAACAATGGCAGCAGCCCAGCCAAGATAATTGTATATATATTTACTCTGAAATTTCTGGTGCAAATATTTTAGGCAAACCGGCAAGGTTTTCATGCATCTGTTCCGATTTTCACGGACATAGGTAATCAATTGTTTTCCTCCCATAGCCTTTCTAAACCCACAGAATCTCTGAACCCAAACTCATTTTCTAACCTTCATGAAGTAACATTCTGAGGAGGTTGTGAATGGGGATGCAACAACTGCTCCTTAAAACTAAAATGTTCAAATACTCTTGGAAAATGTTAAATTTTGTGACAAAAATTTATGTGAGGTGCATTGAGACCCATAACCAATATTTGCGGTCAATTTTAGGAAACTTGACGCATAAGTATTTAATATATGGGTAGTGAAACTTCATATGCATCTGATGCATTGGTTTGCTTCTTTTAATCTTCTGCCAGCTTCGGATGTGGCTACTCGGATGGCTGCGCGACGGCACATCCGAGACGATACATAGGATCAGTTCCTTCCTTGGACGTAAGGTTATCTGATGTCGATATGAAAAATTTCTTTTGATTATGCAGGTTCTACTACTACTTAACAGGTTTTGCTCATTCTGATCTAACCAAACTGAACCAAGCTAGCCACGGAAAGCAAAGTCATTATAATCCGTCAGCTGGAGTGTATTCACTTGATGTAGTACAGATTAGCAGGTAAATAATTCGGAATGTGCCCTCTAGCTGCCGGTCTGCACCTGATTTATTGTCAGATTACTTCCACTCAATGATTTCTAGCTATAGTGTAAATATCTACTGATTTTTTCATGAATGAATAGAGTGCAGGCTGACCAACAAGCTGGATGAGCTGGAATAACTCGACCTGGCAAGTGTTATAGTTTATATCCAAGTTCCATCTACCTATATTCACTTGCTGGAAGTGTTCAATATCTGGAATCATTCTTGATATCGACATCCTGAAGTTTGATTTCATGAACTCTCTACAACTAATGTCACTTGCAACATCAAGGTGAGCACCCCACTGGAAGATTTTTCCTTTCACACCATGCTGCAGCAAAGTGATTGTCCATGACTATATATTTAAATTTTGCATCTTTTGGAATGAACACTAAATGTATAGCCGCTGCTAGCACTATTACACTAAGTTAAGTTGTGCTTGAATAGTTTGGTCAATTTAAATCATTTGCTGATTGTTTTTCCCTCTAGCTGTTTATTGTCTGCATTGTAACTCTATGTAAAAGATGGACGCTAACTAAATATTAGTGCTTAGTTTTTTATCCGAGTTTAAGTTGTTCTTGCATAATTTGGTCAATTTAAATCATTTGCTGATTATTTTTCCCTATAGCTATTTATTATTTATTGTCTGCATTGTCACTATATAAAAGATTGAAGCTAACTAAATATTAGTGCTTAGTTTTTTATCCGATTTTAAGTTGTTCTTGCATAATTTGGTCAATTTAAATCATTTGCTGATTATTTTTCCCTATAGCTGTTTATTGTTTATTGTCAACATTGTCACTATATAAAAGATTGAAGCTAATTAAATAGTAGTGTTCAGTTTTTTATTCAAGTCTCTTATATTGGAGTGAAATATTAACAAATTAATATTGTTACTCCTGGTATGGTGTATTTTGAAAGCATGTGTGTTATGATCACTAACCATTTTTCTTTGTTTTGTAGGCAGACAATACTACCTTGAATTACTGCCCAGATCACTCATTAATGCCAATGAGATTGTATTAGAACAGGATGATACTAACGAACAATGTGCTAAACCATTAATTGTTCCCGTTTAGAACATTGTGCTATTAATTGTGTCATCTTCTGAGCTTCATGGGCAGTTTTTACATGCTTGGTGCTTCTCTATACAAAAGAGTAATCAACATAGTTTACGATCTATGGTATGGTAATGGAAATAATCTCATATTTTGTTAACATGCCTAAAAATGTCATTAATCCCTCAAGACAAAAGGAAGTGCCATATCTTACCTTCCATCACTTTTGTACATGTGAATCTAAATGCACTTTGTTTCATATCTATTTAAATTTTAAACTTTCACCTGCATGAAAAGCAAATAGTACTTTCAGATCTCTTTGGCCTGCTACTGTCTTCCTTCTCTTTGCAGCTTTGGAATATACAATAAGGTGAATGACGCTGAAAATAACCGCATCACGGCGATTTGGGATGCTCGGTCGTCCGATCAGACAAAGATTACAAGCTGGGATTTCTCTTACAGTGGTTTTAGAGGTATATAACCTATTATTTTGCAGCGGCAACATCTATATCTTCAGGTACTATTTTCAGTAGGAGCCATCATCATAAATAAAGTTATATATTTACTCTTTTTATCTAGAACTCATGGCATGTGAAAGTAGTGTGTGAGCTGTTCAACCAGTTATTATTGTAAGGAGTTATATATGAGGCATATTTTTTTTGGACAATTTCATCATGCATTTGCATTTCAGAAAAATGAA
The DNA here is from genome assembly GCA_947311845.1 of Poa pratensis. Classification (NCBI taxonomy): domain Eukaryota; kingdom Viridiplantae; phylum Streptophyta; class Magnoliopsida; order Poales; family Poaceae; genus Poa; species Poa pratensis. The sequence continues at coordinate 30,581,872 of CAMZMU010000076.1, read as the reverse complement.
TGTTAATTCTACCTCGTGTTTTTGGTTAGAGAACATTGTCAAATGATATGTGTTTCACAATTAGAACTGCATATGGCCACCTTTTTTCTTCTCATGATGTAAGAGGACCTCAAGATTTTTAAACGTCAAACGTCTCATGCTTGGTTATTTTTTCTGAGTAAGTGTTTTCCTTGTCCCGAGTTCTAGACCTAAAGGTGATTTTGTAGGTTTTTGTAGGCAACTTAGCTCGATGCTCTTAGGCCTTCCACAGTGTGGCCGATGCCCAAAAACTGAAAAGTTAACCACCTCATCAGTTATTTCCAGTACCAAAAAAATAGTACGTATATTTCACTATGGAAAAAAAAGTGGACGGTCTAGATCGCCTAGCATTGGAAGTAACTGGTCTGTTGGTGAGGTTTTTAAGCTCCCCCTTTTTAGTGATGTTTTGAGTATCAAGAGTGTATGTGTTTGGGACTGAACCGATCCTTTCATACATGGACGTTGAAACTGGATGTATTGGAATTTGATAAAAATAATAATTCCACATCTAATTTTGTGTTTTGTTCAAATTGGATTAATGATGTTTTGAGTATCAAGCATGTATGTGTTTTGGACTGAACCAATCCTTTCATACATGGATGCACAAACTGGATTGGGCATTTGACAAAAAAATCCTCATCTAATTTTGTGTTTTGTTCAATCTGGATCAATGCCTTCTTTTAGTTTGTAATTGCTTGCTCATTTAGCTGACCGTGTCATATTCTATGATCCATGTGGTAAAATATTTTGAGCATGGTCCGAAATCTATGAGATCTATGAGATAAGCCATTGCCTTTTTTCTGCCTCAGACTTGGGTCGAATGTACATGAATTGTACTTATTGTGGATGGATTATGTTCACTTTACTTTACATGACTAAGATTCAGGAGATCTGAAACCATTTTAGCTTGCATCACTAGAGTGTAAAATATAGATGTTAAAGTAAACTGAATAGTCTCTCTACCATTTGTTACTATATATATATATATTCTATGGTACTGCAGGGCATAGAAATAGTGTTAGCTCAGCTGATCAAATATCTCACAATTACTTTTGTGATATATGGTCTCACTGCAAAAAATATTACCCCAGGTGATCATATTCAGTTCCAATAATCCATAGTTGTTATGGTGTGCCTCAATGTTGTGGTTTATAGTGTGTAAAATTTTAGCCAAGATCTCCATCTTTCTCATGACCTCCTCTCCAGCTGTCGTTAGAAGAGATGTCACAGCTGCCCTAGCTTTCATTTCTTCGGTTCACTTGCAATTGAAGTTCTCTGAAGGTAAGACCATTTCAAATGCGACCTCATTTATTTTTCGTTTTTATTTTACCTTCAGTAATTCTTAACTGTGAAACTCCATGGGCTCGGATAAGAGTGAGTTTATATATGTTAGCAGATATTTGTTAGATGGGTGATCAGAGTTACCGAAATCATGTGATCTCATATGATCTTGGTGTTGTATTATGAGGATGGTTAATTTTTTTTCTTTTATTCCTAAGTGAGTTGGCATTGCAAACGTTTTTCTAATCAGCAAGATTGTCGGATGAATTAGGTATCCTATGCATGACGGGATGATCTCTTACCATGTTTCACTGCCAGATCATAGCCATAAAATACATGCTTCTTAATCAGCATCACAAAAATGTTACTTATCTGTAGTCCCATCCTTTTATATGGTGTGCTAGAAACCAGGTCACCTTTCATGTTGTATTTCTCTGAAAAATCAAATAAGCAGTTGTTGATATAAAACCATTAACTTGAGAAAAGTCAAATTGGTGCATGCACAGAACACTCAATTTGATAAATACACTGGTTGCATATATTTATTATTTCTTTCCTATTACCTTGCATACATTTGATAGTGATGACTTGAGAAAAGTCAAGTCGGTGCATGTACAGAACACTCAGTTTGACAAATACATTGGTTCCATCTATTTATTAATTCTTCCCTATTATCTTGCATAGTTGCACTTTTTAATCAATTTATATCCTTTTATTTATCGGGTTTCAGTTTTGCAGGCTCAAATAAGCACCTTTTCAACAATACTGAAGGACGTGGGTTGTTCCAGGTTTGAAGAATCATCTTGGTGTATATCAATCATCTACTACCTATGTTTCGTAATATAATTTCATATTTTAGTGGACATGTTGCTATTCAGATATTTGATATTTCAATGTTATCTTCTTTACCATGGTCCTCAATTGGGCCGAAGTTATTGATATGCTGACTTGCGATTTCAAACGTATTGTTGAAATAAAATTATGATGTCATTTCTCTTTACCATGTAGTTCTATAGGAATCATATGCTATATTAATGAATCACTAGGTATGTTTCTTGGGATATTTTACAAGTCCTAATCAGACGGATAAAGAGGGGCATATAACACGATATATGAGAGCTGTGGCTGGTGCGCACTAGGGGGGGAGAATGCTCCAGGTTACGTCAGGTATGAATGGTATACACTCCTCAAACCTGTTAGACCTGGTGTGCCTGACTAGATGCACCATGTTGCAGGGTTATTGTTCTAACTGTGAATTTCTTACAGAAATGTTGCTTCCCTGGTTGCCATGAATGACCTACTTTTGAATGTTCCTACATCTGCTGGAGATCGGTGACGATGAACCCGGTTGACCTTCCCCTTCCCCTTTGACGTTATGTTGTTTGTGGCAAGGGTGTGCACTTGGTGCCTAGAATAAGTTCATTTTAATCGCCATGCGACTCCTGTTAAGTTTGTTTGTAATAACCTTATGACTGTGTTAGTTCTAATTGAACCCGTGGTGCTTTTATGTACCAATGTTGGGTTGCGTGGTACAACATGGATTGAACATATTTACCCATATTTACCCTTTGTCGATTACGTGGCCTATGCTATTCCTCACAGTTTCATCATGTTGTCATCTGCCTTACTTATCGTAGACTCTACGAACCGATTGTTGTGTGCTTCCTTGTGAAGTTGGTGTCTTCCTCCCAGTGGCGGAGCCAGCCGCAAACTACTGTGGGGTCGGCCAACTCATGTGGGGTCTGACTGTGTTGATAGGAGGGACCAATGCATAAATATGTATAAAATGAAGGGGGTTTTCAGAAAAGCTGTGGGGTCGGTGGGGTCAGCCGACCCCACAGCTAACACGTAGCTCCGCCACTGCTTCCTCCCAAGCTATAAATCGTTGTGATATGGATCTATTCCTGATGTTCTCTGACCTCGGAAGCCTTGGCTTGGCGTGATGGTGCGCTGCTGTGTAGAGGCAAAAATGACGTGGTATTATTCTTAAAACAAATTGTCACGTGCTTATTGAGCTATGGAGCACACGATGGAAGAATAGAGCTGCTGTCCTTCGGATACTTAAATCTTTGAAGCTAACACTGCAGCTCATCAAATCAAACTGCTAATCACGCTTACAGCCGAGTGTGTCTGGTCCTTCCAGGTGCCGGTGTTTTTTTATCCCACTGTATCCGCTCCAATGTTGGTTAATCTACGAAGCTACAATTCGAGAGAAAAAAAAAGGTTAAAGAGAAAGCGCTGCGATGCAGTATCCCAACCACGGTCATGTCCATGTCTTGCAAGACGAGCGTCGAAGAGCCGAAGAAGACAGTGTGCGTGCGATGGCGAGCACCGCGCCGTGCGTCCAATGCCACATGGTGGACTGGACTGGAAATTGACCGTTGCTGCGCCAGGTCCTCCACCTCGCACAGCGTGCCCACCTGTCCGTGCCGTCTGACATGTGGGTTCTGCGTGCTGGCCCGCTTGGCGGCGCTTTACTGGCTACTGGCGGTTGTCCAAAGTCCACGGCATCTCTGGCAGCTGGGGAAGCGGCGCAGAGATCACGATCACTGACATGCGGGCCCAGGAGTCTCTGGAGGTCCACATCTCAGTTGAACTCAGCACCGGGGGAGTGTATAGCCGTTGGATTGCTGCCACGCGCTGCGATACAAGCGTGAGGATGTCCCCGAAAAGATACCTCCAGTGCTGACATGTGGGTCGTCCAGACGTGGTGGGCACGGCTGTCAGTGACACCGGGGAGGGGTACGCGAGCGAAGCAACGGATCCATTGGTGGCCCTGCTTCCCATTGGGCCGCGGCCCTACTTTTGTACAAAAGCCCCTCCTTTTCCGCGTCCTCATATTTATAGCCCGACTCGCCACGCCTCTCCTAGTCTCCTGTCTCCACTTCTCTTCTTCTCTTCCCTTTCGCTTCTTCCTCTTCTTGGCATCCTTCGGGATAGGATCTTGGAGAAAAGGAGGAGGAGTAGTAGCTAGGTCCCTTTTGCTTCTTCTTCCAAGTTAGGAGAGAGAGAGAGAATCAGTGTGGAGGGACTCAGGGACTGACCAGGTTTGGAGTTCCTTGAGACGACATGAGGAAGCTCTCCTTTCTCCTCTTGCTGCTGGCCGCAGCTGCAGCCGTTCATGGCGACGACGGTGAGATTCTTCGCGTCGTCCTTCTCTTTCCTTCTGCAAGGCTGCTCTGTTTGGCATTTACTGTGCCCTGATTCTTGCATCATGGTTTCTGATTTGTTTTCATGGCACACGCTTCTCTATTTTGGGCTATCTCCATGCTTCTGTAGTGTGTGTGTGGATTCTAAACTTAGGCTGTAGGTTTATTTTTCTTGCTGGAATCCTGGAAAAAGTGTAAACCCAGCCGAGGCTAAGTGTGATTGAGACTGGTCGAACTAGCCATGTCCCTATCCCCTGGATTTCTTTTGTTTGTCCTCATATGATCTTGGTGTATTCCGGCTCGTCCTGTTGGGTAAGTTCAGACATTAGCTCCCTCTTAGTATCAGATTAAGCGGAGCTGTTCATAGACTAGCATGGGGCAATATACTAGCTAATCAGTTGGTAACTTTTGGGGTTTGGATTTGACTGCTCGTCCTGCTCACCCACCTATTCTCTGCTTGCCCACTCGGTCTCCATAGGATTCCCTTCCCTGTCTGTCTCTTCCAAGTTCCAAGCCGTGTGCGTATTCCTTGCCCCATTCACGTGAACTCGACAGTTTTTTACTATATGAGTTGTGCACGTTCTCTGTTCTTGGAATAAGATTAACTTGTAGCGAGGAGAAGGAATATTGTTAGTAGGGAATTTGCATCAAACGGTCATCCCCACACTATGACGTAATCTATCTGCGTGGAGTACTAAAATAATGTTAGTAGGGAATTTGCATCAAACGGTCATCCCACACTATGACGCTAATCTATCTGCGTGGAGTACTAAAATAATGCAGTACCGACCAAACCAACCCCAGCATCCCATGAATCTGTGATGGCTTTGCGCATAATTTAAGCAGAAAGAGGGGGTGACTGCCGAGTTCGTACAACGGCCCATCTTAGCATCGGGCCCTCTCTGTCTGCCTCTTTTCTTCCATGGTAGGAGAGCATCAGTTTAATGGCGATGCCGGGCACGACTCGGGTCAGGCATTAGCATGGCACGGTCAAACTTTGACCGATGCTAAATGGGGGTTTGCGTTTAACTTTTTGTGTGTGTGTGTTGTGTTTATCTTCAGGGTGATCCAGGGTTAATGACTCGGTAATTATGTCACGGATCACACGCCGATTGCCTCTGTGGCCTGCGAGCTTGTCAGCGCTCTGAGCGTGCACAGAACCGTCTCGCTCTCGCCACGAGTTCTTCTACCCGTTTGACTGTGCAAGCCAAAGCTTGATGTTTTCGGGACCACCTGGCAGTGCCATTGCGTTGTTACTCAAGTCACGTCCATGGCGTACGCGACACAGCTCGCCCTGTCTGCGCGAGAGCAGCACCGGCGCGAGAAAGCCCGGGATTGCGTGGATGGCCGCAGGAGAGCTACTGTACCGTTCAGCTCTTCCCAACGTCTTTCCCATACCCGGTGGCCAGCTGCCTCGCCCCTTGTGCTTTACAGCTAGCACTGTCTGTGTCCTCTCCCAAAGAGTTGTCCATCCTTGCTCATTTTTCATTGGGGAAATTGGTTTTTCAGTATGGCACATTTGGTATCGACATTTATAAAAACATTCCCTTGTTCTCTCTTGTACTTCTGAGTTGATAATTGGTTTTATTTTACAGTAAAACATCTATGGGGAGTACTGCATCAACTGTAAATATGCTTGTTTGTACAGAAATACCATATTTTTGACAATTATCCTTGCTCAATGTGATTAAATTCTGATCTCAATGGTTAAAAAATCCATGTCACAGAAGAATTTGGTTACAAGCTCTTCTTCTTACACATGTTTTTATTGTTATCTGAACTTTTCGTGGGCATCATGCAGGGGCGTACATCGGCGTCAACATCGGCACGGCCATGTCATCGGTGCCGGCCCCGACGCAGATCACCACGCTGCTCCGCTCCCAGAACATCCGGCACATCCGCCTCTACGACGCCGACCCGGCGATGCTGTCTGCGCTGGCCAACACGGGCATCCGCGTCATCGTCTCCGTGCCCAACGACCAGCTCCTGGCCATCGGCAACTCCAACGCCACGGCGGCCAAGTGGGTGGCGCGCAACGTGGCCGCGCACTACCCGACGGTCAACATCACGGCCATCGCCGTCGGCTCCGAGGTGCTCTCCACGCTCCCCAACGCGGCGCCGCTCATCATGCCCGCCATGCGCTACCTCCAGAACGCGCTCGTGGCGGCGGCGCTGGACCGGTACATCAAGGTCTCCACGCCGCACTCCTCCATCATCCTCGACTCCTTCCCGCCGTCCCAGGCCTTCTTCAACCGCTCGCTGGACCCCGTGCTGGTGCCGCTGCTCAAGTTCCTGCAGTCCACGGGCGCGCCGCTCATGCTCAACGTCTACCCGTACTACGACTACATGCGCTCCAACGGCGTCATCCCGCTCGACTACGCGCTCTTCCGCCCGCTGCCGCCCAACAAGGAGGCCGTCGACGCCAACACGCTGCTGCACTACACCAACGTCTTCGACGCCGTCGTCGACGCCGCATACTTCGCCATGGCCTACCTCAACGTCACCAACGTGCCGGTCATGGTGACCGAGACCGGGTGGCCGCACAAGGGCGACGCGTCCGCCGAGCCGGACGCCAACTCCGACAACGCCGACACCTACAACAGCAACCTCATCCGCCGCGTCATGAACGTCACCGGCACGCCCAAGCACCCCGGGGTGGCCGTGCCCACCTACATCTACGAGCTCTACGACGAGGACACCCGCCCGGGACCACGTCCGAGAAGTACTGGGGCCTCTTCGACATGAACGGCATCCCCGCGTACGCGCTGCACCTGACGGGCTCCGGCGTGCTGCTCGCCAACGACACGACGAACAATACCTTCTGCGTGGCCCGGGAGGGCGCCGACGAGAAGATGCTGCAGGCCGCGCTCGACTGGGCGTGCGGCCCGGGGAAGGTGGACTGCTCCGTGCTCACGCAGGGCCAGCCGTGCTATGACCCGGACACCGTACAGGATCACGCCACCTACGCCTTCAACGCCTACTACCATGGCATGGGGATGGGATCAGGGACGTGCTACTTCTCCGGAGTCGCCGTGATCACCACCACCGATCCGAGTAAGTTCAACGGCCCTGTCTGCCGAGTATATTTCCTTCCTTATCAACTGTTCCTTCGCATTCTTGGACTCATTTCGTCCAATCTTTTCTTCTTCTGCTGCAGGCCATGGGCCTTGTGTTTATGGTGGGAAGAACGGCAGCGCGTTGCTGAACGGAACCTCGCTAGCGCCGTCGTCGAACTCCACAACGGGCTCCGGCTCCCGGCGGGCAGTGGGCGACGTCTCGTCATTCGTCCAGATGGTCATCACCGCGCTGCTCTTGAGCGTAGTTGTTCTGTTGTAGGTAGGATCTCTGAGAAGAACTAGGAAAGGCAGGGAGCAGAGTAGTTGCTCGTGAGAGGATTCATTTTGTTGTCAAGTGAAGGTGGCCTCGGTGCTGGGTAGGGCTGGACATAAAGCTCGAATTTCGTTAAGCTTATTGAGCGCTCGGTAACTCGACTCGTTTATGCTCGACTCGTTATCTTAACGAACCGAGCCGAGCAGCAATTTTAGCTCGTTAATACTAACGAGCTTAACAATCAAACTAACGAGTTTCGTGAGCTACTCGTTAAGATCTTTAGCGTCGTGGCAGCATGGCTACAAATCTATATGTTGTAGCCCATCCAACGATTAACAAGTTAGCAATATTTATTTTCATTTGAGTGTGTGAAACTATTATGAGTTTGTGAACTATTTGTTGTCGATTTGTCATTTTTAAACTACTTTTATACGTTTTATGGCTGAAATCTTTTTAGATGCATTTTAAGTTTTTTTACATCTTCTTAACGAGTCTTAACGAGCTGCTCGCGAGCGCTCGTGAACGTCTAACGAACCGAGCCGAGCTTTAGTTTCAGCTCGTTATTCTTAACAAGCTTAACGATCTGAGCCTTAACGATCTCGAGCCTTAACGAGCCGAGCCTTAACGATCCGATCAGCTCGTTAGTCCAGCCCTAGTGCTGGGTAATCCTTGTCATTCCAAATGGAACGGGATGTGGTTCTGTTGCTACTCTGGTATTGGTTGGGATTTGGGTTGGATGTTGGATGTGATCATCTGATTAGAACATAGGAGTGTGTTGTTTACCTGTATCAGACAATCCCTACCACCGGTCGTCCACACGGCGACGCCGCCTCGCCGGCCGCTGTCTACGAGCTGCGTCCATCACATTGTTGTACGTTGGTTGGGTGACTTGGGTCGCTCGTGGTGGAATTGGTGGACATAGAACTGCAAGAAACAAATAAAAACTGAAAACTGCTGGAACAATCGTCATAGAACATGAACGGAAAGATGCTTCGATCGTAATTGAACAAGTGTAAAATAAGAAGAAAAACTTCTTGTTGATGTTGGAATCAATCGTCATGGAACATGAAAAAAAATGCCTTATCCTCATCTAACAAGTGTAAATAAAAACTAGCAGTATATGCTGAAATCGTATGGAATTAAGGCTTAAGGGATCAATCAGTAGAGATTTGAGTGCACCAACGTCATTTATGGGAACCCAAGCGAGATGCATCAAATTGAAAATGCAAAATGGGTGTCATATATGGACGTAGGTTTGAACTTGTTGATCATCAAATGATAGACATGTGAAGATGGTCTTCAAAAAGATGATAATCTGAGAACTATTCGAGGACATCACACAGTTCAAGATGACCATGGTTGAAGGACATATTCTTGAATATGATCTTTAATGAATAAATCACCATGTAGTTCCTATTGAAGTGGAGAAAAACAGAAATTCACATTGACTCCCGAGATCATATGCTCCTGTTATGTTTAAACAAAATTCAAAAATAGTAAAACATTTAAAAATCTGAAAAAATGGAGGCGAACACATACAAATGCACAACATACGTGCCAAGTTGCGTGATGAAATAACATTTGATATGTTGCGTGCAAAAAAAGACAAATCGGTGGCCGAAATGGAATTTCAAAAACAAATTTTTTAGAGCACGGATTTTGTTATTTTTGCACAGAGCACAAGTGCACAACACATGTGATTTCATCATGAAACTTGGCACGCATTTAAAAATCATGTATATGTTCCTCACCAAAAAAAATCAGAATTTTTTAAATTGTTTTACTTTTTTTTCAGTTTTGTCTAATACAACAGGAGCATATGATCTCGGGAGTCAAAACGCCTCTCCGGTAGAAAAACTCCAACTTTGAGGGCCAAAAGCTCGTTTATTTCCGCACGATGAGCCCAAGATCGTCAATAACGGAATTTGTATGTGGGAGTGATGACCAAAACGGTGAGGTGACATGTGCTGAAAAAGGTTTGGGCTTCGGATGGGTTTAGAGATCAAAACTAAAACACTAGATCTGCTCGAAGGATCCAATCATAGATTCTTTGGAGGCTTGATGACGTGAAACACACGTTCGTTGGGAGACCCCAAGAGGAAGGTATGATGTAGTCAGCAGCAAGTTTTCCCTCAGAAAGAAACCAAGGTTATCGAACCAGTAGGAGCAGCAACTCTTCAGAAGGTTGTCAACGGCGCCAGAAAAATAGTGTTGTGAGGGAGTCTGGACTGTTGACGTGGAATCTGCACACAACACAATCAAACTACTTTGCCCCAACGAAACAGTGAGGTTGTCAATCTCACTGGCTTGCTGAAAACAAAGGATTAAACGTATGGTGTGGAAAATGAGTATTAAATTGCAGAGAATGAAAAAGGAACAGTTTGCAGTTTGTGGTTGTTTAATCAGTGTAAAAGAATGGACCGGGGTCCACAGTTCACTAGTGGTGTCTCTCCATAAAAGATAACTAACATGTTGGGTGAACAAATTACAGCTGGGCAATTGACGAATAGTGAGCGCATGACAATGCATATACATGACATGTTGACTACTATGATATTTAATTGGGCATTACGACATAATACATAGATCGTTATCCAACAGCATCTATGACTAATAATCCACCGCCGGGTTGTCATCCGAGTCCCCATTGGTATTAAGTTGCAAGCAACGGATAATTGCATTAAGTAAAGTGCGTAATGTAAACAAACACATATGTCCGTGGACATAGCATCGTTAGGTTATCCCTAGTGGCAACAGCACATCCACAACCTTAGAACTTTCTGTCACTGTCCCAGGTTAAACGGAGACATGAACCCACTATCTAGCATAAATACTCTCTCTTGGAGTTACAAGCATCTACTTGGCCAAAGCATCTACGAGTAACGGAAAGCATGCAAGATCTTAAATAACATATAAGATAGATTGATAATCAACTTGACATAATATTCAATATTCATCGGATCCCAGCAAACACAACATGTAGCATTACAATAATATGATCTTGATCATGTAGGGCAGCTCACAAGATCTAAACATGATGGCACAAAGTGGAGAGACAACCATCTAGCTACTGCTATGGACCCGTAGTCCAAGGATGAACTACTCACGCATCACTCCGGAGGCAGGCATGGCGATGTAGAAGCCTCCGGTGACGATTCCCCTCTCCGGCAGGGTGCCGGGAAGAGGTTCTGAACCCTCCCGAGCTAGGGTTGACGACGGCGGCGTCTCTGGAACTTTTCGTGGATATTTGCTCAGGTACTTAGGGTTTTCGCGTCGGGGGGAATAAGTAGGCGAAAGGGCGGCGGCTGGAGACCCGAGGGGCCCACACCACCCCAGGGCGCGGCAGAGGGGGGCCCGCGCCCTGGCGTGTGGGGCCCACGTGGCTCCTCTCCGTGCCTTTGGTCCGTCAGTGAGTTCTGGTAAAATAGGGACCCCGTGTAGTTTCGTCCAATTCCGAGAATATTTCCAGACTAGCTTTTCTGGAATACAAAAACAGCAGAAAACAGGAACTGGCACTTCGGCATCTTGTTAATAGGTTAGTCCCAAAAAATGTATAAAAGTGATATAAAGTAGATGCAAAACATGTAGCAATTGGTATAAAACAAGCATGGAACATCAAAAATTATAGATACGTTTGAGACGTATCAGCATCCCCAAGCTTAGTTCCTACTCGTCCTCGAGTAGGTAAACGATAAAAACAAGATAATTTTTGAGGTGACATGCTACTATCATAATCTTGATCATATAATATTGCAAGGCACATGTAAATGAATGAAGTGATCCAAGTCAATGGTCTATAATTTGCTATCAAATAGATAATGAGTAAACAATGAATCACACAAGCTAAACGTTTTCATGAATAGTACTTTCGAGACAAGCATCAAACAGTTTTGCATAAGTGTTAACTCATAAAGCAATAGTTTCTAACAAAAGGTATTTAATCAACACAAAGGAAGAATTTAGTTTCAGCATTTGCTTCAACTTTCAACATATTTATCTCATGGATATTGTCAACACAAAGTAGTATAACAAGTCCAATACATTGCATATAACGCATGTTGTAACAAAGACACTAGTGTTTGCTTGTGGAAGACAGAAAGAATAGGAAAACTGACTCAACATAAAAGTAAAAGAAAGGCCCTTCGCAGAGGGAAGCAGGGATTAAATCATGTGCTAGAGCTTTTAGGTTTTTGAAAGCATATAGAGATTGCATAAAATATTTGATACTCCTCCCAACCTTGCTAACACAAGCCATGGCTAACCGAATCCTCGGGTGCCTTCCATCAATCACATACCATGGAGGAGTATCTATTTTTGAGAGGTGTTTGTTAATTGTCAACGAATGGTAGCGGGTGAGAACAGTATTCTACCTGTCGAACGGACTTTTAAGAGCGGCTCCCATGAAGGACGTTATTTCTACCAGCAAGGCAGATCATCCCTCTTTCTCTTTGGTTTACACACATTCAGGTATTTCACTGTTTGTCATTGCTTACTGATGAATCAGGGCAAAAGTGTGAAGAGAATTAATTGGTTAAAGTTGTAATTAATTGGGACTGGGCACCCCGTTGCCAGCTCTTTTTGCAAGTTATTGGATAAGCGGATGTATATGCCACTAGTCCAGGTGTAAAAGTCCACTCGACAAATAGAATAAAGAATAACCACACTAATTCCTCATGAGCTAGTAAACATTGACACAAAAAGGGAATAATAACATTTTGAATAATTTAAAGGTAGCACATGAAAAATTTACTTGGAGTGGCAAGGAAATACCACATATAGGTAGTTATGGTGGACACAAATGGCATGGATTTTGGCTCAAGGATTTGGATGCACGAGAAGCATTCCCTCTCAGTACAGAGTTTAGGCTAGCAAGGTTATGTAAGCAAACAAGAATATCAACCCGTACACCAAGTTTTATATGACAAACATATTGCAAACGTTATAAGACTTCATACCGTCTTCCTTGTTAACCAAACCCTGTTATTAGAAAATATCTAGACCTTAGAGGTACCACGATGCAAACCAAATTTTCAACAAGCTTTACGGTAGTTCTTCACTAATAGGCTTAACTCATGTGATGCACAATTTAATCATGATCTACTTGTTAACTCAAAACAATTGACAAGCATCAAGTTATCCATTTTAGTGATCTACAAGATTAAGCAAGTTTTTCCTTATACCAATTACCACATGCAACATTTTCTGAACCAACCAAACACCAATCAATTTATTTCATCAACTCTCCAAACAAATATAAGTGAAGCAAGAGAGTACTTTCTACAAAAGAAAGCTAATAGCTCTGACAAGAGATACATGAAAACAAGAGCTAAAAGCTGAACAGCGCTAGATATGAATACTCAACAAATATAAGTGAAGAATAGGAGTATTCTCATGAAAAAGCGGAGCGTGTCTCTCTCCCAATCAAGAATGCTAGGGTCCAGTCAAGCTTTATTGAAAATAAAATGCAATACTGAAAATAAAAAGCACACAGACGCTCCAAGAAAAGCACATATGATGTGAAAGAATTAAAATATAGTTTCACTAGAGATGACCTGATAATTTTGACGATGAAGAAGGGGATGCCTTGGGCATCCCCAAGCTTAGACGCTTGAGTCTTCTTGAAATATGCTGGGGAGATCCATGGGAGCCTCCCCAAGCTTAAGCTCTTCACTCTTCTTGATCCTATTATATCATCCTTCTCTCTTGACCCTTGAAAACTTCCGTCACACCAAACTCAAAGTAGATCTCATTAGAGGGTTAGTGCATAATCAAAAATTCACATGTTCTGTAAAGACGCAATATGATTTGTTACTTTAAACATTAGCTACAGCCACTGATGTTATGTGAAGCTCTTCCACCCAAAAAAGAATTTCACTCAACACTAGTAAAAGAGAGAATGCGAAAAATAAAAAGGCATAATCTGTCTAAAACAGAACAGTCCGCAAAGACGAATTTTTTCGAGGCACTTACGACGCTCAGATCGAGAAACTCTGAACTAATGAAAGTTTCAGACATTCATAAAGATTACGCACAAAAATTTCAGATTTTTTAACAATCTGGTGATTTTAGGAATTTCGTACAGTGAACAGCAAAAATCTGTTTCTGCGCAGCAATCAAAATTAAGCATCATCTTATCATTAGAGGCTACTCTTGGCACAACAATGCGAGAAAATAAAGATACAAAGGAGTTGCTACAGAAGTAAACAAACTCCTTGACTAATACTGAAAATAAAAGATAATGGGTTGCCTCCCAAAAGCGCTTTCTTTAATGCCTTTTAGCTAGGCATAGTGATTTTTATGATGCTCACATAAAGATGAGAGTTGAAACATAAAAGAGAGCATCAAGGAGCATATATAAAACATGTTTAAATCTAACACTCTTCCTATGCATAGGAGCCTTGTAAGAAAACAAGTAAATGAAGCACAAAGTGACTAGCATAGGAAGACAAAACAAGTGCAACTTTAAAATTTTCAACATAAAGAGAGGAGACTTAATATTATTGTGATATATGAAACCGTGTCTCCCTCTCACATAATAACCAGTAGGTTTTAAAGAAACCATCATATAAAAGCAACACAAGAGAAAGCTCAAAACTTTCATGACAAAGAGAGGAAATTTAATAACATGAAGATTTCTATAACCATATTTTCCTCTCTCAAAATAATTTTCAGTAGCATCATGAATAGACTCAACAATATAGATATCACATAAAACATTCTTATCATGATCTATAAACGCATAATTTTTATTAAGCTCAGAAATAGTGGGGTTATCAAACCCACTTTTGACAATAATAGTATAATTAATATCATTAGGCAATATAGGACCATCATCAAGAGCATTATCATATATAATATTAGGGAGCACATTTTTCCTTTCTGCAATTTCCTCTTTTACTGAGTCAAGGAGGTTGTTTACTTCAAATTTATCAAAAGGAGATATTTCAATAGAATCATGACATTCAAAAGTATAGCATTCTTCCTCCTCCAAGCTTGGGGAACTAAAAATATCATTTTTATCAAAACCAACTTCCCCAAGCTTAGAGCTTTCCATGGCATTAGCAATAATGGTGTTCAAAGAATGTATGCTAATAACATTGCTACTATCATGATTGTTATGCAAATAAAGTTCCATAGGCTTTTTAATTTCTCTTCGAACACTTCATGTCCCAACTCAAGATAAATTTCATAAAGCTCTCTCATGTTGTTTTCAGCCATAGGACTAGTTTCAAGGAAAGTAACCATTGATAGCAAGTAAAGAGCTAGACATAATAACTAACAGAAAACAAAACTGAAAATAAACTAAATGCAAGTAACTAATTTTTTTGTGTTTTTGATAATTGAAAGCAAACAAGATAAAATAAAATAAACTAAGCAAGACAAAAACAAAGTAAAGAGATTGGAAGCGTGAAACTCCCCTTGCAGAAGACTGCTGTCTCCCCGGCAACGGCGCCAGAAAAATAGGCGTTGAAGGGAGATAGGAGTCTGCTGAAGAAGTGCTTCACTCCCCGGCAACGGCGCCAGAAAAATAGCTTGATGACGTGAAACACACGTTCGTTGGGAGACCCCAAGAGGAAGGTATGATGTAGTCAGCAGCAAGTTTTCCCTCAGAAAGAAACCAAGGTTATCGAACCAGTAGGAGCAGCAACTCTTCAGAAGGTTGTCAACGGCGCCAGAAAAATAGTGTTGTTGAGGGAGTCTGGACTGTTGACGTGGAATCTGCACACAACACAATCAAACTACTTTGCCCCAACGAAACAGTGAGGTTGTCAATCTCACTGGCTTGCTGAAAACAAAGGATTAAACGTATGGTGTGGAAAATGAGTATTAAATTGCAGAGAATGAAAAAGGAACAGTTTGCAGTTTGTGGTTGTTTAATCAGTGTAAAAGAATGGACCGGGGTCCACAGTTCACTAGTGGTGTCTCTCCATAAAAGATAACTAACATGTTGGGTGAACAAATTACAGCTGGGCAATTGACGAATAGTGAGCGCATGACAATGCATATACATGACATGTTGACTACTATGATATTTAATTGGGCATTACGACATAATACATAGATCGTTATCCAACAGCATCTATGACTAATAATCCACCGCCGGGTTGTCATCCGAGTTCCCCATTGGTATTAAGTTGCAAGCAACGGATAATTGCATTAAGTAAAGTGCGTAATGTAAACAAACACATATGTCCGTGGACATAGCATCGTTAGGTTATCCCTAGTGGCAACAGCACATCCACAACCTTAGAACTTTCTGTCACTGTCCCAGGTTAAACGGAGACATGAACCCACTATCTAGCATAAATACTCTCTCTTGGAGTTACAAGCATCTACTTGGCCAAAGCATCTACGAGTAACGGAAAGCATGCAAGATCTTAAATAACATATAAGATAGATTGATAATCAACTTGACATAATATTCAATATTCATCGGATCCCAGCAAACACAACATGTAGCATTACAATAATATGATCTTGATCATGTAGGGCAGCTCACAAGATCTAAACATGATGGCACAAAGTGGAGAGACAACCATCTAGCTACTGCTATGGACCCGTAGTCCAAGGATGAACTACTCACGCATCACTCCGGAGGCAGGCATGGCGATGTAGAAGCCTCCGGTGACGATTCCCCTCTCCGGCAGGGTGCCGGGAAGAGGTTCTGAACCCTCCCGAGCTAGGGTTGACGACGGCGGCGTCTCTGGAACTTTTCGTGGATATTTGCTCAGGTACTTAGGGTTTTCGCGTCGGGGGGAATAAGTAGGCGAAAGGGCGGCGGCTGGAGAGGCCCGTGGGGCCCACACCACCCCAGGGCGCGGCAGAGGGGGCCCGCGCCCTGGCCACGTGTGGGGCCCACGTGGCTCCTCTCCGTTGCCTCTTTGGTCCGTCAGATGAGTTCTGGTAAAATAGGGACTCCCGTGTAGTTTCGTCCAATTCCGAGAATATTTCCAGACTAGCTTTTCTGGAATACAAAAACAGCAGAAAACAGGAACTGGCACTTCGGCATCTTGTTAATAGGTTAGTCCCAAAAAATGTATAAAAGTGATATAAAGTAGATGCAAAACATGTAGCAATTGGTATAAAACAAGCATGGAACATCAAAAATTATAGATACGTTTGAGACGTATCAAGGCTCTCGGAATTTTCTAAATGTGGGACAAAAACTTAGGTTAGCTTGCAACCAACATATGGAGTTGGTTTAGAGTCTCCAAGGTGATATGTAGATTTATAACGAAAAGGAAGCACAAACCATGAGAGTCAAATTCAAGTGGAATAGTCAATACAAAGATATTCCCGATCTTTGTTTTCCTACTTTGACCGGTCGCAAGGTTTTAGGGAGGAGGTTGGGGTATGTGATAGATAATCATGCATAGAGTGTTTCAACCCTTGCATAAGCCTTATACTTGTGTGTTCTCGTTGTAGTTGTAGACAGTTAAGAGGTTTTGAGTTGTGAGTGGTCGTAGGTTCTCATCTTTGTACATCTCCTTAGTGAAGTTTTGGTTCAGAGGTTACGAGCTATGAGTGCCCAGACGTGGTTTGCTTCTCTTTTTTTTGAGTTTTCTCTATAGTCGATTTGGTGGTTCCGAGCCGAGGGTGATCTAAGGCATCAATCGCCCTTCTAATTATGTGTGGAGTTATGCCCTTGGTGGTGTTTTCCAATATATGGCGGTCGGAAAGAGTCACACGAGTGTGATATAAGTGACCATGCTAATATAGGGGCGGTGTGCCCGAACTTTGTTTGGCGGTTCCAAGATGTTCATTTTGGGCGATTACTGACTTGACTACCAGAGCCTTTGTTGTTTTTTTTGGGGGGGGGGGGGGGGGGGGGTCCGGATAGTTGTTTGTGGGGTCTGAGTAAGACTTATACTCTAGTATTTTGTGTTATGCATTCTTTGTGAGAACGGTTTAGACTAGAACCATTGAGTATTTTAAACCAGTCTCAGTTCAACTAAGTGTGAAAATCACAAGGGAAGAGCTCTACGTGGAGCCAACTACTCCCTCCGTACCAAAATATAAGACTTTCTACCTTTTTTCTGCACACATGTATGAAGACATATGTTTTAGTGTAAGATTCACATGAACCTTGCACTAAAACATGTCTAGATACATGTGTGTAGAAAGTAGCTAGAAAGTCTTATATTTTGATACGGAGGGAGTAGGACTTTGTGTTTGTGAGTAGTAGTCTTAAAATTTTCTAAGGCCTCTTTGATTCAAAAAATTTGCGGAAGAATTTTGAAGGATTTAAATCCTGGGGAACTTTTCCTATAGTGTTTTTTTACAAGCTATTATATAGAGTTTTTTTTTTGGTGCCATCCAATCCCATGTTTATCGGTATTCTCTTGATTCACATCTTTCTTAGTGCCTCTTTAATGAGCACCTTCTTAAGGGGCCTACGTTTTTAGAATCCTGGGAATGAAACATATCCTAAATGAATATTATATTATCTAGGATTTTTTAGACCTTGCTGCTTTTGATTTTCCATTTTTCTCTTTACGATCAAAATCTTGCACACTCCACTGGTCAGGATGTTTTGTGAGTGGTGGTTTGTGCACATACAAGTGTTTGTGTAATCGAGAAAACACGTTCACTTGTTAAAAAAACTCGGGTCGAACTGGTCAATAGGCCTTGTTATAACGGACTGGGCCGCGTCCGAAAATGGTCGGCAGTCCTACAAAATGTACTAGATGCACGACTGAAACTCGGCCCATCGGCCGTATCAGCTTACGCCCTAACAGCGGTCTATAAATAACCAGCGCCGCCCGCGTCTTCTTCTTCCTCCGTCAGCGCCGCCGGATTCAGCCTGTACACGCATCGTCCAAGCAGTCAAAACCCAGGAGAAACTCTGTGTCCTCTTCACCGCCTCCTTTCCTTTAGTAAATCTGATCTCGTTTTTTGTTTGGTTTTCCATGATTCGTCGCAACTTTTGCCGCACTCTTCTCGTTGAAAGATCTCAGCTCGGATCGCCTTTGAGCAGATCTGGAGCTTCTTTGAAGAGGTGCCATAGCATACGAGGACCTATGGACATGTGGATTCTCTATATAGTTTCACGCATTTTCTCGTAGGTCCAACACTTTGCGCTCTTTTGAATTAGAATTTGTGGCGACCGATTCGTGGCTCGATGATGACTACTTTGCTTTAACCACACCGAATCCAAGGCCGGAGGAAACATGCTTTTCCTTGACACTCTGCGTTGTGCTCTTGTCTCTCGGTGATTCCTAGCGAAGTCTCTTTCTCCGGTCGAAGAATTGAATCTTTTTCTTCAGCTAGAGGTCAAGACGGAAGGATTCGGCGAGATTCGTGAGCATGGTGGAGTGAACGGGGTAGGCTGCTTCCGATGGCTCTTCACTTGTGAAAAACATGTGCCTTTAACTGAGAGCCTGAAATCAATTGGTTTCTTTGTTGTTCTGATTTGAATGTTTTTTTTAGTTTAGGTATTCCTACGGAGATTTTGCAGAAGAAATTTCAAGTTGTAAAACAACTTGCCAATTAGGTCAAGGACGGCATGCAATTTTAGGATTCGCTCATCAATCAGCTGAACAAAATTTTGCAACTAAAATCCTTGTAAAAGTCGAAGTTAGTACAATACAATTGAGAAACGCGTTTGCGTAAGCCTTTAATGACATACTGAACCAAAGTAGAACGAGATACTCTAACAAGCAGAGTCAGTCTTGAACGTTGAGCTGCGAACCAAGCAGTGGCGAACTGGCGATGCCACCAAGTTTTAGAAAGCACAAAGTCAACGGCTTCTTGCGTTGCATTGCGTCTTCTGGGACAGCAGTAATAAGGGTTAAATAACAAAGACAAGCCAAATGCCAAACTGAGATTGGAGCATCTCTCAAATGCCAAACTGAGATTGGAGCATCTCTAATAGACACCGCAAATTCTGAACCTGCAAACCCCGGATGCAGGTTACTGAAAACCTGTTTGTAGATCGAGTTGAGTCGCGCGCAGATCAGACACTGCAATTGAAACTGCAAATTTAAAATTCAAAGTTCGCGGGAGATTCATCTCGCAGTTCTTCATTACATAGACAGCCTGCTGACCGGAATTACTCACCGGAGCTCGCTCAGTAACCAAAATAAAGCTAGACTACGCGGCCCTAACCCTAACTGACCAAAATCGGCTCACC
This sequence comes from Poa pratensis, assembly GCA_947311845.1. Taxonomy (NCBI): domain Eukaryota; kingdom Viridiplantae; phylum Streptophyta; class Magnoliopsida; order Poales; family Poaceae; genus Poa; species Poa pratensis. The sequence continues at coordinate 30,561,961 of CAMZMU010000076.1, read as the reverse complement.
GGAGCTCGCAGGGTGCGGCCGCGCCGTCGCCGGAGTGCGTTTCACTCCTCCGAGTCGTCGTCGACGTAGATGACGACGGCTTTGCCCTTCTCGCGCGCCTTGGAGGCCTCCTGCTCGCGGTGGAGGCGGTCCTGCTCCTCGGAGCGCGCCTGCACCGCGCAGGTCACCGTGTCGAGGACCTCGTCGGGGACGAAGTCCTCGCGGGTCACCGAGCCCTCGAACGCGGCCGGATCGTAGACCTCGAAGCCATCCTCGTCCACGGCGACCTCGCGCGCCTGCACGGAGTTTGCGGCGACGAGCCCGAGCAGGAGAAGGTCCAGCTGCCGGAGGAGCTCGCCTCCAGGAACCCCGGAGGCGCCACGGGAGGCGCGGGGGGCGCGGGAGGCGCGGGGGGCGGTAGGAGACCGTGAACGATGTCGAACTCCTCCGTCTCCCGCCGCAACAGCGATGCCGGCACCGGGAGCCCCCTCCCCGTCCATTTATGGGACGAGCGCTTCCACGCGGCGTCGGCGGCGACGCAACGGCGACGCTCTTGCTGCAGGGCCCACGGGAGGTCGTCCATGGTGGCGGTGGAGGCGTCAATCGGCGACTGGAGCGAGAAAAGGGGAGTGGCGGGCGGCGAGAAATGTGGGGGATTTCGGCTAGGGTTCGGCGGCGGAGGGGAGAGTTTCGGCCTGCATTTCGGGGACATAACGGGTTAAATAGCGTCCGCGGGTGGACATTTGCGGAGGCCTCGAAATCAATTGCAGGCCGGGCCGCGATTGCGGTTTCTAATTTGCGCAGCGAACTGGATCCGGCCCGCAAACTCGCCGGGATTTTGCAGTTCCGGCCGATTTGCGGTGTCTCTTAGAGATGCTCTAATTGACGTAAACTGAGTGTACTCGGTGATAGTGTGGCCGAATGTTAAATTCGCATTGCAATCATGTGATTTGAGAGTGCAGCTGTGTAAATAGTGTGACTGAATATTTTCTTCGGATAGGATTGTTACAAAATATTGTATGTGAATCAATGAAGTTTTGTGTACTTTGATCATTGTATTATTGTGATCTAAAATTTTCAGAGCATATAACCGGTGTCAATGATATTGTCCATTTGAGGGCATGTCTTCCAGAAATACAATGTTCCAAGTTATAATGCTTGCTTCGACTACCGATTGTACAATGAGCATGCCTCTTCGTGGAACTGTGATGTAGTTTTCTTTTCTATCTTTTTCCTAGCCTTCTGCGAGCCAAGTTCAGCGTTTGGTACGTTTTGTTTTGACCTCCTTTTCCTTTAGGCGTGCATTAGCCAACAAGGGTGTGTTTGGTTTGGGGGTTATCCCTCAAGTGGCAGGGGTAACCAGTTTTTCAGTGGATACCACACGTTTGGTTCAAAGGATAGGAGTGGCAGAGGCAACCAGATTCCCTCCAAATGGTGGCTGCGCTCATCCGCCCGAATCTGCCGGATTGAGCTAACCAGTTCCGGCTCCCGCGCTAGCATCACCCGAAACAATATTTTTCGCGCCGATTTGGCTCGTTCACCGCCTGCAAAAAGAAAAGAAAACCACAGACCTTATCCTTTCCCTCCCTCTCCTCACTTTCCTCTCGTGAAACCAGAGGCACCGGCGACCAAGGACATCGAGGCGGCGCCAGGGACCTTCGTCGGAGACAAGCGGCGGCGGCGGCGGGGCTACTCCGGCCGGCGGTGGGTACCCCTCTTCCTCTCCTCTCCGTTCCCCTCATTTTCTTGGTCGCCGCCGTGGACTCCCGCAAGCGCTGCGTGACCGCGTTCCTGGACGAGCCGTCCCCGGCGCCGCCCCACCTCGCCGGAACAACTCCGGGACGGCGACGGCGGGCGTCCTTCTTCCTCTCCCCTCCATTCCCTTGGTCGGCAGCTGGCCTCTCCCTCCTAGCTCCTAACCCTCCTCTTTTATCTCGGTAAGCAGGGGCGGCGGCGGAATTTGCAAGAAATCGACAGGGGGCGACCAGAGGCGGCGGCGGCGGGCCTAATCCGGACGGCGGCGCGAGGTATCCTCCTCCTTTCCTCTCATTTTCTTGGTCGGCGGCAGGGGCCCTCCTCCTAGCTCGCTTCCTGTCTCGGTCGGGGATGGGAACGCCAGCTCGGGTAGATGTTTGTGTATAGAATTCATCCATCCCATTTAATTTTAAGTTGTTTATTTATTAAACTACTTAATCCTTTCTCCTACCTCATCGCAGAAAGATTTTTCATGTCTAAGAATCAACAAACAACGTGCATGTATGAATAAATCATATGCAAATGAAATACGGAGTACGTTCCAAGGCAAGACTTCAATACAAATCTTATTAACTGCCTGTTTTTAATAAACTTGGTCGACAAAATGGGGCCAACCAGCTGGAAACATACAATAGCTAGGAACACAATTATGTTAGATCAATCCACCAAGGCTGGAGAACACTTCCATTTCCAAAAACTACACAGGCTAACAAGCACACAATTATCAATCACCAGCCAGGCACATGATGAGCAATTAAGCAACACTCATTTTAGGTATGTAATTATACAAGCAACAACACATGAACGTGGCCAGCCATCAGTGCCCTCGCATGGCTTCTTCACCACTTATACTCCTACTCCTTACTCCTGCTCGTGAAGGTTGCTCTGTGTATCTCAAATCCTTGCACATCTCTGAAATTATTTCTTTCTCTTGTTTGTATTGTAGATGGACAACAAGACAAGGAAGTTAATTAATTCAGCAGTGGCATATATGTTTATCTCCATGTTGACTTTGGTTGTGCAATCTAGAAAAAGAAAACGGAGAGAAAGAATTACTTATGGACCGATAGATGAAACTGATAGGATGAGAAGAGAGTATCTAGACAACAAAGTATGGAAAAATGACACAACTTGTTTGAACATGCTTAGGCTTCGGAGAGCACCATTTTTTCGATTATGCCAACTCTTTAGGGACCGCAAGTTGTTGAAGGACACAATACATTCATCTATTGAGCTACAAGTAGCTATGTTCTTGCATACCGTCGGACACAATGTTAGGAATAGGGTAATTGGCTCGAACTTTGGTAGATCCGGTGAAGTTGTTAGCCGTTATTTCAAAAGAGTCCTACATGCCATTGGTGAGCTGCGAGATGAGCTTATTAGGAAGCCATCATTGGACACTCCTGCCAAAATAGAAGGGAACCATCGATGGGATCCATACTTCAAGGTATGAGATGGTGTGTCAACAATTATTTGTTGTAAGCATGGTGATGTCTAGATCATAAACTGTTTCTTTTTGCACCCAATAGGATTGTATTGGAGCTATTGATGGAACACATGTGCGAGCCTCCGTTACCAAAGATATGGAGGATTCTTTTCGTGGTAGAAAAACCCATACCACACAAAATGTGATGGCGGCTGTTGATTTTGATCTTCGGTTCACATATGTGTTGGCTGGTTGGGAGGGGACAGCACATGATGCACTTGTATTACGTGATGCTTTAGAGCGTGAGAATGGTTTACGTGTCCCACAAGGTAATAGATTATCAACCAACTGTCAATCGTAATATTTATATAGCATCCAAATAACCCAAATGTCCCTCCTATGTTAGGAAAATTTTACCTAGTTGATGCTGGATATGGGGCCAAACCGGGGTTCATGCCTCCATTTCGACGTGTGAGATACCATTTGAATGAGTGGGGAAACAATCCAGTGCAAGATGAGAAGGAGCTGTTCAACCTTAGGCATTCTTCTCTACGTGTGACCGTAGAGCGTGGATTTGGGTCACTCAAGAGAAGATTCAAAATCCTTGATGATGCCCAACCATTTTTTCGCTTTCCTACTCAAGTAGACATTGTTGTAGCTTGCTGCATTCTTCACAACTGGGTTATAAATGATGGGATAGACGAATTTATCATACCCGAGGATGAATGGACACCAAATATTCAGCATGCCTCAACATCAAGTGGCCAAGCACAAGAACTTTTATACATGACTAATTTTAGGCAAGAGATTGCTGATCAAATGTGGGAAGATCGACAGAACTACTTGCAACAACAAAATATGTAATCATTGCTTGCTGTCCAATGTTTGTAATGACATTTCATTTGCTGTAATGAAGTGTGTAATGACATTTTATTTGCTGAAATGAAGTTTGTAATGACATTTTATTTGCTGGAATTAAATTATATGGAGATTTCTGCTTGCTGATTTTTTTTTAATGTCCTATTGTTACTGAAATTGTTTATTTATGTCTAATATACAATCTAAATGTGTTCTTTTGTGTTCAATATTGTAGGAAATGGAAAATAAGAAAGTTGCATGGACACCTACCATGTCAGCATACATGCTTGCTAACCTCTGTGATGTTGTGGCTAAGGGCACTAGAACATCTAGTGGCTTCAAGAAGTGTCACTATGTTGCTTGTGCCAAAGCTTTGAATGATCACTTTCATCTTAACTTGACTCACACAAATATCAGTGATCATAATAGGACATGGAGGAGGAAATATCAGAAGATTGTGAAACTCAAGCAATTGAGTGGTGCGGGATGGGATGAAGAGAAGTTCATCATTGTTCTTGATCATGAGCATTACACAAACCATATTCAGGTCAAATACTTGCTGGAATCTATATGTTTCTTGTCAAAAAGTCGCTGAAATGAATCATTTTATGCCTATACATTTTCGAAATGAGTCCTATGCCTATATATTGCTGGAATGTGTATCTTTTGTGTCAAATGCTTGCTGAAATGAGTCCTTCTATGCCTATTTATTGCTGGAATGTGTATCTTTTGTGTCAAATGCTTGCTGAAATGAGTTCTTCTATGCCTATATATTGTCTCTTTTGTGTCCAATACTTGCTGAAATGAGTCCTCATATGCCTATATATTGCTGGAATGTGTAACTTTTGTGTCAAATCCTTGCTGAAATAATTTATTTGACCTCTAACAGGACCATAAAGAGGATGAACCTTTTCTTAACAAGCCAATTGAGCATTATGGTGAGATGGCTACAATTCATGGAGGAAGCATGGCCACGGGTCAATATGCTAGAGGATCAAGTGACCCTCTAGCAGGACACAATGTGATTCATCTTGATGAAGATGCTGCTGCCACCGTTGAAGAAGCTAGCCAATCACAAACTGTGGGTGAGTCCTCCGCTCCCAAGCATAAAAAGGCCAAAGCTAATCCTTGTGGAGATGAGGGGCTGCAAGCAACTCTCCTTGCATGTAGTGAAAGGTTGGCTGTTGCCATAGAAAAAACTGCTACCACCGACAACAACTCTCCATTGGACCTTTGGGAGAACATGAAGACACTCCCAGATTTTGGTTTGGATTTTCTTGCCCACTACTATGCCTACTTGGTTGAAAATCCTCGTATCGCAACGGCATTCCAAGTGTTGGAGAAAGATCAAAAGATGGTTTGGGTTTCTAGGTATGTCAAGAATACCTTTCCAGACTTTGTTCCATATGTTGATCCAAGTGATGGAGAAGCCTAAGGTTGAAGGCTGATTGCTTGTGGTATTTATTTTGTGCTTTTGGTGACAACCAAACATTAGTCTATAGGTTGTATGGACTTGTGACTTCTCAAACAACCAAACATTGGACTATGGGTTGTATTTTGTGCATGTCAGCTGAACTTTGATCTCTCTTCCTGGAGTACGACATGTAAAGAGTTGTAACTAGGCTAATATTGTTTAATTATGATGTTGGACTTTTAATATCAATTTTATGTACTTATTTCGAAATTGTGATTGTTCTACTTCTTTTTCTTGTTCAGATTATTGTTGTCAATGAGTTCAAAAATATTGTGAGATATGTTGTGAAACATGTTCTGATATGATCATGTATAGAGGTAATCTCATACTATCAAAGAGGTCACCACAAACAGTCTATCCTCAATCCCTAACCATATTTCACCATTCCAACCAAACAAAAAACTGGTTATCCCATATTCTCAACCAAACAAAAAAAATGGTTACCCCTAACCAGCTGGTTGAGGATACCCTTATCCCCTAACCATACCCTCCAAACCAAACACACCCCAAGTCATTTGGTGGGCTAGCATTTGGGGGAAACTGTACGTGGATAACTAGATGTGCTTGTACATGCATTGATTTTGTCCTCAGTCTGCTTACCAAGGATTTCAAGTGTGTTGTCTACTGACACGATGCATTCTTGAAAGTTGGCTGCTCGATGCGCCAATATTTGAAAGCTGATAGACATATATCGATAGCCCACTGTAGGCAAGCCAAAATGCCCAAGCCTCATATGAAATTTTAAATTCCATACCAACATAAAGTACCAAAAAAGGCAACACAATTCTGTAATGTAAAAATTACATGAATATTATACTTGTGCAAGTGCATAGAAAATATGATTTATGAAAGAGAATAAGCAAAGAGGAAAAGAAAAATCCGTATAGTCTCCTACTAAAATCTGATGATCTATGCGAACGAGTGTGTACTTGAGATAAAAAGGAAACTTATTTGAATCGGAACCATGTCGCGTTGTGTTTGCTTCATCTTACATCTTTTTTTTTTGAACGGTTCATCTTACATCTAAGTGGCTTCTTCCATGAGAAAAGGACGCTCGATCAAGATCAACTGGGCTGCTGGGCTGGTTACTCTGTTTCCAACCGACCAAAATAGGTAGCAGGCAGTCCTTCACGTGAACGTCGTCCGATACAGAATGAGTGGACCACAACCAATGATGTCCCTTGGCACTAGTTTCCTCTTGTTAGAGAATTTGCAACTTCTCTTGATCTTCGTATAAGCATTATTATTTTCTTTTTTGCCATATCACCTAAACATAGTTTATGCAGAGTAAAGACAGAGCATCTCATATTGCAGTGGGCAACTTTGACCGCTATATATTCATGGAAACGTCCGGACCCGGCCACATCCTTAACTTTCAAAACCTTAATTTCGTGCAAACAAATGCACGTCGATCACCATTTAATGTGAAATCAAAATAAGACTCAATTCAAAACATGGTAAAATAAAAATGAACAATTTATACATAGACGACACAAGAATGAATCAAATGTTGCCTTTTTCACGGTTTTTGATATTCTCCATGTTCACCAACAACTTTAAACTCTTAACATCCATGAGGCTAGTGTCTTTACTCCCCAGTGAACCTTGCGAGACTCGGTTTTTTCCTTCTCAATATTAAGGGTCTTATTTATCTTTGCCCTTTTCAACTTCATTTTCATCGATTATTTACTTTCGCCAATTCCAACCCCCCATTCCAAGTCCATCTTCTCCTAGAGACTCGCTCGGTCACATTCAGTTCTCCCCTTTTACACATGCAAGAAAAGCTTGCGCCTCACAAATTTCTTCTTCTCTATTTTCTCCTCAAATTGGTTCAAGGTCTCCTCTTTGGTGGAGAAAATGTCCGTCCATGTGCGGACACTTTGTTTGTCGTGTCATCACGCTCGACTCTTTCCTTCCCCCATCTCCTCCCCATCATACGTATTTCCTATTTGGAACAAACCCTTATCTATTCGCCACCACATCATTGTCATCCAGTTCAACAGATATACTAGATCAAGATTGATCATTGTTCTTCATCTTCAACTATGGAGAACATTCTTCTCGCGGCAGAGGGTAAACTCTGATTGCGGTGACATGGGATTTGCTTAGATTTTGGCTTTGGACGTGTGTTGTGTATTGCTCTTTTGAGATGGAAAGTCTTTTCATTACGAAAGAGGCTCAGCCAGCTCGCTGGATACAACCATTTGTGCAAACGCTGGAGCATGAGCCGATCACACGGTTTGGGAATCACCACACGCTTTGAAATTTGAACCATACGCAGCCAGAAGGGGAAATTTATTCCGTGATCTGTTTGATTGATGAGTACTCCATTCTGTCTATGGTCATCTTCATCTCTGTTAATCGCCTGAATTGGAAGCTGTGAGTCAGACTCGATCCGGTGAGTGAGATTCCCCGTCCCAGCACTACCTGTAAGCTCGATTGAGTTCACAACGTTAGTAGACAAGGTACGTAAGAGCAAAACTATGTACGTACATTTGGCCTGTACTGTTTGGGACAGACTACCATGACCGAGTATTCTCCTGTCCATAGGTTTTGTTTAGATCATTCGTAGCTCAGATCCCACTCCCGAAAAAAAAAACAATACGATCGTAGTGGGAATTCTTGGCCCAGTTAGTAAGGCCCATTTCGTATCAAACTTCCACCAGAAAATAGGCCCATAGCGCGACCAACCACCTCCTTCCCAATCGCACGGCTGCACCAGTAGTCCAGGACGCTCTCGTTTAGTACCACCTCGGAAGCGGAAGGAGAGCGGCGCGTGGGAGCTGGCTATATAATGGGCGCTGGGTGCCACGCTCAAATCACTTACCTGGATGGGGTCTACGGCCGATCAACAAGGGCCGTGGCCTAGATCAATGGCTCACATTGCACTTGGTGAGAGCGTTGGCCTACCATCTCCCCAAGTGGGAGAATGGACATCATAATTTGTGATAGAGGGGGTACGCGTTCGCGCGGCCCCTGCCAAATCTAGAAAATTAAAATTTCGTCCTTTTGTTTACGATTGCCTTCTCTGCAGTTGGTACTATTAGCAGTTTGGTCCTAATATAAACCAAGCTATTGTGCTTGTTTATCATTCATAAAGTTTTTCCCTGAATATCCGAGGTCCACTTCCTTTGGCACCATGCACGGCAGCTAGACAACAATTGACAGCAGTCACCACCATTGCGGCTGCGAACGAAGTGCAATAACTGGTGTCGCGTTCAACTCCAAATCAGCACAACAAACTTGTCTGAATCTTCGTTGCCCCTCTCCTTTGTCAATGCTCATCTCTGTTTCGAGCCTTATCCAACGCCGCATCCATTTACTCCGGTTGGGTGAGAGATCTTTCAATTTGAAGCACAATATGAGTGTGCACAACTACGCTATTTCTCTTCTCTTGCGAAATTACACCTCCCATCATCACAAGTAGTAGTACGACAATCATATTCCATCGGTACACAGTGTGATTAGCCATTCTGGTTGATGAACAATAGGGACATGATTCAATGCGCGGGTGGACGAAATGCCCACCTCCGGAGGATAACTCCTTGATGCGTGTGGAAGACAACACCAGCAAAGGCGTACTAATCAACCTAGTTGCATGATTGCATCTCCTGCTGCCGCTCCCTTGATGCTGAAAAATATCTTCATAGCGACACCGAACCAACTAGTCGTAAACATGGATTTATTGTAAGTACGCTAGCTTCCTACTGGCAAATAAAAGGCGAGACAAAACATGGAAAATCATAGAGAATACACTGGTAATGACTTTGTGCAACAAAAGCATAGGCACGTGGTCCTCTTGATCTTTTGCCGTTGTTTTCGGCGCCATTAAGTTGGATTATGACACGAGTTGTTGACTTGCTCTCTTCTGGAAAAAGGTGTTACTTCTCTCAAACCAAAAGGTGGGATGTCTTACTTTTTGAATGTACTTACTAAATTTTTTTTTTGTCATGTTTGATTTGATGTAAAACACAATTTGACAGTACCGAAATTTGGCCAGAAAACCTTACCAAAATATCATCGGCACATAAACTATCTTTTGGTCTGATTGGGTTGACTTACGCACGACGGTGTGTATATGTTCATATTTGTTCGGATCATGATGCTATGTGTGCATATTTAAGGTTCAACTAGTCATCTAAAAAAGTCTTAACTAGTTGTATGTGTTGTGTTCTCGCGGAGACCAGGGCCGGGCCGACAAAATTTGAGGCCCTGTGCAAAACTCTAAAATGGGCCCCACCTCCGTATAAAAATAGAACTATATAAATTATAATAATGTATGGCCCATAAAATGTTACATGGAAATTCAACATCCATGAACATATACTTAGAGGGTTTTTTACTGTGACCACACCCTTGCCCTTGTGTAGAGCTCTACATATGCAACACAGGTTCAGAGTATAATAAAACCGGTCAACAAAAATTGTGTAACCGATGAGAGTGCAGTTTTGCAAGCATCATGTACAAAGACAGTAGAACTAAAATCTAGAATCGTTCAGCCGAAAGTAAACATCTACCTATTGATAGATAGATTTTTCAACTAAAAAAACATCTGTAAATTTTGCCATCGAATCCCAAAAGAGGACAAGCACTAGTTCAAGTAGATCATGCCGAGTACACATTCGATTGAGTAGGCTCTTGATTCCATACAGTTAAGAACACATCATGGTATAGGAGTCGGAACCTGGAGCATGCGGAAGACACAGGGGAGGCGGGTGTGACTTCGACGCCTTGCGCCGGCGTGTGGCCGCTGTCCGGTGACGCCATCGACTGGCCACTGTACAGATCGGATCGAGGAGAAAAACGGAAGAAACTGGGGTGAGCACCGGGCTCACCCCACGCTCGGTGCGCCCCCGTCTTGGACGGCTGGGATCGCACGGGAAGCTCGAGTCCGCATCGCGGCGCGGCTCACCGCGGCGCAGGTGGCTCACCGCGGCGCACGTGGCGGGGGCGCACCGTGAGCCCGGTGCCCACCCCAGTTTTTTCCAGAAAAACTGGCGTCCGCACGGAGGAGACGAACCGGCAGCCGGCGGCCTGACGATCCCTACACGAGTCTACCTCTATCCCTCTCTAGTCTCTGTCATTAGCCTGATCGATCGGTAGCATTTTTATTTTGAGCGAATGGATCGGTAGCCGAGAGAGCAGCGACATGTACACGATCTCCACGAGTTATGGAGTCGTGGGTGGGCTGATCGCTTTCTGCTTGTGGTTGCACATAGCGTTAGTGCTGCTGCCAAAATTATACTAAGCTCCTGGCAAAAAAAAAATTAAGCTAACCCAAAAATTTTGGGGCCCCTAAAAATCGTGGGCCCTGTGCGGCCGGCACATTTTGTACCACTGTCGGCCCGGCCCTGGCGGAGACCGAATGCAATTGTTAACTTTTTATATAGTACACTACTGGTTATAAATAATGCATGCGGGGATGTGCTTCTAGTATTTTGTGAGACCCAGGCCCCAGAAACAATTCATTGAGTGCCTCTTCTCTCAATATGTCGCGTTCGTGGTTCTTCATTCGACGAGCAATCAATCTCTTACTCCGGACATAATATCTTCAACACAAGATTGATGGTTTTCCAGAAAGTTGTGGTTACTTTGTTAATCTGGAAACTTTGATACACATATGTCGTGTGATCGTGCGTGGGATGGTGGTGTATATGCATCTATGTTGTAACCAATATTTCCTTAAATGAACTTTTTCAAACCACATGGTTGTAGAGGGGATCAAGGAGGATCCGAGACTTACTCGACAAGGTAAGACAGAAGGAGCATAAAGAAGAAGAATAACATAGTTTGACTCGGTCAGTGAGGAGAAATGAGTTTCCACAATGCACTGATAGCGTGCAAAAATCCACGATGCATTGTGTTCGGAGATTCGTGCGACTTGGAGCCATGTCCACCGTTGATAAGGTTCTGAGTTCCAAACCTAGACTCCTTGCATAATACTCAAGGCTCCATACTAAGTAGTGGCAGGAGCAACTTTCGACTGTTTCTACTTACAAAAAGTATATTCTTCTTAATACTGAGAAAATAGTCCTAAAGTTGGCCAAAAAAAAGTTGGCCCAGTGGTCTATATTTATGCCGTGTATTGCGTTTAGAGACTCGTGCGACTCCGGTTATCCCTAGGTTGCACCACGTCACATATGTTTGTTGACTCCTCGTTAGCCGCCGCTGTTTCTAGGACCAACTGACGGCTCACCTGCATGCACAAGTACCTAAGTATTGTAGTGTTGGCCGCACGTTCATAATAGCGTTCATACTTGCCCAATTTGGGAAAAACAAAGAATAGATCCCTACCCTTTTTGTTTATCACTCAAACCGCTCATTCCTTTTTTTTTAAATTTACTTTGTTTAATTTTTGCTGATACGCAACGAAACATAGTAGTGATACGTTTTTAAACAAAGAAAAACCTGGCGTAACTAGAATAAACCCGGGAGAAGCATTAAGTAACATTCTAACACATGACAAGCTTCGAGAAAAATAAACAATGACAGAAATCTCCAAACATCAACGAACGGTGGATGCATGCACGCTATTGTTTGTCCTTTCCTTATTCCTCAGGTGCAAACTCTTGTAACATTAATTTCATGGTTCTTAATTAATATAATGATGTGCAAGCCTTTTGAGTGTTATGCAAAAATAAAGTATTTTGTTAGTCTCATTGTTTCCGTCAGCTATAGTTGTACCATTAGTGGACTAATAGACCCGCATTTGTGCGGACGCTTACTCCATCTTAAAAAGTGTATACTTCCAGCTTTATTAAAAAGTCAAACTTTCTAAAGTTTGGCCATCTATATACAAAATAGCATCAAAATTTATGTCACTAACATGATAGAACATATTTTTCATCATATGTCTATTTGGTTTCACAAATATGCGTATATTTTTGTATAAACTCGGTCAAACTAAGATTGCTTAATTTTTCAAGAAAGTTGAAAGTACACTATTTACCAGACGGAGGGAGTATTGCATGTGCATGAATTACTACTATATATAATGGACGCAAACTTTAGCGCCCTCTCAGCGCGTCGCACACTGTTCACGTGAACAGTTATGAACAGTGCGCATGCACTGTAGCATTTGGTTTTTTTTTTTGCTTCTTTTTTTTTGAATTTTTTTTCCTGCTTCCTTTTTTTTTTGAAAAAAAACCCGTGATTTCCAACACATGCATGAAATATGTGCGCGCTAATGGGTAGGTTCCACTCCCGTGATCTGCTTCGAGCTTGGTCGACTCTGACTTCTCAATTTTTGATCCAACTTTGCACAAACGTTTAACGAATTCTGTCAAATTTTCGCCGATGAGCAGGTTTCGAGTTTTCTCGACTCCAGCTCCTCAATTTTGGATCTAACTTCGCACAAACATTTGATGAATTCTGTCAATTTTTTTGCAGAAAAGTCCTCGCGTTTTCCAAAAAATTATATACACAAAAAAAGTTTCGAGTTTTGTCGACTCTAACCCCCCAATTTTGGATCCAACTTTGCACAAACATTTGACGAACTTTGTCAAAAAATTTGCAGAAAAGTCCCCGCGTTTTACAAAAATTATATACACGAAATATATGCGCGTCGACGATCAGGTTCCATCCCTGTGAACGGTTTCGCGTTCGGTCGACTCTAACTCCCCGCCAATTGTTTTGCAGAAAAGTCCCCGCGCATTTTCTTGCAAAAAAGCCCCCGCGTTTCCCAAAATTATATACTTCGTCAAGATTTTTACAGAAAAGACCCCGCGTTTTCCAAAAATTATATACATGAAAAATACGCGCGTCGACGAACAGGTTCCATCCGCGTGATCGGTTCCGAGTTTAGTCGACTCTAACTCCTCAATTTTGGATCCAAATTCGCACAAATGTTCGACGAATTTTGTCAAATTCCAATTTCCTTTAACATTTACCATGTCATTATAACCATCAAACCTACACTTAAAATAAAATACAAATAATATATCCAAATTTTCCAAAAATAACAAATTTCCAAAATTCCCACAAAAAAAAACATCCCCTGTTTGCTAAATTTATGCAAACATTAATGCATTACAGCAAATTATTAGTTGTAATATTTATGCAAACATAAATGAATTATACAAGAAACGCCACCATTTCTACTCACAAAATATATTAGTTGAACAAAACAACTTAACAAGTTATATTCACAAAAATATACACCACGGGCGCGGCCTGCCGACGCGCCGCATTCAACTAGTATATATATATCTCCATGACAGGAACACCGCGACAGTGTGCATCATGCATGATTGAGTAAAACTATTATGTCTGTTGGGTTAGTTTCATATCCATCTAAAGGACGAACTTGCACCTGCTACAGCGTTTTAATTAGCAATAGGGTCAGTTTTTAATAACACACGCACTCAAGGGCTTGGGAGCAGATGTGGACATGTCACTTCACCGTGCATTTCCTGTTCGAGTGGAACAACATATACAGACTTCACGACCGGATTCAGTCGTCGTCAAGCAAAAGCAATACATACGTCGTGATTTCCCCGGGAAAAGCACATGTAATTGTTCCACTCCTGGGACTGCAGTTGACCGTCGATCGCTGAGAAAACAGTGTGAAATTCAGGAGAAACTCCAGTTGCAACGTGAAGAAGCGTGTGCACGACCGGACAACTAGTGTGACTTGACAACTTTCTTGACGCAGAAGATGTCATCCGTCACCAGTGGGAAACGGGGGCGACTTGACCCTAGAAGGACCCCAGAAAATTGTATACATAACGCGTGGCTCCGAGTAGTTTCAGTCACAAGTGGTCAGTCTTTTTATTGGAGGACAATCGGTCAGTCTTTAGTCTGTAGTTGAGGATTTCATACTGGATGGCTGGGACGAGAATCACGAGATTGCCATTTAGTTGCAGTACGTCACCTGAAATCAAAGCAATCTATTTATATTTTTCCACTCAAATGAGTATATGGCTAGTCTTCTTCGTAGCCGAAACTTTTCCTAGGCAGACAATTTTTGGTACACGAGGGCCAAATTATGTCGGCTTGCTACATTAGCCCAGGCTCAGCTATTTATCGGAATCAGCTGAGAGTAGAGACAAACCAATCGTAAGCAGAAAGTTCACTGAAATTCCCTGCCACGACACAATGTTCCTCCTTGTGATCCTGCTCTTCTCCAGCCTTCAGCTCTCCACGACGGCCATCGACACCCTCGCTCTAGGCCAATCTCTCCCATGGAACGAGACACTGGTGTCCAACGGCGGCAACTTCGAGCTCGGCTTCTTCTCCCCCGGAAACTCCGGCAAGCACTACGTCGGCATCTGGTACAAGAAATCTCCAAGCAAACGGTCGTCTGGGTGGCGAACCGGGAGCACCCGATCGTCAATCCGTCGACCTCCCGCTTCATGCTGAGCATCCACGGCGAGCTGCTGCTCCTCACGACGCCGTCGGACACCCTGCTGTGGTCGTCGAACGCGTCCTCCCGCTCGCCCCCGAGCACCACTGTCGCCACGCTCCAGGACGACGGTAACCTCGTGGTGCGGCGGAGCAACGAGACGTCGAGGTCCGGCGACATGTCGTGGCAGAGCTTCGACCACCCCACCGACACCTGGCTCCCCGGGGCAAGGCTAGGCTACGACAGGGGCACCGGCGTCCACAGCTTCCTCACCTCGTGGACGGACGCCGAGAACCCGGCGCCCGGCGCGTTCACCATGGAGATCGACGTGCACGGGCAGCCCAAGTTCGACCTGTTCGCCAGCGGCGGCGGCGGCGGCGGCGCGCGCAGCCAGTACTGGACGACTGGCCTGTGGGACGGCGAGGTCTTCGCGAACGTGCCGGAGATGCGGTCGGGCTACTTCGCCGGTTTCACCTACGCGCGGAACGGCAGCGTCAATTTCTTCACCTACCGCAACCGGACCACGATGATGGGCGTCGGCAACTTCATGCTGGACGTGAACGGGCAGATGCGCCGGCGCCAGTGGGGCGAGACGGCCGGGAAGTGGATCCTCTTCTGCACTGAGCCGCACGACAGCTGCGACGTCTACGGCTCGTGCGGCCCCTTTGGGTTATGCAGCAACACCACCAGCCCCGCGTGCCAGTGTCCCGCCGGCTTCGCGCCGCGGTCGGAGAAAGAGTGGAGCCTGGGGAACACCGCCTCCGGGTGCGAGAGGCGGAGCCTGCTCGAGTGCCCCAAGGACGGCTTCCTGGAGCTTCCGTACGCCGTGCAGCTGCCGAGTGGCTCGTCGGAGGCGGCCGGCGTTAGGAACGACAGGGACTGCGAGCGTTCTTGCTTGAAAGATTGCTCCTGCACGGCGTACGTTTACGACGGAACCAAGTGCTCGATGTGGAAGGGGGAGGTCGTTAACTTGAGGTCGCTCTCGACTGACGACCAAGGTGGTGATCGTGGCACCGCCGGAGCTGTTCTTCACCTTCGCGTCGCGCGCTCGGAGGTGCCCCCGTCGTCGTCACCGGGTCATTCCTGGAAGAAATCGATGGTAATCCTCGGGAGCGTAGTTGCGGCTGTGGTGGTTCTCCTGGTAAGCCTCGTGATCGGAGTGACGATGACGGTGGTGCTGCGGAGGCGGCGGGGAAAGGGGAAAGTGGCGGCGGTGCAGGGCTCGCTGCTGCTGTTTGACTACAACGCCGTGAGGACGGCGACGAGGAACTTCTCGGAGAAGCTCGGGAGCGGGAGCTTCGGCACGGTGTACAGGGGCGCGCTCCCGGACGCGACGCCGGTGGCGGTGAAGAAGCTGGACGGGTTCCGTCAGGGTGAGAAGCAGTTCCGGGCGGAGGTGGTCACCCTCGGCGTGATCCACCACGTCAACCTCGTCCGCCTCCGGGGCTTCTGCTCCGAGGGGAACAAGAGGGCGCTCGTGTACGACTACATGGCCAACGGCTCGCTGGACTCGTACCTGTTCAAGAGCGGCGGCTCGGACGCCAAGGTGTTGAGCTGGGGGCAGAGGTACGTCGTGGCGCTGGGCATGGCCAGGGGACTGGCCTACCTGCACGAGAAGTGCCGCGAGTGCATCATACACTGCGACATCAAGCCGGAGAACATCCTCCTCGACGACGAGATGGGCGCCAAGCTCGCCGACTTCGGCATGGCCAAGCTCGTCGGCCACGAGTTCAGCCGCGTCCTAACCACCATGCGTGGCACGCTCGGGTACCTCGCGCCCGAGTGGCTGGCCGGCGAGCCGGTCACTGCCAAGGCCGACGTGTACAGCTTCGGTCTGCTGCTATTCGAGCTCGTCTCTGGCCGGCGCAACAACGCGCCAACGGAGAAGGGAGGCTACGGAACCTACTTCCCGGTGCACGCCGCGGTCAGCTTGCACGACGGCGACGTGGTCGGGCTGCTCGACGAAAAGCTGGCCAAGGATGCCGATGTGAAGGAGCTCGAGAGGATGTGTAGGGTCGCCTGCTGGTGCATCCAGGACGAGGAAGGCGATCGGCCGACCATGGGGCTCGTCGTGCAGCAGCTTGAAGGAGTCGCCGACGTCGCTTTGCCGCCGATCCCTTCTCGGCTTCACATGCTGGCAACGGTGAACGCAGGCGCCGGTGGAAGTGCACAGGAAGAATTCTGTTCACAGAACAGTAGCGAATTATCAACAGAAGTGTACAAGTGGAAATAGTCACATCCTAAAAGTCGAGTGAAGGTAATGCAGATATGAAATGCCTGTATAGTTCCAGCATAGACAATACACAGCGTGTGCGTGTCAGATCGTTGCAAGTTTGAAGCAGTCTCCTGGTAGTATAAGCCAGTATCTAAGTTAGTACGCTACTGCAATTGGTAGTTCTGTAGATTCCTGAATCCGGATCAATCCGTACCGTATTACACTTATTCCTATCTTAACTAGACCATCAGTTCGACAGTCGCACCTTTGGATGAGCAATCCAGTAAACTATTTTACCACCCATAACACTAAGAGTCTATCTTCAAAACAGCTTATGCCAAAATTGCATTTACACTCATCACTCACTTTACCTCTGTTCTGTACAAACTGTAAGATGGGAAAAAAATCTGATAACTCTGAAGAACAAAGGAAGCACGCACCTAGAGAGCTAATGAACAAACTGTACAAATTAACAGCTACATACACCCAACCAAAATGAATGAATGAAATCACTAACTAATTACAAGAACAAACACATCAGGATATACACTTTACAGGTAACGTTGAAGCAGCTGTTGCAGAGTAAAGAGCCTTGAGTACAGAAATGAACTTCAAAAGTGTGTCTTCAGCAAACCACTTTAGTTTCCATGTATGGATTGTGTAAATTTCATCTGCTTGCTTGCTCTGCGAGTTTCCAGTGCTACTGCCAAAACTTCCTTCATGTACATATTTTTCCCAAATCAATGTCAAGCATTTATTGTCACGCTGATCCACAACCTAAATATAGGAAATGCAGTGGAAAATTAGAAATGTTAACTAAATGTTATCACCGCTTTTAGTACAATGCAGCAATATATTTAGCTGGTATACATCACAGCTCAGCAAATAATAAGAGGGGATTGCCTGCTAGATAGGAGTATAAGGTAGTACGATAAGCATAATAACAACGCAAGTTCATAGACCAGGGTTAAACCTGTGCTTAAGAATACACAAAGCCACACTAATGAATTACTGCACAATAGACAAGAAAAAAAACAAATACCCCTTTTTGGAAAGGGAAACATCTTTTAGAGGAACTGTTTCACGAAAAAAATATAGTTGCAATTGATCATGAAAAGTAACCTAGATAGATTGGAAATTTTAGAAGTCGAGCCCTACTTACCACTTCTTTAATACTGTCGATAGAACAACATTCATCAAGAGAAAAATAAGGAGGATGTGAATCATCAGGAAAGCAACCAAACTGATGTAGGTTCTCAATGCACACAAATATTGACCCTTCAGTAAGAACGAGGGATCTAATAGCCAGAGATTCCTCTGCAAAACAGAAATGAATATTAGGTCAGCAATTTCTAAGTAAAAGAATTTTTTTTAAGAAATGCCAAATGTGCATTACAGAAAGGACTTGGGCAAGAAGTTTTAATACATTCAAGGCTTAACACATTCAAAGGCATTGCAGGACACAACCAAGAGCCCTCGTGTCTACCATTTCTAATCTTTCTGGTTTACTAAATCAATAAGTGATTATTCTTTCAACACGGAGATGTAAATAAAATGATAGATCGTCAACAATAGATGGATGGCACAAGCTCACGGCATGCCACCAAGTGCAATGTCATGCGAGATGCCGCATCATCAAGATTTGGTGACAACTGACAAGACACATGATACTACTAAATTCCTTTACGGGGTTTAACAAAATGGACCCAGTTAAAGCCAAAATAAACGTTTATGGTTCCAGGTCATGAAATTGAAAGAATGGACACACATCTGATGTTTCAAGTATATAATTGGGATCAAGTATGAAAATCACCATGTAAACTATCTAATAATGAAGATTTAAACAAGTTACCCTTGGGTTTCACAAAGATCAAATATCATAACAATGCAGCAGAAATGGTATCTGCCCTGCAAACTAACATAACATATTTATGCCAAAGTCCACAAGTGATCACTTTGCCTTCAGCTCATGGGTGCATATGTTTATGATGGGCTTGAGTTCTTCATGAATTAATCCCCAACTCCCACACGCGATAGGACTAAACTGAACTTGCACTAGAGATAATGCTACAGAATAAAGGTTCAAAGTTCGATTTTGAATTTTATGACACTAAGTCACTAAGCAAGAAAACTTGTGCATTCTGGACAAAATGTCACAATGATTGTACAAGATAGTTTGTGTGTGCAGATCATTCGCTTAGTTCTCATGTCTGAACGTGATTTGAACAGTAAGCATTAACAATATTCATTTAGAAACAAAAATGACTTAGATGGTCTTACTCAACTTACGACCATACACAACAATATGTGTTATATGGCAAGGATAGATGTGTATCAATCCTACTATACTAGGCTTCAAGATAAAAGGCCAAGACTCACAAGAATTAAAAAATGAAAACAGTTCTTATTAATCCAGATTCCATAGACTGATAGAATAATATTCCAGCACCCAAACAACAGTACCTTTGGTGTCATTCTTACAGAACATCAACATGGAGTAGAGAAATATTCCCATCTTCAAACTTGCACATATACATTTCTCGAGCAATTTAATTTGGATCTTCTCCCAACTGCCATTTAAATTACAGCACAAAGTGTAAGCAGAACGAAATAAAAAGACACAATAACCAAAGGCAAAATGTTTTCTTTGCTTAGCAAAAAGAGAAGGCATTTTCTCATGGAGAAAACAGAAAGCTAAGTAGACACACCTTTGCAAAGATACCCCACTAGTTAACTGTGGAAAGCTGAACAGATTTAAGAGCCAAAGTACATCTTGTGCTTCCTTCGAAGTGCGTGTCAAGAATAGATGAGCTGTGTCATCTGTCATGTGTACCCTACGATATGAGAAAACCAAAGTAAGCCTTACATCAGCCAAATAGCCATCACTAATTACTGATATGCTTTTTTAGGGAACTAATTATCGATATGCTAATAAACCTTAGTGCTTGTA
Organism: Poa pratensis; assembly: GCA_947311845.1. NCBI lineage: Eukaryota > Viridiplantae > Streptophyta > Magnoliopsida > Poales > Poaceae > Poa > Poa pratensis. The sequence continues at coordinate 30,541,961 of CAMZMU010000076.1, read as the reverse complement.
GACCCAGTCCAATCAAAACTTTCTCCAGATCTTCAAGCCTATAGCAGCCCAAGACTTTTGGCATGGTTTCTGTAAATTAATCAGTATGTAAGAATTAGTTAATAGTAATGCAGTATTAGAATAAAAACATGAGAAGGGGATCTTCTGTAAACAATAAACATGTAAAATTTCAGTTGCAGTAGTCCAAGAGTCTAACATAGACAAAAGTGAACAAGAGAGAAGCTTTCAATTCAAAAAATGTGTAAAAAACTAACCTTGTTCATCTTGAGCCATATCAACCAGCAGAACATACAACTTATTTTGGGAACTTCGCAACAAGGCTACTTCTCTACATAAAGTAACAATACACTAGTCAGGTATAGTACCCTAAAATAGATCATGCACACAGACAGGCTTTCAGAACTGCTGTTCACTAAGTTTAACAGAACTTAAGCCAGCATGTACTGAACATGTTTGAGGATTAAATGAGTAGAAGAAATATTTAAAAAATTAAATCCAATTAAATTTCCTATTCAACAAGGTGCTATCGCTAAGTGCTAACTGCACATTGTACATTGAAGTACTTTGAAGTTTGAATCATGAGCATATTACATGACAGATGCAATTTCATCTTCTTTCTAAATATGCAACCAACGTCCGTGATGCATACACACGGTAAACACAGTGGTGGAGCCAAGATTCAAGTCTCCATATACTTTATCTATTTCTTTAGAAACAATGTAAACCAAAGGACTTCATCAACAATACAAACTTCTGATTTTGCAAACAACTGTTCGTTTGTAGATCCCCCACACTTCCCAAGATTCCAACAATCTTACATCACTCGCCTTTGGGTATAGATAGCTTCTTTATCTAGACAGTTTTATGTACCAAAACGTACGCTCCTAATTAACGTCCCAGTTGGGTGTCTGACATGGAATTGTCATATTGGCACTTGATTACAGTAATGAAAATACAAAAAGGCCCAATACATGACGTACAGCCATGTCAGGCTGTTGCATGACCATAGTCTTTTGATACTTGTATATGTTTATTCATCATCATTAGATAAAGTATGAGCTTAAGTTTCCCCAAAGTTAGCAGATGAACACAAAAATGTACTATATATTCTTATGATTGCATTTACTACTCTGAAGCACTAATGGTGAGCTCTCCCCTCAATAACAGGTTAAGACCAGCAAGCAAATTAGTAACCCCACTAATTTGATTACTGCAGTTATTGCCTAATTTGCAAACTTACAGAAAAAGAAGTAATCCATAACTGCACTGATAATCTTTATACAGGTTCTCGTTTGTTCAATGAACCAACAGCTGCTCATCATCAGTCTCAAGTCTCGGCAATGCAGATACTTAATCAATGGTGTATAACAAAGGTAAAAGACGACTCTAACCTTTGAGCTAAATCACTTCCATCTTGAAACATGTATCCACAACAAGCTGTTGTTCACATATTTCAGACTCTTCAGTGTTAGCGACTTCCATATTGAAGAAATCCTCTAGAAGTTTGTACTTGTTCCAATCAGCATCACATGAAACTGTATCGGCGCCGATAGAAAGGTTATTCTTGTGCATGATATTTGAATTATGTTTTCCTGAGGTTTGATCAACCGTACTTTTGCTTGGGTCATAACTCAAATGACCATTTGTACCTACTGAAACCCCCTCATCCACCTCATCCCCACTAGCCTTCAGAAATCCTAGTTTAGTGCCGTTACGATTCTTAAAAATTGATTTGATCTTCCTCTTAAACTTCTGCTTGCCATTTTCTCTAACCAAATTGCTTGAATCTTGAACAAGATGTCCATTCCTCTGGTTACTGTCATCTGGCTCCTTAGTACCAAACTCCATGGCATCCGTGAACGTTGGGTCATCTTCTGCCGAACAGTCGGACACAATACCCTCCCGTGAAAAATATTCCATCCCATTCATTTCCTCATTATCAATATCTGCATAAGGAAATGAAGCCATCTGACCATTAAGGGCCAGCTCCATTTTTGTCTGAACTGCTACGCAATCATCTTCGAATTGCATGAACATAAATCACCTGAAGAGTCATCACTGCAGCTGCTACCACTACCAAAAGAACCAACACACTGGAAATCTCCTGAGCTTTGCAAAAATTCTTCCTCCAAAAGAAGTCTACGACGTAGAATGTCTTCCTTGTACTGCGGGGGTGACTCTGGACTAGGATATGCAAAAGATGGACTGGGTTCTATCAACTTAGTTATTGCATTAGAGTGTATTCCATTTTTATGCAAGATTTTAGCACTACCTTCCACCTCAGAAAAAGAATCTGAATGTGAAGTGCCCACGAATTCTAGTGGAGGAAGCTGTAGGACAGAATTCAAGTGCACCTTTACATGAATCTGGTCAGCATTCGTCTCATCCGAGGATTCGGTCATGATGCCATTAGCACCATTACATGCATCATCGGTGAAAGACAGTTCAGACTCCAAAAGGTTTGAGCTGCTACCACCTTCTGATGTCTTTGCCAGATCGGTGACACTCTTTGAGTTCTTCATGTGCAATTTTTCTCTTTTGATTTGTTTATTCTGTCTTCCATTTCTGTTAGTAAAATCCACATAAAGGCTATCGCCTTCTGTGTTCTCCATATTTTCATCCATCCACTCCTTAAATTCGCGCAGCCAATCAGTCGATCTTTCTTTCTTCATCAATTCTGCTGTACTAATCAAAGATGTAATTTTGATGTCATTGTCAGCGGCGGCGCTTTCATCCTTCTTAGAACTAGCACTATCACGGGGGCTAGACTGCTGGTCCACACCTTCATCGCTTAGACTTCTCTCTTCCTCTACAATACAAGCAAGTCGGGAAATCTTTTTCTGCAGTAAACAGAGATGCAAGCAGAATATCATTAAAGTAGTCATACACGGTCACATTCAATTGCGTTCAGGATACACATGCGGGATGCCAAAGTTGTGTTAAATTATTTCAATTTTTCTAGATACATAGATGGTTTTATAATGCATTTATAGAAACTAACAGATCAATATGGCACCATCTAGGCTGAACCAAGCGGAAAAGGAATCCTGGTACTATACGAAATGATGCTTCTCCATTACACATGAATATAATGTGTATTCAACGGGAAATGAAGCATAATACCAATTCACAAACGACATGTATTGACTTGTCTATCCTCCAGTGAAGAATAAAATCAAAATACTTGACCAAGGAAGCTTGATATTTGGTCTATCAGCCTGGTGGTAGTCGGTAAAAAAGATACATACCATCATAGAATTTGAAGTCTCTTCATCCTCACGATCATCTTTTGCAGGGAAATAAAATCCGTAACCAGCAGGCTGTTTTTGTCTGCTTGCAAACAATACTTGCTTTTCCCAGTATTCTTGTGTGTTCATGCCTTTATCATCTAACTTCAACTGAAGCAGAAAAATATGGAACAGGGCATTTGTGTTACTCAAATACTGTGGAAGGGACTTTTTATAGATATAAGACTACAGTGGAAGAAAAATGGTTTAACATGCTTGAACTAAGCACTTACATTTTCTGAATTGTAGAAAAAACTAAAAACACGTGCTCGATACCACCGAGCACAGCAGATTGGGTTGCCTTCCAACCATAGGTTCTGTAGCAAAGACAAGCTGCCAAGAATTTCCAACTCTGAGAAATTTGATATGATGTTGTAAGACAGATCAAGACCCACAAGAGATTTCAGATTTTCAATCCCATGTATTGTGGTCAGAGCATTGTTTCTCAATACAAGTTTGCCCACCCGACTGCAAACCTGCATAAAAGTAACATGTAATCAGACAACAAAAGTAATGGCAAGAAGCCTGTCCGTGTTGTAAACTTGTAGTATTATTTTCAATTTAAGCTGAATTAAAAGGAAATTTACCTCACTCAAGTATGAAACAGAACGAAAATGATTAAATCCAAGGTCCAGATTCCGCAACTTTGTACATTTCCGCAGATTATCCACCTTTGCAAACCGGTTCCGACTAAGATCGAGGGTTTCAACCGCAGGTAACAATTGCAACGACTCGTCCATGAGTACCAATTCATTAGAAGCACACGAGACATATGAAAGCCGAATCCATACAGGAGAGTCCTTGACATCCATCACTCTACTCACAAATACATGCCTAAGAGCATCCTGCAGTAGTGCAAAAAATAACTGTTATGAATTTCGTGACATAGTACGTTCTGTAGAAGTGCTTAAGAAGGAAACATAAATTATAGTAATCACTCGATTAATGCAAAGATATATGCAATGTCTCCATCTAAATCATTTTTTTCTGCTGGCTGAGCTTTTGGTTGCATGCCATATAATAATAACAATAAAAGGAAAGCTGTGGCAGGACTGACCAATCTGCAGCTACCAAATCAGACAACCAATACTAAAGTTCTCCAGCTACAACTCAACTACAATTCTGTAACGCAATTCTACCAAGCTTACAGTTATGTAGTTCATCGGACAATAAAGAACTACTATATTTAAAACAGAAGAACAGATGACACATTACACCTGTGTTAATTTCAGACGTCACTGTCATTTGTCAAACCACAAACGTCTAAGGTTCAAACTCAGAGGGAGCGGTAAATGTCATAAGAGTTCCCTTTGAAAAACGAAAATGCACAAATCAATATTGCAGCTGCATACAAGTACATGCGTGACAAATCCATCAAGAAACCAGATGGCTGCGCATCTTTCTAATCTCATGGCTTAACTAATTATATCAGTGGATAAATTCAGCATGTGCGAAAGGGATACCTATCGCAATAGCATTATGGTGATCTTGATCATGTGCTGCAAAAATTGCATTACAGCAGCATTGTGAGATACCACAGTTGCTCTACTTGAAACAGTAAATGGCGCCGACTAAATTGGTAAATTCGCATCAAAGTTGCAAGAGGAATACTCAATGACAACCTAAATACACGAAAAAAATTCTGATAAACCCCATCAGAGAGACTGGAAACATCAGTAAGCATAGAAGTTTCACACTACAAAGGCATCTTAGCAGTAGGAGGACGCAGATCACCAACAAAATTGTCAGGAATCTGCTTATATTTTAATACTCCCTCCGTTCCAAAATAGATGACTTCCGTTTGTCCAAAAGTGAATGTATCTAGACATGTTACGTGTATAGATACATCCACTTTTAGATAAATGAAAGTCATCTATTTTGGAACGGAGGGAGTACATGCACTGGACGGGACCAGATCCTAGGAACATAGCATTAACTATGGACCATAGTACTGCAGCAAGTAAACTCGGATTTGCTAGCTGTAGATGAACCAAACAGAGCATAATTCACAGCTCATCGTACTTCATAGACACTTAGTTAGTAGGGGATCATAATTAGCTGTCACCACACCACGCGAAAAACAAATTTTATGATGCAGTAGCGTCAGAATTCCTCGAGTGGGAAACATGACATGATCGCACGCACCGTGGAATTGTGGCAGACGAGCCTCTCGAGCGTGTGGCGTAGGTCGAGCAATCCCCTGGCAGCGGAGGTGGAGAGGTCGCAGCCCCGCAGCTCGAGGACGCGAAGGCGCGCGAAGGGCAGGAGAGAGAGCGGCGCCGGGTCGCGCCCAGGGCCCGCGGCGAGGACCTTGAGCGAGGTGAGGAGGCGGAGGATCCGGCGGAGCTGCTCGAGCGCGCGGTGGTCCCCGAGGTCGGCGACGTAGGCGCGGAGGTAGTCGACGGGCGCCCCGGCGCCGACGGCCTCGAGCTCGCGCAGCGCCTCGAGGCGGGAGGCGACGTAGTGGAGGCCGACGGGGTGGAGGCGCAGGGTGAGGGAGCCGTCGAGCAGCTCGCCGGCGTGGGTGGCCACGAAGCGGACGAGCAGGTCGAGGTAGCGGTCGCCCGTAACCGGCGGCGCGACCCCCGGACGGGGCGTCGCCATTGGGATCGGGCTAGGGTTTGGGAGCGCGCCGCATCGGCGGAGGAGGTGGGGGGAGGAGGAGGAACGGCGGGTGGGCGGGCGGGGAGGAGGAAACGGACACGGCCGCGCTGCCTGATATGATTGATTGATGTCACGCGGGGTGGGGAAGGGGACGGAAGGCGACGGGCCGATGTGCAAATGACGCGACTGCAGCCAGGTACCTGTAGGGTGTCGTCAGTTTCGCTTGGTTTTGGAAGATTCTTTGAGAAGAAAGTCTTGTTTGCTTAAGATGTGTTGCAGTTAAAAAAAGATGTATAGTAAGTGTATTGCAGTTTAAAAAAAGGGGGTCCACCTAGCTACTCCTACTAGTTCTCAGTCGAGTGACGTCATGGTTTTTTTTCATCTAGGGCCACCTCCCCCGCAACCATAGTCGGCCCACTCGCGGTCGGCGCGTTGCCGCCTCGCCACCTAGCCCTGCCCTGAGCTCCTCCTCCTCCGCTGGTCCGTCGTCGCCCCGGCCATTCCTCTAACCCCTGCCCCTTCTCCGGCGCCGACGAACTCGCACCCCCCAAGTTAACTTTGCTCATCGCCTCCGTTCCGGTGGATCCGGCTCAGCTCCATGTCGCCGTCGTCGCAAGGAAGAAGAAGACCTAGGTTTGCACGAATCGCGATGCGCGTTTTAACGGTGGATGAATCGATTGAGCGGTGAGCTAATTCTCAGTCGACTGAGGAATTAGCAAAACCGTTAAAAAAAGATGTATAGTAATGAAGTGCAGTTAAAAACAAGATGTATGGTAAGTATAAACCGACGGACAGGATATACACTAGGTTGGGTCCGGGAGTTGACTGCTGCGTGACTGTGACTCTTGCATTTTGGTTTGTGTGTTTAGCTCGTGGATAAGCATGTTCTGTTCATGGTGTGTATATTAGGTTGTGTGTAGGAGAAGAAAGAATACGGTGTAAGTTTCCGTTGTCTCCATGTCGAAGCTTGTGCCTGGCTTGTTGATTCGGAAACACGCAAAAAATTGCCCCCTCTCTCTTATCCTTGATCCTCTATTGCTACAACATCATATAACGTCGAAACTTATTTGTTGCATTGCAAACTTATGACGAATTTTAGATGATCCACAACACCGGTGTACACGGTGATGTGTTGAGTAATTAACCTCATAGAGAAGAAAAACATGAACTAACAAAAATCGTGGTGCCGTATGAAAAGGCCTGCATCAGATCATGGAGATGCATCTGCGTGCATGCGGATGTTTAGGAGAGGAGCTAATTTGTTTGTATAGCCGCAGGGGCATGCATGCATGAGCTGAGCAGCTGTCACCGGTAGCTTGTCACTTTGTCTGCGTTCAGCCGCGAGACGCGGGGGTCCAGGGGGGAGGGGACTCACCAAGGCCAAGCGCCGTCCTTTCCCAGCTCAGGTGCTCCAGCCTTCCGTTTGACCGCAACGTAAATCACCATAAGACCAAATTCAGTAATTTTCATCCAAAGTGACTACACCTATTTTCGCCCGAAGCATCGATCTCATAAGGCCCTGTTTGTTTCTAAAGTTTTTGTGGGGATTTGTGGGGATAATACTCTAGTGGATTGGGTGAAACCCCAAACTTCAAAACATCGTTTGTTTCTAGTGTATTGGACAGGTTTTATCCTCATCTTTCCCCACAAATCCCCAAACTCTAGTTCATTTTTGGGGTTGACTACAGCCCCCGTGGGGATAATACACTACCCCTACCTAGTGGATTGATCCCAATCCCCTAGTGGATTGGGTGAAGTTTGGGGTTTCACCCAATCCACTAGCGGATTATCCCCACCAATTCTCACAAAAACTCTAGAAACAAACAGGGCCTAAAGGTTCTCGCTGCCAAATTCAGGGGGACTAATACTTTTGACCCAAGTTCTCGCTGCCGACATCAATTAAGTTGACTACAGTGCCCGCGTGCCACCGCATCGCATGGCCGTCACATGTTAGACCACATGCTGCCTTCCAGAGCTTGTTTTGGCAGCCCACGCGTCGGTACATGCACCACCTGGCACGCTTGCTCTATCAGTGCATGCGTAGATGGAGTCAAAAATCGTTTTGTCCTTATTTAACTCTTTTTGAATGTTTGAGGCTCCAGCCAAGGCACGGCATCCTAGGCAGTTAGGCCTCACTCCTCACTCATCAGGCATTCGCAAAAGAAAGAAAAAGCATCACTCATAAGGCACAGACAAAGCCGACCATTTTGGCCGAGAACCAGCTTGTGATTGGATGGTCAGCTGGGTGGTTATATGCTAGTCTATCAGAGTTCAAACCATAGGTTTGACGCTGGTGTTTCTCATTTAGACGAAATATTCTTCAGTGCGAGGCGACATTTCTGTCGACAGCGAGTCGCCCGTGGTGGCTTCGTCAATCTCAAAACCTCATTCGCCGGCTCAGTCTCTCGAAAATGCTGATAAGGATAGGGTGTGCGTGTGTTCAAATGGGTGAGTGTATACGCGTGTATGTGAATATCTGCGTCTGTACCGTGTTTTAAAAAAAAAGGCTGACATGTTTTTGGGCTGGTCCATCAACTAGCCTGGCCCCATGTAAAGAGGACGCTGGGCTAGTGTCTGTTGAGTTGCGCGCGCCATAGGTTTGGCCCAGCGGAACGTGACCTAAGGAGTCGATCCTGGCGATATTCCTTTTTTTTTGTTGATGAGCAGGAGAGCCCACGAACCTACTGCAGTGCAGCGTTCGCTGGTTTTTTGAACTTGCAGTGCAGCGTTCGCTCCAGATACATGATTGTCAGAGTATGTTTGATACTTTGACATACTCCTTCCGATCCCTAATCAGTGTCGCGAGCTGTACAAGAAATTTAGTGCCACCTTCCGGGGCCGCCGCCCCGACGTGTCACCGCTCGAACCCAAGCTGCAACGCCGCACGACTTAGCTGCCCGCAGCCCAAACTGCACAGAGCAACTACCCGCAGACCACGGCCGCCACACCAAACCCAAGGCCGCTGCCTCGACATACTGAAGATCGCCCCTCACTGGGACGCATCGACCGATCCGACAACCTTGCTGCACTCACAGCACAAAATTGTCACCGCGCCATGCAATGCCACAGAACAACCTCATAGTGCAGTCGTCGCATCGCTTCCCGAGGCCACCGCCCCGGCGTAACGAAACTCCATCTACCCGAGGCCGCTGCCCTGGCTTCCACCGAGAACCCAACGGCGAGAGAAGTACAAGCAAGGGACGCGGGTAAGCTCTCCAAAGGCGGCGCCTCCAAGAAGGGAGTGGCGAAGCCACCAAACACCGCCCGCTCCGGGGACCCGAAGCTAGGGCTTTCGCCCAGAGAGCTCAAACACCCTCACGAGGGAGAGGATTTAGGCCCTCTTTGATTCGCGAGGAATTGAGAAACACAAAAATAGGAGTATTTGAGGAATAGAATGTCATGACAATGGAAATCTTACAGGAATAAAAAAGAATCAGTAGTAGATGTTGTTTGGTTGCACCGTAGAAAAAATGCATGAAATTTGTATAGAGATTGAGTGTATGTCATAGTTGTCATAGACACATAGGAATTTATCCAAGAGGTCTCACCTCTTGCTAGAAATCCTATAGGATTGTAATGTAGGAAAGCAATCCATAAGAAGTTTGGAGGATTCAATCCTTTCAATCAAATGAATTCTATAGGAAAAAAAAATCCTACGGGAGAAATCCTATACAATTCTTTTGAAAATCTTTTGAATCAAATAGGTCCTTAGGTTTATAGTTTCAATTCACACCACTTTGAATCTGCTGCAGAAAATATAATATTAGTTTTGGGGTATTAGAAAAATGTAAGGGAAATTATACTTTCCCCACGTCAAAACATAGTGCATATTAGTTTTTTTCCATGTCAAACATTGTTAGAGTTTGATCGATTTTATAAAAAATAATATCAAAAGCACAATACAAATTGAGTTTGATCGAGCTTTTTCACGAAACTTTGTGCCCGTATATTTTCTATATTTTAAAATGTGTTTTCTGATAGCAGGATCATCTGCTTCTACGAGTGGTAGGGGACACATGTGTTTCGTGCTTACAGTTTGCCAAATCATTTGTAATTTAAGTTTGACGGAGTTCGGTCATTTTTAATTGTCGGCGGTGATTCGATGCCATAGCCAACATCATGCATGTGCCACATCTGTCCCAACATGAGAACTCATATTGTGAGAGCGGTTGTGAGAGCGGTCCGCTTAAGGAGCCGGATCCTCTGACTTAGCCCACACTAGTTTTCCGTGACTTTGGGTCGCTGACACGTGAGGCTCGCTAGATGGGGGACCCCAATCCGACAGCGTCCCAAAGTCAATGAAACTCAAGGTGGACTAAGTCATACGGTCCAATTCCACGAAATTGGCATCTGAAACCTACATTCTGGTGCAAAATGTTGGAAAGAATAAAATATGACCCAAGCTACTCATAAAATTGCAGTTCACAAAAAAATGTGTGATACCTTAATGAGTAACATTGTAATTTCGATTGACAAAACAAAACCCAGAGGAAAGATAGGAGAAAACCAATGGCAAACACAAACTCTCCAATGCACAGATATCCTCCACGCTAAACGCCATGAAAAAATTCCTAATCTTGAAGTTTATACTCCCTATGCTATAACATGATTCTTGTGGGAAAATATATATTCTCCTAATCGACCGTCCTCTCATATTCCTGCAGATACATCATACACACACGTAATATAATAATGGTGTAAAGTTGCTAACCAAACGAACTCCCCTGGAATGTCAGTGGTGTTGCATGTAGCCGGTGCTCAGGAACAAACAACAATGCCATCTGGGACTGGTGCCTGCCTCGGCTTGGCAATGGAGAAGGAGGCGTCCAGCCACCCCTCCTTCTTGGCGCGCTCGACGTAGCGGCCGAGCTGCTCCCCGACGTCTGGAACGTCCAGCGCAAGGTCGTCGACGCAGTCGGCCACCCTCTCGAAGCCCTTGGTCATCTGGTTCGGCGTGATTAGGCCGCGGCCGTAGCACTCGCTGAGCAAGCCCCAGAGCCGCTCGTCCTTGCCCCGCTTCTCGATGATCGCCACCAGCGCCTTCTTCACCACCTCGTGGTGGAAGAACGGCATCCCGAGCTCCTTGATGCATCGGCACGCCTCCCGGACACCTCCGCCGCCGTCGTACTCCTGCAGCAGCTTGCCGATCTTGTCCTTCACCTCGTTCAGCTCCCATCCGGCCTTGCCGGTGCCGCCGCCGCCCCAGCACCGTAGGATGCGCTCCGCCGAGAGCTTTGCTCCGAGCAGGGCGTGCGCGTCCCGCAGAGCCTGCATTCCGGGGGAGCCTGCCGCCTTGCGGCGGCCGGCCTCCTCCTCCATTGCCTCCAAGTACGACGGCGCGATCACCTCGTCGACCACTGACCTGGCAAAGAACATGGCAAGGTCCTCGACTATGGCGGGGTTGTCCAGCGCGGTGTCCTCGGCGGAGTCGATAAGGAGGCGGAAGCCTGCCACGACGTGCTCCGGCGGCATGCAGAGCGAGGACAGCAGCACGGAGGCCATTTCTTTCTCGCGGTTCTTCCGGTCCATGGCGGCGCTGATCAGCTTCTTGACGAAGATGGCGTTGACGGAGGAAGAGCACGAGCTGTTCAAGGCCTCCACGCTGTTTACCGACTCGATGATGTTGCCTGTCAAAAAGTACTCGTGTATGATCGACAAGGCCTTCGCCTTGAACTTCTTGACGGCGTCGTCGTCCTCCACGGCCTTCTTAGGCTCCGGACCCAACGGTTTCAGGGACGACGCGCACAGCCAGCCCTCCGACGAGGCCTTCAGGATTATGGTTTTCAGGAGGCACCTCGCGTTCGGCACGTCGAGCGTCAAATCATCAACGGAGTCGATCATACGGTTGAAGCCTTTCATCATCTGGCTCTCGTTGATGACACCTTCGTCCGACGCCGCCTTGAGGAGGCCCAGGATGTGTCCCTCGGCCGCGCCGCTGCGCTCTATGGCGAGAACAAGCGCGCGCTTGACGACGTCGTGGTGGAAGAAGGGGATCTTGAGGTCCCTGATGCACCGGAACGCCTCGGCCGTGTCGGCGGCGGCGAGGTACTCCTGCAGGATATCGGCGATCTTGGCTTTGGCCTCCTCCACGGTGATGTTCTTGATCCCTCCCCACCTCTGCAGGATGATCTCCCCGTGGTGCGGCACGGACAGGTAGCTCTTCTCCGCCCTGTGGATGACCTCGGCGCCCTTGCTTCCGTCGGGCAGGCACGGCAGCTGCTTCGCCAGGAATGCCGGGGGCAGGATGTCGTCGACGACGGCGCGGGCGACGAAGACGGCGAGGATGTCGACGGCGTCGGGGGTGTCGACGGAGAGGTCGTCGCAGGACTCGGTGAGCTTGCAGAAGCCCTTGTACACCTGCGGGCGGTCGATGACGTCGCCGTAGAGCGAGGAGAGCAGCACGGCCGCCATCTCCTTCTCCCTGTCGTGCCGGTCCATGGCCACCGACACCAGCTTCTTGACGAAGTAGTAGTGGTAGCACGGCACGCGCAGCATACGCAGCTCTGTCGCCGTCGCTGCCACGTCGTCCGTGGAGAAGTACTCCTCCACGATGGTGGTGGCTTTCCTCTTGAACTCGAGGAATTCCTGGGACGACACCGAGGGAGTCCGCAGCTGTTCCACGTCCTGATGAACCATTTTCCTTTCTGATCCGTAAAGGAGAATCGCGGAGGAAATCTCGAGATGACCGCGACACAAAATTTCACGGATAAATACACTGGTTCAATTACCTCACCGGCGCTTGGGCATTTGATCGGCGCGTGAGCGGGAGGAACAGATCCTCTGGGAGTGGACTCCATTGGGGGCACTTTCTGCAATTTCGTTATTCCGTCCAATTAGGCGCCCCTGCATTCACCAGATGCAGGCGCCTTGGAACTCTGGTTACATGTACAGATACGATCGAGCAGTTAGAAAGGGATCACCATGGAACGAAATGTTGAGGAGCTCCCGTGTTCATCCGGTATTATTCTGTCTTGGCAGGGACAGCTCTATCTCAGGGAGCGATTGAGAGAGAGCTGTGAGGAGCGAGAGCGGCAGACGGAATGGCTTTTATGTGTTCATGCATGCCTCCTCCCAGGGAAACAGGGGAAAGGAACGGGAGGGGTAGCATGGCCGCGCCGTGTCATCGCCGGAGTGGGTCACTCCAAGATGGGTGCCGGCGTGTTTCTGGTCCATGGAACCAGTGGACACGCGTTGGGATGGGCATGAGGCAGTTGGATCCGATTTACCAGGGTACAAGCATTGAGGACCTTGAGGTGAACTAGTGGCCAGGGTTCATTGAGGTCCTCGGCCATGGGCCGGGCTTAAAAAAGCCCACGGGCAAAATCCCAGCCTCAGGCCCATCCGACCTTCGGGCCTATATTTCAGACCATGCCCTCACATGAGTGCAAATTTCCATCGGGCTTTCAGGCCTCGGGCCGAGCTTCATCCTAAAAATGTCAATATGCAAAGCCCAGGCCCATGCGACATTCGGACCGAAATCTCAGGCCCAGGCCCGCCCATGGACAAGCCCATGGCTGCCCAGGCCCTGGAATTTCGGGCCGGGTTGGGCCGGGACGGTCGGGCCGGGTTTCCCATGGCCAGGTATAATTGAGCACCTTGAGGTGAACTAGTTCCCCGATTTACCTCGGTACCCTAACCCGGTTTAGGATTGGTTAATGTGTTAATACACTTACATTAATATTGTCTTAGGGTGGGACTAGTTCCCAATTAACTTAGTTCTAGGTCGCATGACATTATGATCACACAATTTGCACTATGTGAATTTTTTAATACCACGTGAACTATTTGTACTATGTGAATAGCTGCAACCCTGTTGCAACTATAAAAAAAATGAATAGCAACTCATCGGACCCTGAATCGTGATGCCCACCACTCATCGACACACGCAAATCGGGTAGAAAATATCATTTTACATAGAGCCTTTGGGGAGTAGACGGGATAGAATCATCGCAAGCCACCGCAATGCTAGAGACACTTTTAAATGTTGCTCTAGGGTAGTGTGCACCAACTCATTTTATGATTGTTGCATACCACATCTTTGGACAATGATTTGCTTTAGTCATTTCATTCGCGTCTGATTTTTTTACATTTTTTTAGAGCTTTTAGATGTACCATTTCCTAAATGTAGTGATCGAAAAACACACATGTACTAGGTTTCCAAACGTCTAGCCCATTCAAGCACCGAAGTAGCATATTTTCACTCCCTCATTTATACCAATCTAATCCGTGAAATCCAATACCAAATATCCTAGGATTAAACATTTGGAAACAAGCAAATTTGGACCATGCCCTCCCTCAAAACCGGTAGTCTAGTCGCACACAAAAAACATAAAAACAAGGAAAACGCTGGAGAATAGCCAGAGGCTACGCGTGTCTCGCGTCCTCCTCGTCGCGGGCGCGACGCATGTCCCTAGCGGGCCCGATCCACACCCGAGCGAATCTTATCCTCTCATCGGTACCTCAGTATTGAAAAAGCAAAACACATTCCTCCTTACCTACCTCTCCACGGCCGCTCCCACATCTCCCAGCCGCCCGTTGCCCACGCTCTTCTCTGCCCCAACACCGCACCTCTCCACCTCCGCCCGCAGAGCTCCCAGCCCTCACGCTCGGCGCCGTATCCCGACACCACGGCCTCTGCGATTGCTTCGCCAGCAAGTCGTGACCCCCGCCTCCTCCAACGAGTAGGATGACCACCGGCTCCAAAAGGAAGCCCACCACTCTCTTGGCGGGGATCATTGCAAACACGACAGAGGCCGATGGCCGGCGGTGCTGCAAAAGCAGACTGCCAGAGCTACCCACGGTGTCCACAGTTGCTGCAAGGGTCAGGCAACACAACTACAAGTGGTGCAAAGTATCCGACACCGGCGGTGCTACCAAGGGAATGTGGTGCTGCTACCAGCGGCGGCCGCCGATGCGTCAAGCGTTGTACGGCGGTGCTGCCACCGGCGAGCACCGGTCCTACAAGCGGTGTACGGCGGTGCTGCCATCGATGGACACCGGTGCTACAATAAGTGAGCGGAGATGCTACCAAGGGCAAGCGGCGGTGCTACCATCGGCGACCGATGGTGCTACAAGCGGTGTACGACGATCCTGCCATCAATTGTCACCGGTGTTGCAATAGGCGAGTGGCGATGCTACAAAATGGCAAGCGGCGGTGCTACCATCGGCGGCCGCCGGTGCTACAAGCAGTGTGCGGCGGTGCTCCCACCGACGAACACCGATGCTACAATAGGCAAGCGACAATGCTATCAGGGGTGGCGGCCGGTGCTGCAACGACCTGGTGACCATGCTGCCATGAGAAGCAAGCGGTGGTGCTGTGACCTACGTCTTCTCCGGTGACGTCGCCAGAGGCGGTTGTAGCATGGTGGTTCTCCACAATCACCCAATGCGTCTGCCCCGAGCTATGTGGGGAACGCGAAGATTTTTTTTTCGTGGTTGACCTGCGTCTGGGATCACCATAGGTGGCTGGAAAACAGAGGTTTTTTAACTTAATCGGGACACGTGTCAACCGCTGCATGCGAGGGATCGGATGTTTCGATCCCCCGGAGGACGCTCAACACTCCCTTAAAAGAAAACCACAACATTTCAGAAAAACGGTAAATTGAGTAAATAAGAAAAAATCAAGGGGATAATCTTCTTCTCTTGAAATTTTGTTTTTTATCAACAAAAATGAAATAGAATAACAGTGAATATATTTGAGAAAACATATACTGGAAACCATGGAAAATTCATGGATAAAGAAAATATCTGACTTTCATCAGTGTTTCTTATATTATTTGTTGGTTCAGTTCAATATCTAAGTTTTCAATAACACTTGTTATTTTTAGTTGATGTTGTCTAGATTTCAATTTTAGTGTTTCCTACTTGTTCTAGTAAATTTTCCCAGACTTTCCAAATCATATTTTGATTTGTATATACATTTCTCACATACTCTAGAATTATAATTTTCATGTAGGTATAAAATTCAAGTTAGTGTTAATTATTCCATAGATCTTTTTTTTGAAACTAAATACTGTAGGGGAGACCCCCACAGTCTTTTATTACCTCAACTCAACGTTACAAATATTTACAAGAAGATATGTACATAACTTAAGGCAGGTTGTCAAGCCATGATGACAGGAGGGGTTGTACAGAGCGTTTCACCCTATGCAACAGCAAGGTGATATCATGAACAAAGCCAGCTTTCCACCCCCGGAAGGTGGGCAGAGTCTTCTTGAAAATTAGACCATTTCTTTGCTTCTAAATGTTCCAACACGCTAGAATCACTATCTCAACAAAGCAGGGACCCTGAAAATCCCTCTTTGCTTCCAACAGATTGTTCAGAACCGTATCATCTTTCCACTGGAAGGTCACTGATAATAACAACTGTGTGTTGTGCTGTCAGCAGTAGCTGGAGGACTGGTTGCATCTGTTCTTCCAGTGCCAGTTCAGTTCGCGTGTTTGGATGTTTTTGTTGATTGGCTACCATGTGTAAGAAACCGTCACAAGACATGTTTTGTAAAGTCATGCTGCTTTAAGAGAGGTCTGAGAGTGAATTTGCATGATTTCAAAAGTCTAGGGTCTAAGATTCACACCGCGTCAGGATCTCCTTGTTGTGGCAGTGGAAACACGCAATGTATGCGGAAATGCTAGTTGTTGCGCGCGCGAGCAGTTGCTCGGTCTCGCGTGCACGCGAGCGCGTGCGCGGGTGGGTCCCACCATGTGGGCTTCTTCTTCCTCTCTTCTTCCGCCTTTCCTTGCGTGCTCCCGTGCCCAATTCTCCACCGATTCCGACGAGGCCAGGCCGAACCGAAGCCGCCAGAGCCGCGGCTGGCCGTGGAGGAGAAGGCGCCCGGCGAGGATGGGTTCCCACAGGCCGAGACGGCGCCGGAGACGCCAGCGCGGAGGTGCGGCGGAGAAGCTGACCGTCGAGGATGGATTCCCAAGCCGAGACGGCGCCGGCGACGCCGGCGCGAAGGCGCGGCGGAGAAGGCGGTCGTCGAGGAGAGACTTAACGAGGGGGGGGGTGGGGGTGCTCGTCGGCGACAAGATTTTGCGGTGGTGGGGTGGTTTAGAGGGATGGTCGGGGGCGGCGGCGGACCGACGGAGGTGGGGATTGGGGCAGGGCAGGGCGGGGCGGCGACGCGGTCGCGGTAGTGCCGCCGGCCGCTGGCGGCGTAGGCAGGCGGTTAGGCCGGTGTCGGCGGCGGGGGCGAGCTCCTCTTCCTCCTTCCCGTCGCTGTCGGAACGGCCACATGGGTGCACGTGCGCTGGTCGGGGAGACCGCGCGAGCGCTCGCGCGCGCTGATAACCCCCAATAGCAGGGGATCACTGTAGCATCTCTCAATGTGGAAGTAGGGTATCGATCCGCAGGAGCAAGAAGGAAAAGTTATATATTCCCTACAACTAAAGTGTCACAAGTTTAGTTGATTATGCACTAAACAAGTTTAAAGAATAAGATGGTTGATTTAATGGATGGAAGTTTAATGTAACAAAACAAGAATGTAAAAGTGTCTCAATCCTCTTCAATGCAAGAGGACAAGACAAAGGTTTTCTCTTATAGGAACAATGTACATGGGTTCATGGGTTCACTTAATCCTCTCTCTCTCATCTACGGTGATTATCATGTTATAGATAAAGTACACACAATTGTCATGTTTTAATGGTAGCTTTTATGACGGCTATATGTCCTAAAACACATAGTTGAAAGAAGTACTCATTTGTATTGCTAGGTCACCCTCGTAAGGCTAGCGTGGTTGCTGTCACTCCCACATCATACTCTTCCTTTTTACCCCCAGATAAAGGATGTTGGGCTGTATTTCACATGTCACTCAATACATATGCCGTGTCACATCGGCCATCCCGTACCTATATACATCATACTTCATAATGGACAATATTCTAAACACTAGTGCAATTATTCATAATTCGTGTGCATGACCACATCTCTCTCATCTATCCACACTTGGTGGTGTCAATCACCTCATGACAAGGATAAACAAGGCATTATGCATAAATCAAACCATCACATGCATCATAGAATATCTCCAAAGTATGACAAATCATAAAAGCTCCAACACAACGGTAAATGTATAACAAATCATCTCATACCACAATATTGATAACCCCCAAGAGCAAGGGATCACTGTAGCACCTCTCAATGTGCAAGTAAGGTATCGATCCGCAGGAGCAAGAAGGAAAAGTTATCTATTCCCTACAACTAAAGTGTCACAAGTTTTAGTTGATTATGCACTAAACAAGTTTAGAGAACAAGATGGTTGGTTTGATGGATGTAAAAGTGTCCCAATCCTCTTCTTTGCAAGAGGACAAGACAAAGGTAGTAGCAAGTGAAAGCTCTCAAAGAGAGAAAGCCCAATCCTCTATGTAGCAAGAGGACAAGCTCAAGTGTGTGTTTCTTATAGGAACAATGGACATGGTTCATGGGTTCACTTAATCCTCTCTCTCTCTCATCTACGGTGATCATCATGTTATAGATAAAGTACACACAATTGTCATGTTTTAATGGTAGCTTTTTATGACGGCTATATGTCCTAAAACACATAGTTGAAAGAAATACTCATTTGTGTTGCTAGGTCACCCCTCGTAAGGCTAGCGTGGTTTCTCTCACTCCCACATCATACTCTTTCTTTTTACCCCCAGATAAAGGATGTTGGGCGGTACTGTGTCACTCAATACCTATGCCGTGTCACATCGGCCATCCCGTACCCACATACATCATACTTCAAAGTATGACAAATCACAAAAGCTCCAACACAACGGTAAATGCATAACAAATCATCTCACACCACAATATTCACCACAAAGGTATTACATAGATGACCGTAATCATGTTCAGCAGCTCATACGGTACTAATTAGTGAAGCTCAAGAGAGAGGAGAGATACAAAAGTTACCACCACAAACCCTAGTCCAGGGGGTGGACTACTCCCCCTTCATCATGGTGATGATGGTGAAGAAGTTCTTGCTGTAGATGTTGATGATGAACACGCCGGAGGGGGGTGGAGCCCTCCGGAGGCGATTCCGGCGGCGTTTCCCCCCTCCGATCTTCTCCGGCGGCAGCCTTCTGTCTCTCTGTTTCGTGGTTTTGTGTTTCTCCGCCGCCTCCTTTCGCGAAACGTCATGGGACCTTTTTTATAGGCGTTTTTAGGTCAAGACGAGTCGGTGGAGAAAGATCGACGGCAACGGAGCCACGAGGGCCAAAGGTGGGTCCCACGCGGCCTGTACTGTGGCCGCGTGGGCCCCCCTCGTTTGGCCTCGGGCCTCCGTTTGCTGCTTCCTTCGCCCACAGGTCTTCTTCCTTCCAAATATTGACGCCCGTAAATTTCCAGGTGATTTCGTTGACGTTTGGGTCCCTGAAACATTAAAATAAGAAAACGGGGTTTTCTGCCTGTGCAGGGTTAATTCCATAAAAATAGGAAATAAATGAATATTCCAAAATCATTATAAAACATTGATATAACCCTTATATGATGCAAATATGATTGGAATATAAGCAATTAAAGTGCAAAGTTCATGTATGCATTTTACATGCATCAACATCCCCAAGCTTAATCCATGCTCGTCCTCGAGTATGAAGATGATAAAACTAACATGGACTTTGCAATTTAATACTTAACAATGATATCAAAGATGATTACTATTGCTACATATAGTCAAATGATTCATTCTTCAAAGGAGTAGCAATATGCAAATAGTTTATGAAGTGATATCAAGTATTCAAGACAAGGATGTTCATTGATAGTTCACAAAGTGTAACATAGTAGCAAGTAATATGGAACACATGTATGCATAATGATAAGTAGAACATCCTACAATGGTCATAGAGTGTAGATGAAAATCTGAATATGATAGGTGTACACTTTGGAAAGATGTATATGTGAGTAGAGGTAAAGCATGCATAAGTTTCATCCAACTTCCAAACTCTTCTACTTAAGTTAATGATTGCAATAAGGTATTCATTGGTGTCAAGCTCTCATTGCCCCTATCATAGCATCTTGAATGATTAAGGTTAAAGTGAAAGCAAATATGAGTAGTGTGCTTGATAAAGAATGGGTTGAATGTCTCATGCCCCTTGAATACAAGTACTTACACCATGTGTTACTCAACTTGGGAAACAAAGCAAGTTCAATTAAATATCATTGTAAGCATAATAGTATCATCAAGAGCGTCAACTGGGGTACCTCTTGTCCCAAGATATGGAACAAGCCCATATCAAAATGACAAGACAAACAAACAAAATGAACAATCTCAACACCCTTTTTATTTACCATTTGGAATAGTTTTTTATTGCAAGGTGTATCACAGAAGGTTCACCATAGTATGTAAGTAAATTTCCACCATGAATGATGCATGGCTTAGATTAGCGGCCCAGGCGTCTCTCTAACCATTTACACAAACTCATTTAAACTCACTCTATTTCCACATTTATTTCAACATGATAAGCATCCATAGACAAAAGCACATGATATCAACTAAATGAGATGAAGAGCGTGTTGAAAGCTTGCCATGTGACAGCACATATGGGCTAACTTCCAACCCAAAACATTCATCAAGCCACAAACATCATAATCTTAATCACAATGGGTCAAGTTTTATTATGCAAATAAAAGAACATTGTGCATCAAGTTCGTGAGAGCTATATAACCAATTTTTTCCATTGCAATCAATAACATAAACATTTTCATTCAGAGGTAAGATAACACAAACAACATGTTAAACATACTCGGAATAGCATAAAGCCAATAGGTAGATATGGTGGACTCACTGGAATAACTTTGGTTGAAGGTGTTGGAAACAAGTTTTTGCTTGTTGGAGTTTTTGGGCTAGCAAAAGGGAGAAAGTTGACCATCTAGATGCATGCATGAGTGTCCATAGAACTAACTAATCCATGTTAAACCAAGTAAAATAACAATCAGCACCAAAACATGAATAAGTGATAGCTCTACAAAAAGAATTTGCAAACTATTACTCATAAACAAGCTCATGAATCATGCAACTATATGTATCATTAAAAATCAAGTCAAACATCCCTTTTCCCAATCTTATAAAAGCATCCAACATATTTCAACCCATATTTCCAGTAGCTCTCTCATATATAAATGATAGTGTGGTGGTCTCTCAAGACTCAAACAAAAACAAAAAACGACGCTCCAAGTTTATGCGATAAAGTGTTTCGATCGAAAAACAGAAGTTGGACGTGTGCAAACCGAGAGTGTGTAGGTCCAGCGGGGTTGTCTTCACATCCCCAAGCTTATGGTCTTCACCATCCTTGGATAGCTCTTGGTGCATCTCCTCCAATCCCTGTGAAAAAACTTCAAAACACCGTTTCTCCCATCTCTTTTCTGTGGGGTGCATTAATAGTGATAAACAAATAGGTTCTTGCTGCATATAATCCTTGAACAAAAATTCATATGATGTCCAGAAAGTGTATAATGTTGTATGCCTACTCATAAACTCAATTGGATCAAAAAGATTCAACTTAAAAGCTCAAAGCATGCATCAAACAAAATGGGACAGAATCTGTCCAAAAAACAGCAGCAGCAAAACGTATTTTTCTACCCTACCAAACTTTCTCGAAAAATTCCGAAAAAATTCATGCATACAGAGGATGAAAAGTTGCAACTACAGTTCAAATATGAGCTCATTCGGAGTTACAGAATAAGAATTAAAAATCATACCGTGCACTGATTCGTGCAGGAATAAAATCTCCGAACGCTATAAGCAACTTTTCAAACCAAAAGGGTAAAACTTGGCACTTTATTAAAACTCCAGAACTAAACTAGACACAAAGTCTCTTGTTACAGCAAGAGGACACAAAGAAAATCACACAAAAAATAACCGGGTTGCCTCCCGCAAAGCGCTTTCTTTATAGCCATATAGCTAGGCTTGATAGTTTTAATGATGCTCCATAGGAATAAGAGTTGAATATAAAAGAGCATCAAGAAGCAAATATCAAACACATTTAAGTCTAACCCACTTCCTATGCATTGGGATCTTGTAAGAAAATAAATCAATAAAGCACAAAGTGACTAGCATAGGAAGGCAAAGCAAGTGCAACTTCAAAATTTTCAACAAAAAGAGAGAAGACTTAATATTTTTGAGTATATGAAATCATGTCTCCCTCTCTCATAAAAACTTTCAGTAGCATCATTGATAAACTCAACAATATAGCTATCACATGAAACATTCTTATCATGATCCATATGCATAAAAGTATCATTACTCTCCACATAAGCATAAACAGTTTCATTAGGAATAGTGGGAGTAAAACATTCATAATAATCATTGTAATCATCATATATAGGAGGCATATCATAATCACAATAAACTTTATACTCAATAGTGGGTGGACTGAAAATATCATATTCATCATCATAAATGGGAGACATAGTATCATCAAACAAGTCAAAGAACCTCCCCAAGCTTAGATGATTGCAAGATATAAAGAAAGAACCTCCCCAAGCTTAGTCTAGTGCACACAAGAATAGAAACTTAAGCGCTACGCTCCCCGGCAACGGCGCCAGAAAAGTACTTGATAACCCCCAAGAGCAAGGGATCACTGTAGCACCTCTCAATGTGGAAGTAAGGTATCGATCCGCAGGAGCAAGAAGGAAAAGTTATCTATTCCCTACAACTAAAGTGTCACAAGTTTTAGTTGATTATGCACTAAACAAGTTTAGAGAACAAGATGGTTGGTTTGATGGATGTAAAAGTGTCCCAATCCTCTTCTTTGCAAGAGGACAAGACAAAGGTAGTAGCAAGTGAAAGCTCTCAAAGAGAGAAAGCCCAATCCTCTATGTAGCAAGAGGACAAGCTCAAGTGTGTGTTTCTTATAGGAACAATGGACATGGTTCATGGGTTCACTTAATCCTCTCTCTCTCATCTACGGTGATCATCATGTTATAGATAAAGTACACACAATTGTCATGTTTTAATGGTAGCTTTTTATGACGGCTATATGTCCTAAAACACATAGTTGAAAGAAATACTCATTTGTGTTGCTAGGTCACCCCTCGTAAGGCTAGCGTGGTTTCTCTCACTCCCACATCATACTCTTTCTTTTTACCCCCAGATAAAGGATGTTGGGCGGTACTGTGTCACTCAATACCTATGCCGTGTCACATCGGCCATCCCGTACCCACATACATCATACTTCAAAGTATGACAAATCACAAAAGCTCCAACACAACGGTAAATGCATAACAAATCATCTCACACCACAATATTCACCACAAAGGTATTACATAGATGACCGTAATCATGTTCAGCAGCTCATACGGTACTAATTAGTGAAGCTCAAGAGAGAGGAGAGATACAAAAGTTACCACCACAAACCCTAGTCCAGGGGGTGGACTACTCCCCCTTCATCATGGTGATGATGGTGAGAAGTTCTTGCTGTAGATGTTGATGATGAACACGCCGGAGGGGGGTGGAGCCCTCCGGAGGCGATTCCGGCGGCGTTTCCCCCCTCCGATCTTCTCCGGCGGCAGCCTTCTGTCTCTCTGTTTCGTGGTTTTGTGTTTCTCCGCCGCCTCCTTCGCGAAACGTCATGGGACCTTTTTTATAGGCGTTTTTAGGTCAAGACGAAGGCGGTGGAGAAAGATCGACGGCTGCGGAGCCACGAGGGCCAAATGGGTGGGTCCCACGCGGCCTGGTACTGTGGCCGCGTGGGCCCCCCTCGTTTGGCCTCGGGCCTCCGTTTGCTCGCTTCCTTCGTCCACAGGTCTTCTTCCTTCCAAATATTGACGCCCGTAAATTTCCAGGTGATTTCGTTGACGTTTGGGTCCCTGAAACATTAAAATAAGAAAACGGGGTTTTCTGCCTGTGCAGGGTTAATTCCATAAAAATAGGAAATAAATGAATATTCCAAAATCATTATAAAACATTGATATAACCCTTATATGATGCAAATATGATTGGAATATAAGCAATTAAAGTGCAAAGTTCATGTATGCATTTTACATGCATCAAATATCCACCATAAGAATTACATAGATAGATCCATACTTATGCAAGGCACATCATATGGACTCCAACAATGATTATACATAGAGAGATTAGATCAAGTTACCACCACAAACCTAAGGTCCAAGGGGTGGACTACTCCCCCTTCATCATGGAGATGGTGGAGAAGTCGTTGGAGAAGATGGAGACCACCCCGGCAGCGACTAGAACTTGATCCTGAAGGAGGAAGATGAATAAAATTGCTTTGTAGGTTGTTCCAATAAGTTAATTGGAAATCCTCGTTAACCACCACATAAGTGACAATGTTTTGCCACTGAGATAAATGTGATTCTTCGGGAATTTTATTCTTCTAAGAATTCAGTGGGAGGATGGTGAATCTTGAAGAGACTATTGAATCTTCGGAAATAGTTATCAGATGTTGTGCAAGCGGAAGCAATTCCAATTGACAAGTCTTTAGATTAATACCGAGAGTCATAGCATTTTAAATGCATGAAGTCTTGTCAAGAGACATTCACTTAATCAGATTAGCTGGCATACAAGTTACTAGGAAACTTTATGTGCTAAGACAAAGTAAAGAAAGGAATGTGCTAGAATAAGATCCCAATAGTTTATGACTTGGATGTCATGTATTAATATCATTGTTATTCAAATGTTGGTACCAGAGGTTACATCCCGGCTGGAGACTTGGTGGGAGGCAGGCCAAAACAGAATACAGGGAAAGGAAAAGAAAGCTTTCGATACAGGAGTAATTTTGACCTGCTGGAGACTTTGGAAGAATCGGAATGCATGGGCTTTTAACAACAGGAGAAGCCAATTTAGTGTTGTTGAGTTAGTGCAACGGATTAAGGAGGACCTAGATGCTTGGATGATGGCTAGGAGTGGAGGGAGATTCCAACCGCCATGAGTAGTTAGCTTGTGTGTGTGTTTCGTGGAGTTCATCACCTCACTTTGTTAGCAAAGTGGGGCTGATTCTTGTAATTTTATGCTCTCTTTTATAAATATATGGTACGCCTTTGGCGTACTCGCTAAAAAAATATCATTGTTATTGAGTTATAAAAACTTAATAAGGATCTTTTTGTTGGACGAAAAGATGATCGCAAAGTTTTGTTGATCAAAAAGGCGTTTTACGATAATGAGTTTATATAAGATATTAAAAAAGACATATTCCTTTCAAAGGGAAGATGGATCGAGGATGTGTACTTTGTACAGCTCGAGGGTTTTTGTTAATTGAGTATAAATCTAAATCGTATAATGAGATGTTTGTCTAGGACAAATAAATTAATGATATTAATAGTGAAGTAAGAAACAGAGTCTTGTTTCAAACTTCAAAGCAAAGAAGCGGGTCATAGTTTCATTTAAATAAGTGGGAGCTTAATTGTATTATTCGGTTTTGAAGAATAATATAATATTAGATTGTTTTGTTTTGATACAATATGATATGTTATTAAAGGTAATTAATGACATATATATTTGGAACATAATCAACATCATATGTGGAAGTTTCCACATATTGAGTGATATAATGTTGCGGAAATTTCACTAAGGTGTTTTTTGAATATTATTCAAGAAAATGGGAGAATTAACATTCTCATAAAGTTAGAGAAATCCATGTGCAAGATCCATGTTGTTTCATACGATGGTGAGCATGATCAATTGATTTATAATCTTGATCATAAAGGAATTTCTCGAGATGTGAAATTTTAAGATCAAAACGAAATTAATCAAACTTGATTGTTAACAATTGAATTTGATAAAAGTTCAATTGACTACAATTAAGATGAGAATTCTCCATAAGGTGTATTTTGAAGAAGTTACTTCAAAAGAGAGAAATGCTCATAATGTAAGAGTTACATTCGAAAATCTTATGAGATAAGTATAAAGAAAGGACCAAGGGTAGATTGAGGAATTTTCTAAATTCCGTATATCACATAGCGAGGGGATGTTTATAAAACATGAGGCTATATTACGAAAACAACAACAAGTAGCCAAGACAGTGGGAGCATAACAACTTCCAAAGAAAAGGTTGTCGGTTCATTAATGAACTAGGTGTGGTTCTTTGCAAAAGAAATAACTGATTGTGAAAACAATGAAATTGTGTTCTTAGATAAAGTACCAAGGTTTCACCTTGTATGGCCAGATGCTACAAGTGATCATATGATCAATAAAAGTTGTGCATGAGAAAGGTTATTTTTATGCATAAAAGAATAAAGTTCACATAGCCCCATAAGGGACTAAACGGACAATATGTCAACCACATAAGAGTGAGCATGAGAAACACCAAACATCGATCAAGATGATTAACTTATGCAAACTAGACATTGCCAGTTGTGCAAGTGGGAGACTGTTGGATGTATGCCCAAAAGGCAATGTATTTATACATCTGATTCATTAATTATGATTTGTATTCTCTATGCTATAACTATGGTGGTTTCTGAATACATGATTCAGGGGAAAGCTCACTCGTACGTGTAGAGAATATGAACACGTAAAATGTACCCTAGTTCTTTTACGGACTAATTTGTTGATTGCTTGATGACACTGCTTTCCAAGTCATGGACATTGTTTATGTCAGCATCAATGAGTGGCATATTATTGGATAATAAATGGCCGGGTAGACCCAAGTTTCGGTACGCTAAGAGATTCCGTTAAACTGTCTTTTTGTCCTTAGCTTTATCAAGTAAGGTTATTATAAAACATGTCCTGTAACCATGAGGTTATTAGAGTTATGCATACTGGAAAAGTTACTTTGGTGCTGTCAACACTATGGCCGTAACTGGGTAGTAAAACGACAGTTACTGGGTGACTTCAATGTGTGTGCATATCCTAATGTTCTGAGATGGGAAATTACTCCTCGGTGATTAGAGAGATACGCCCTGGGCCCTCTCGGTATTATAAGGTATCCAATATATTCTGCAGACAATGCATGGTGAAGTTACACCGTGTGGGATATCATAATACGGAAACGAGTAAAGGGAACTTACCGGTAACGAGATAGACAAAATGTAATGAATCAAGTGATTGATTCATGGTGAAATCCACGGATCTATATCTCGGGTGAAGTTTGGTATCGTGAGTAATGGGAATGATATATTAAATAGCCAGCAGGTTCAACAGAGTGTCTTTGCATAACGGTAGCAGTTATTCAGGTCGTCCATGGACCTGACCCTGGCCGGTGATTGGATATCCAATTGTAGCTACACGTTATCGAACCTGTAGGGTGGACACGCTTAAACTAGGATTGGTTAGTTGTGTATATTGGTTGGTCTGGAACATGGAGAGAGTATCACCGACATAGTGTCTGCGTGATAGATATGATTTTATCGGAGAGATTGTATTGTGATAGAAGTTACTATCACGGTCGGAATTTATTCCGAGGGTTTATATAAGAAGGAAATATTTATCCGGAGTATTTTTTCAGCGGACACTAGGTGTCCCGGATCATAGAAAAGTGGTTTATATGATAGGTAATTAATTCAGTGAAATATTCTGTAAAAGGAAATATTCAAATAAGAATTAATTGGACAAAATATTATTTAATTGAATATTAACTAAATATTAATTTATTTAATTGATAAATAATTATGGAAAATATTATTATAAAATTGGAGCCCACCATGGGGCTACCAAGATGGGCCCTAGGGCCCACCAAGGTAGCCGCACCACCTAGTGGTGGTGGTGGGCCGAGGCACCGAGGGGGGGCTCCCCCAGCCGAACCCTAGTGGGCCTTGCGGCCCATGGGGGGAGGCGGCGGCGGCGGTGGCCAGCGGCGGCCGGCCTAGGTGGGCCCCACCTACCTAGGTTGGTGCGGTCCAGGTGGGCCCCACCCTGCGGCGGTGGAGGAAGAGGCGGTGGGGGAGGGGAGTTGGAGTTCCACTCCAACTCCTCCTTTCCAAACCGAATTGGGCAAGAAGAGCTTTCCCCTTGTCCAAACCGAGTAGGACTAGGAGAAAGCTTTCCCCTTGTCCAAGTCCCTCTACCCCTTGGTCCATCTATATAAACCCCACCCCCTCCTATTTGGAGGACACACAAGAAACTCAAGGGATCTCTTCTAGTTGGATTAGAGGAGCTTCTAATTAGAGGCAACCTATCCGATTAGACTAGATCTATTCTCTCTCTCCTTCTCATGTGTTGAGATCTCCACCTTCATATACTCCAGTAGTGCTTCAAGCTTGGACGGCGAAGCCCTGCTGAACCTTTCCCGGCGTACGCGTGCAAGCTCTCGGAGGGGTGATCTGTCGAACCGCACGGTTGACCCTCACTCTGCTGGATCAAGGTGACAAGGCGAGGAGGAGGAGGCGCCGAATCTCTCTACCAGTCTTGGTTGAGAGAGACGGCGACGAGATACATCAACTACGTCATCAACACTTCTTCCGCAACTTCGGTGTTGGTAACATATTCTATCTAGATCTTCGGATCTTCGTATTCGCATGTATCTTCATAGTAGATCTTGGGAGGTGTTGCGTAGCAATACGGAATTTTTTAATTTACTGTACACGCAACCCAATACGCCACCCCCATATCCAGAAGGAGGGGCGCTCCCTGAGCCCCCGTTGGGAAGAATACTGTTCCCGGAGGCCCAAAGTGCGGTGGAAGCAGTGTTCTTCGCGTCAGTCTTTTTCTGAGTTTCTTCAAGGATCAGCGCCGAGCGGGTCTGCAAGAAGCTGGGAAGGGCACCTGGAGCGGGAGGAAGGACCGCAGGTGGGCGAAGCTGTCGTTGAGACCGCGCAGGAGTGTGAGAACAAGGGTTTCATCGCTGATTGTTTGGCCAACATCACCGAGGGCATCGACAAGGGTCCTGAGCTTGGCGCAGTACTCGCTGATCGTCATGTCGCCTTGATGAGTGTTCCTGAATTCTGCCTCGAGCTGAAGGGCCCGATGCTTCTTGTTGTCGCGGAAGACGTTTTCGATGGCGTCCCAGATCATCCGCGCCGTGGAGCCGGGGCGCATGACGATGCCGAAGAGGTCGGTGGAGATGGAGCCGTAGATCCAGGAAAGGACCGTATAGTCGTCGCGGCCCCAATCTGATGTGGGAGAGGTGTCGACGGGAGAGGCGCCGGCGTTACCGACGACATGGGCAGTAAGGCCGTAGCGGCCAAGGGCAACGAGGAACAGCTCGCGCCAGTTTGTGTAGTTAGAGACGGTGAGGTCGAGGGTGATGGGCACATGGAGTTTGATGGAGGTGGCGTAGGTGGAGGGACTAGGGTTGGAGGGGGTGGCTTCGGCAGTTTTGCCTTTGGATTCTGCGTCGGCGGCTTGCCGGTGAAGTTCAGCTTCGCGGGTATCGAGAGCTTCGGCGCGCTCCTGGAGCTCTTTCTCTTTGGCGGCAATCTCGTTGGGAGTCATGGTGCTAGGAGAGGAGGAGGACGGCTAGGGTTTTAGGGTTTGGAGGAGGGAGGAGGCCAAGGACCGGAGGTCGCTCTGATACCATGTAGAAGATTACGATCGGGCTGCAATTGCACGCCTCGATAGTTCTCATTGATCGATATATATACACGCATTACAGATTACAAACTTGTATCACAAGTCAAGTTAGGTCGATTCGATCTATACATGGAAACCGACATTAGCTATGCTGTTGCAGTTGACATGAGACTACTATATTCAGTTATCTTGTTAGCCGGTCATGCCGAAAGCATGAAACAGAGAATGCGGCCACAAATTTGTAGATGCGGGGCAATGAAGCAAACTCGGCCAGCATGCCGTGATCTTGTTAGCCGGTCATCTAAAAAAAACTGTCTAAAGTCAGATGATGTACATATCAAAACATGTCTAAATATATCTAAATACTACCTCCGTTTCTAAATGTAAGTCTTCTTCGCATTTTTTGATTCATACACATGTGAATGTATTTAGATATATTTTAGTGTTTAGGTTTTTGCTCTGTATATAGCCACCTTGACATATATCTTAAACGTCTTATAATGTGGAACAGAGGGAGTACGTGACAAGTATTTCGAACAGAGAGTATTATATATCAATGTCTTTCTATTTTGGTGTCTGGGATGACAAGGAAGCGAATCCCCCTCATATGGGTGGCTGGCGTGACAAGAAACGATAGAATAACGCGCTCGAGTGGAACGTGGATTTTTCCCATGCGTTATGGCGCCCATGCGTAATCCTGGGCCATCGGTTTCAGCTGTCCGACGATCAAAATTTAGCATTGACCCAGCGCATTTGCAACACTAAATCTGGCCATAGGATAGGTTAAACTGGCGGACCAAATTGCGATTGGACGCTATAGCGCATTGTAAAGAGATTAATCGCCTGAGTGCCACGATTATACTCCAGTTTCTTCCAGCAGCCCACCACGTGTGTACAGCTCACAAGAACGCGTGGTGTACTCTGTCCGCTGCACTTTCTGCCGAGAAGTTGGAGAATTTCTGAGACTTGCATTCCATCAGCATTATCAGGCTGAAGAGAATCGCACAGCACCACTCGGATCCGCGCACTTTCTGCCGACCTCCATGATAGAGGCTCTATATATCATGATTCATGAGCAAGGTGCTACGCTATACGCACACGTCAGACGATGTGTTCGAAAGTTTCCAAGGTGCTCTCCACGCGTAGGACGTCGACGGTACCATAATATGCGCACTGTTTCTGGATGGGACGGAGGAGCGCCGGAGTTGCAGCTACATCGTAGTTACCATTTCAAGCATTAACGGACTGAGCGAGCGTTCTTCTTACAGTGTGACTCATGTCGGCCCTATTAGTACTAGCACCACCACCCATCGAGGCTCCCCACCACCCTGCGCCACCACCGTCGTCTTACCTTTCTCCAAAGGTGATGTATCCTCCATTCCAATCCTTCCCCAGCATTGGATTCGTTCTCTCCCTCTTCTCTTGCGTTCCAGCTGACTGATAATACAAATCGATTCGCTTCTTCGATTTGCAGATCCTACAACCTACAAGCCCGGCTCGCTGCGAGTAACCGCCATGTCGTCGTCGTCCGATCCCTCGCTGGAGACGGTGGCGCCCCATGCGGCCGTCACCAGCGAGCGGAGGCTCAACCCCGACCTGCAGGAGCAGGTTCCCAAGCCATGTACGTATCCATGTCAGATTCCCTCCATGGTTTCTCTGCCTAGCTTTCTTGGGTTGGCCGCTACATGCTTCCCATTCATTGGCTAGCCTGAACCTGAACGCTGTTCTTTTCTAGTCAAAGAGCCGTGACTCCAAAGCGTTAAATATGTTTGTTCTCTGATCAACTGATCCGCACGCATTCTTTATTACCACGATTCTATCTCAAGTGAATTAGCAGCACGACTCCTGGCTGAGCTCTCTTAAATTGCTATCTGTCTGACTGAACTGAGCTCGCACCGCATATATAAATGCAGATCTCGCGAGAGCCATGGCGGCGGTAGACCCGAGCCACCCGGGGGGAACCAGGGGGAGGGACACCCGTGGGATGAGCGTGCTCCAGCAGCACGTCGCCTTCTTCGACCGCAATGGCGACGGGATCGTCTATCCATGGGAGACTTTCCAAGGTGACGCCACGCCGCTGCTCGTCTCGCTATCCTCTGAGACAGTCTAGCGTTTTCCGTTTTGGACAAGCCGTCAGATACGATATCGCGCATTCGCAACTGTGATTAAACTGTACTTTGGTTGGGACACCCTTGTTATTTCAGGCATGCGAGCAATAGGGCTTGGGTTCCCTCTATCCGTAGTCACCTCCCTATTCATCAACCTCATCATGAGTTATCCTACTCAACCGGTAAGCAGGTCTCTTGATACACACGATTTCAATAACATAAGCATGTGAAATATACGAGGTTTCAATTCATGCCCTCTGATTCCTGCATTGGTTGAATTTTCACCAATATTTTGTTTGATTAGACTATAGGGAAAAAAATCAAAAAGGTTGGTGTAAACGATTCTATTAAATATAGTGCAAATAAATTCTTATAAAAAAATTCTGTTGGATCAAACATATCAATACAACCAACATTAGAAAGATATCATAATGACTACAATCCACTAGATTGCCTATGGAAATCCTTTAAAATCAAAGAGATCCCTTGCATCCTCATGCAATACTCCCAAGTCTAACTAATACCGCGACTCATATTTTAGCACTTGTTTCTATTTTGTCATATCTCAAATGAATAAACTTATGTGTTTGTTAATGCATATGAACTTGGAAACACAGGCTTGAAAAGATATATCATTCCATCAGGCTCACTTTATTGTTGTTGTGTTGAACTGCATGGAACATTAAAATTTAGTGAGTTAGGACAGATTTTCCCGGTTACAACTTAATATGAGGTGTTTCCAACTAATTCTACTGTATATACTGAATAAGAGCACTACAAAAGTCTGTTAAGAAAGTAACACCAATACCAAACGAAGCCTTAATCAGGGACACATGAATTAATGTATTGTTTTTTACATTGTAGGGATGGATACCTTCCCCTCTTCTCTCAATCCATATAAAAAACATCCACAAGGGCAAGCATGGGAGTGATTCTGAGACATATGATACCGAAGGGAGGTACGTTTGCAAAATGCACTTGCAGCTGTCTAATCCCCCCTTTACTGCAGAAAAATAACAATTTTATTACCATGCATGTCCAATATGAAATTCCTAACTAGTTTTTCTTACTCTCTGCATAGGTTTGATCCATCAAAATTTGATGCTATATTCAGCAAGTTTGGTCGAACTCAGCCAAATGCTTTGACAGAAGATGAGATTAACAACATGCTCGAAAGCAACCGTAATATGTATGATTTTCTAGGCTGGTAAGTGCAATGCTGAATTGGCAATAATCTTTGCTCTTTGGTACATTTTTTGAACTGCTCTTTGATACTTATTTTCTGTTTCATCTTAGAAAATTCTGATTCAGTGTTCAAACCCTTTTCCTATGAAGGCATATAGTTACTCGCATCACTTCTAATAGTTTCATTGTTAGTCCTGCAAGTTGTATCTATTGGAAGGGTGTCCTTGAAAATTAATATGTATTTTAGGAACGTGGATTTGCGGCTCCTGGGTCCAGTGAGCTTGATTAAAGAAAAAGACTTTAAAAATCCAAAAACAATTACTTAGATACATACACATGTTCTCTATATAGATATATGCAAACTTTCGGTAAAAAAAAGTTATAATTCCGGCTACACGAAAAAACTCGTTTTTATCCTCACATGTGCATTTTTTGCGTAGATCGTGAATGATAATATATTTCGATGAAACTCGTGTCATACATACTAGATGTGTATATGTAGTTGTATACTTTTGCCAGAAATTTCTAGAGACCTAAAAATGTCGTTTTTGAAATTTTGAAAAATGAGGTCAGGGGAACAACACCGAGTTATCAATACGCGTTGAAGAGTAATATGTGAATATACTTATCACCCAATCTGCTCACACAGGGGCGCTGCCAACATCGAATGGAAGCTACTGTACAAAGTGGGAAAGGATAAAGAAGGCCTGTTGCAACGTGAAATCGTCAGGGGTGCCTTCGACGGCAGCCTTTTCGAGCGGCTGCAGGACAACAAGAAATCTTCCTGAATTGGTTTTTCAGAGCAGTGTGTTGTCAATACAACATCTTCATTTGAAAAGCCTTTCCTGTCTTAGTCTGTGAGTTATTTTTTTTTTGACATATACGTCGAATAAAAGTGTTTAATCCATTCACGACGGCATGTGCATTTTTGTTACTAGTATGGTACAACAAAACTGAACCATGGAACTTGTAACGTGCACTCATGAATCATCCTAACCTCACATAATTGTTTAGAAGATCCCTTTACCTAGCATAACCGTGTCCTGTATTTTTCTTATTGTCATGTAAATAATTTCAGTTTGAGGCGTCATTAGTACCGTGTTGCAAGATGCTAGCAAACTATTCATTTCCTGAATCTATAATGAAAAGGCGGACTCCTCCCCATCGCCGGGAATCATGGACCATACCTGAGCTTAGTTGGCAGTAGATCGGAGCACGCCATGGAAGGGGTTCTTGAGCTCGCCAGTCTAAGGAATTGGACCGAGACGCTAGCGCGGGTACCTATGTCGATAATGGGACAGTTGAAGTGCTGGGAAGAATTATCCCCTATGTCGATAATAGGACAGTCGAAGAGCAGGGAAGAATTATCCCAATCCTCCGACGAGTTGCTGTGGCAGGTTCCAATGAAATGGATCGACTTGTGCGACGGGGGACTTGACCTTGTCTTGCGGCTCCTATTCGAAATTCTGACCTCGAGCCCCTGCCATGGACTTGGATTTGTGGCCTTCCGTCAAGCTCCTATCACTCTGGCGCTTGCTTGAATCATCTCATTGCTCCCGCACCCCTTCCACTGAGAGATCCTATGGTTCTGGGGGATTTGAAACACTCACCGACTGGTGATCGATCACTCGCTGCAACTGGAGAATTTAGGCCCTCCTCCTTGGCTTTCCGGTCAAGCATGTCCAATGGTGCATTGATGAAATTCTAATCTGGTCAACGCGCTAAAACAACCAATTTATGCTAAAGATGAGGGTGCAAGTGAGACTCTTGATATCACAGTTTATTAGGCACGCACGCAATTTAAGAAAAAATTTGACCATTAAATTTGGTCAATAAAATATAAATTATATGTAACAAAAATTATACCATTGGATATATATTGAAAAGAAGTTTTTTATGATTTAATTTTTGTGATATAAAATTTAATTTTTATTGTCTAAATTAGTGGTCAAAGTGTGTTCTTAAACTCTTATAAACTTAAACTGATAGAGAGAGTACGTACGATCGCGCGAGCGTGTTTACTCCATTTTGGCACGGTTTGGCGCATTCAGACAACACACTTTAACATCACCCAAACTCAAAAGGAAATCACTCTTCGACTTGGGCCGGGCAATGGGGTCCATACATGCGTCCTCCACGTGTAGGACGTCGGACGGTACCATATCGCGCGCGATGTTTCCAGTAGATTGGACGGAAGAGGGTACGCACACATTTCCCTGCCGGAGTCGCAGCGACATCGTAGTTTCCATTTCAAGCATCGACGAACAGAGCGAGCGAGCTTTTCTTCTTACAGAGAGCCATGGCGGCCCTATCAGTACTAGCACCGCCGCCCATGCTGAGGATCCACACGCTACGCCCCCACCCTCGCCTCGCCTTTCTCCAAACGTACTGTTCTATCCTCCAATGCTCCCCCAGTCTGTCTTGGATTCGTTTCTCTCGCGTTCCTGGTTGATAATCCAAATCGATTCGCTTGCTCGAGCTGCAGATCCTACAAAGTCGGTCCGTCGCTGACTGCCATGTCGTCGTCGTCGGCGGCGTCCGATCCGTCGCTGGAGACGGTGGCGCCCCACGCGCCCGTCACCAGCGAGCGGAGGCTCAACCCCGACCTGCAGGAGCAGCTTCCCAAGCCATGTACGTATCCCATATCCCCCGTCCTTTCTCTGGTTGAGATTGGGTTGGCCGCTACCTGCTTCTGCTACTGCCCCTTCATTGGCTAGCCTGAAGAATGTTCTTTTTCTGGTCAAAGAGCCGTGACTCGAAACCGTTAAATATGTTTGTTCCATGCTCAACTGATCTGCACGCATTGCTTATCTCAAGTGAATTAGTAACATGACTACTATACTTTCCTCAATCTTAATTTACTCTCTTTGACTGAGCTGAGCTCGCATCCCATGTATATGCAGATCTCGCGAGAGCAATGACGGCGGTGGACCCGAGCAACCCGGAGGGAACAAAGGGGAGGGACACCCGTGGGCTGACCGTGCTCCAGCAGCACGTCGCCTTCTTCGACCGCAACGGCGACGGGATCGTCTACCCATGGGAGACGTTCCAAGGTGACCTCACGCCACTGCTCGTCTCGCTATCCAGTGTTTCCCGTTTTCGACAAGCAGTCAGATATGAAATTCACCTCCTCCCTTGAAAGAACGATTACTTCTGCAGCTGTGATTAATATTAGTAGTTCTTTGGGGACACCTCCTCCCTTGCGATTTCAGGCATGCGAGCAATGGGGTTTGGGTTCTCTCAGTCCTTACTCGCCGCCATATCCATCAACCTGATCATGAGTTATCCTACTCAACCGGTAAGCAAGCCAGCAAGGCCTCTTGACTCACCATTTCAGTAACACAAGAATGTGAAACACACGAGATTGTAAGTCTTACCCCTTTCAGTCTTACATGGTTGAATTTTCACCCTCTGATTAGACTGTAGGAGAAACAATCTAAGAGATTGGAGTTAACGATTTTTTTTTCTATAAAATATAGTGCGAATAAAATCGTAGGAAAATATTATGTTGGATTCAATCCTACATATCAATACAACCAACGTTGAAAATAAAATCATAAGGAATACAAATTGCCTATGGAAATCCTACAAATCAAAGAGATCCCTCATTACAGTCTCCCAAATCTAACTACCACGACTCATATTTTAGCAATTGTTTCTTTTTCTCAAATCTCAAATGATGATCTTAGGTGTTTGTTAATGCATATGAACTTGGAAACATAGGAGTGGAAAGATATATCAGTTCCATTAGGCTCAGTTTGCGGTTGCTATGTTGAACTGCATTGAACATTAGAATTTGGTCAGTTAGGACGGATTTTCCCGGTTACATCTTAATATGAGGTGGTTCCAACTAATTTCTTGAAAGGTGTATGGCTCTAGGGTCTAGATGCACCCATTATGTAATTTTTTTTTAGTTTTTTTTTTGAAAATGTCAAAAAATCCAGAAAAAAACCTGATGTACATTAGAACATTATGTGTTAGCACAAAAAATGGCATGGTGAAAAAACATTTTGTGTGAGTTGTACAAAAAAGACAAAAATCTGACACGTATAAAGACATTTTCGTGCGTCCGAATTTGTCTTTTTTGCACAGGTTGCAAAAATATTTTTTCTTCCGTAACTTTTCGTGCTAACATAATACGTCTTGAACTACATGCGAAATTTTTATTTTGAATTTTTTGACATTTTGAAAAATGTTTTTTGGGTAGTAGGTGCATCTGCACCTACTACCCGTTGTGAATATCCGCTGTATATACTACTAATAAATAAAAGCACTAGAAATGTCTTTTAAGAAAGTAACACTAATGCCAAACAAAGCCTTAATTAGGGACTCATTAATTAAGAAAGTACTGTTTATGCATGTAGGGATGGATACCTTCCCCTCTTCTCTCAATCCATATAGAAAACATCCACAAGGGCAAGCATGGGAGTGATTCTGAGGCATATGATACCGAAGGGAGGTATGTTTGCAAAATGCACTTGCAGCTGTCTAATCCCCACTTTACTGCAGAAAGATAACAATTCTATTACCATGTCAAATATGAAATTCCTAACTAGTTTTTCTTTCTCTCTGCATAGGTTTGATCCATCAAAATTTGATGCTATATTCAGCAAGTTTGGTCGAACTCAGCCAAATGCTTTGACAGAAGATGAGATTAACAACATGCTCGAAAGCAACCGTAATATGTATGATTTTCTGGGCTGGTAAGTGCAATGCTGAATTGGCAATACTCTTTGCTCTTTGGTACTTTTTTTAACTGCTCTTTGGTACTTATTTTCTGTTTCATCTAAGAAATTCTGATTCAGTGTTCAAAACTTTTTCCTAGAAAGGCATATAGTTACTCGATACACAGCACTTCTAATAGTCTCCTTCCATGTATTTGTTAGTCCTGCAAGTTGTGTCCATTGGAAGGGTGTCCTTGAAAATTAATATGTAGTTTAGGAACGTGGATCTGTGGCTCCTCAGCTCCAGTGAGCTTGGTTAAAAAAATATTAAAATTTCCAAAAACAATTACTTAGATACATACACATGTTCTCTCTCTATATATATATATGTATGCAAACTTTCGGTAAAAAATAGTACGTTATAATTCGGGCTACACGAAAATGACATATCTGTGACTAAGAAGGGAAAAACTCGTTTTATGCTGACATGTGCCTTTTTTGCGTAGATCATGAATGGTAATATAGTTCGACGAAACTTATGTCGTACATACTAGATGTGTATATGTAGTTGCATACTTTTTTTTTCAGAAATTTTTGGAGACCTAAAAATATTGTTTTTGAATTTTTCAAAAAACGAGGTCACCTTAGCTCAGGAACAACACCGAGTTATCAATAAGCGT
The DNA here is from genome assembly GCA_947311845.1 of Poa pratensis. NCBI lineage: Eukaryota > Viridiplantae > Streptophyta > Magnoliopsida > Poales > Poaceae > Poa > Poa pratensis. The sequence continues at coordinate 30,504,049 of CAMZMU010000076.1, read as the reverse complement.
GGAAAAGTAATCCCCCAATCTTGTTCACACAGGGGCGCTGCCAACTTCGAGTGGAAGCTACTGTACGAAGTGGGAAAGGATAAAGAAGGCCTGTTGCAACGTGAAATCGTCAGGGGCGCCTTCGACGGCAGCCTCTTCGAGCGGCTGGAGGACAGCAAGAAATCTTCCTGAATTGGTTTTTCAGAGCAGTGTGTTGTCAAAATATAACATCTTCATTCGAAAAGCCTTTCCTGTCTTAGTTTGTGAGTTCTATATATGTCGAATAAAAAGTGTTAATCCGTTCACAGCCGCCTGTACATTTTTGTTACTAGTATATGGTAGTAAAGGTGTACAAGAAAGGTGAACCATGGAACTTGTAATGTGCACTAATGAATCATCCTAACCTCACATAATTGTTTAGAAGATCCCTTAACTCGCATAATAGAGGCCTATTTTTTTCTTATTGTCGTGTAAATAATTTCAGTTTGAGGCATCATTACTACGGCGTTACAAGATGCAAGCAAATTATTCATTCTTGAATCTATAATGAAAAGGCGGAGCTCCTCCCCATCGCCGGGAATCATGGACCATACCTGAGCTTAGTTGGCAGCGGATCAGAGCGTGCCATGGAAGGGGTTCTTCTGCTTAGTCGGCAGTGGATCGGAGCGCGCCATGGAAGGGGTTATTGAGCTCACTAGTCTAAGGAATTGGACCGAGGCGCTAGCGAAGGTACACATGTACCTACCAGACAGGGCCGGTCCTGAGATTTGTAGGGCCCGGGGCGAAAATAAAAATTGAGGCCCCTTAGTATAAAATCAAAGTCTGTCCGTATAAAATATTGCCAATGAACGCGTAAGCACATGCAAATGATGGCTTATATCAATATTCATTTTTCTTACAATGCTAGATATAATAAAAAGTAAATGATTGCAACATTGTCAAAACTACAAGTAAGAGGTCTCAAGCTCGAGTGCGTGAAAGGGATATGCAACCGTTTTTTGCCGATCAATAATTGAAAATGAGCATTACTAAAATATCACTGATTGTAGAACTCAGAAATCTTAAATCATAATAATGTATACCCCAAAAAAGTCCAGCCGGTGATTAATAACGGTCCTACGACAACAATGTACAGTATTTGTAATTGTCCAAAGAAATAAATCAGGACAAACACGAATATAGAAACTGTCAAGGGGAGCATCACGTTTTTATTTTGAGGGAAACAGGAGAGAATCACGTGCATGTACGCTAGCTGAGATTGATCGCCAGCGGGCTGCAAGTCCTGATTGGCTGGTGAACTCTTCCTTCTTTTTCTCGCTACGGTGGTTGAACAGCTGCTTCGCGGGCCGCACGCTGCAAATTTGGGCCAACCAAGGCAGGACGCACATATTTCTGGGCCCCTAATTTCCATGGGCCCGGGGCGGTCGCCCCTCCAGCCCTGCCCCAGGGCCGGGCCTGCTACCAGAGCACTCGAAGAGCAGGGAAGAATTATCCCAATCCTCCGACGAGTTGGTGCGGCGACTTCCAATGAAATGGATTGACTGGTGGGATGGAGAATTCCGGGGACTCGACCTCGACTTGCGGCTCCCGATTGAAACTCTGACCTCGAGCCACTGCCATGGACTTGGATTTGTGGCCTTCCACCATGCTCCTATCGCCCTCGAATCATCTCAACGCCCTCACCCCTGCTGAAATATTGTTAAAATATTAGCATATAACAATTCCAGAAAAATCCCTAAAGGCCATGGTGTCATGCGGTGAACTGAAACATTTGCCTTAATGGAAAATGAATATGAGTTGAAACGTCTGTATTAAGTACAATTAAGTACGAGAGTTTTCAGAATTCATTGCGAGCTGAAACGTCCGTCTTAAGTACTATTAAGTACGGGAGTTTTCAGAATTCATTGCGCTTAATGGAGAATAAATTTGAGCTGAAACGTTTTGTCTTAAGTGCTCTTAAGTACGGCCGTTACCAGTCTCTTAATTCTCCCCTTAATTGCGTGTGTTTCCGTTGGTCTTCCGCCTGCGTGTGTATATAAGAGAGGTCGCTCCTCTCTCGGAAATACACAACAGACACCACATCGCATTTGCTCCTCGCATCGTCGTTCCTCCCGCTGTTGCTGCCATCGCTGATCCCATCCCGTCCACCGCGTACACGGCTGACGGGAGAGCAGGCCTCCGAAACTCCGCCTCTCTAGATCCTGTACGGGAGAGGGCGATTAGGTTTTTGGGAGCGTCTCCTACGCGACTGCTCGCTCTACTTCATCTGCTTCAACTACATCTGCATCAACTACGTCCGCGCCGCCTTCCTCTTCGTCATGGCCACCGACGCCGACATCGAGAAGGCTGCTGCCGACAAGAGGATCGCCGACGAGGCTAACGCCTCCGCTGCTGCGGCCAACTGGCCTACTGGAGGGTACACGTTTATCCCTCTCCTGATTACTTGCATGTTTGCCGTACTAGCTATTTGTGTAGATGTATCTACTATTTGTCTAGTACATGATTTTATCATAGAATTTCAGTATGTCATTAGCACTGCTCACGTCATGTTCATGATTTATTATTGGATTAATTTAATCGAACAATTGCCTAAATTCTCAGCAATCCAAAAACCTAATATGTGTAGGCAATTTTCGATCCAAGGTTTTGCTGCTGCACTGAAACCAGCCCCGTTTACGGGGACATATTTTAAGCGTTGGCAAACCAAAACCACCTTATGGCTCACTGCGATGAACGTGTTCTGGGTCGCCGGTGTTACTCCCACTGGAACGATTGCTCCTGAACAGGAGAAGGCGTTCAGGGAAGCCACCGTCGTCTTTGTTGGAGCCGTTCTGAGCGTGATCGGAGATAAGTTGGTTGATGCATATTTACATGTGCGGGTTGCCAAGGACTTGTGGGAGGCGCTCGAATCTAAATTCGGCGCAACCGATGCTGGAAGCGAGATGTACACTATAGAGCAGTTCCACGATTACAAGATGGTTGAAAACCGTTCTGTATTGGAACAAGCTCATGAGATACAGTGCATCGCTAAGGAGCTTGAGCTTCTCAAGTGTGTGCTACCGGGCAAATTTGTCGCGGGATGCATAATCGCTAAGCTGCCTAATTCCTGGAGGAACTTCTACTACTCTGAAACACCAGAGGCGTGAATTCTCAGTTGAGGATGTCATCGGCCATCTGAGTGTCGAGCAGAATTCGAGAGCAAAGGACTCGCACGGAAAAGGGACCGAGGGAACTTCTGTCGCCAATTTTGTACAGAAGAATTCCAACTTCCACAAGCCCAAGGGGAAACATGGAGTCCAACAGAATACCGACTTCAAGAAGAAGGGTAAGAAGCCCTTCAACAAGGATAAGAAGAAAGGAGCTGCTTCACATGTGGTTCAGAGGAACATTGGGCTCCCAAGTGCCCAAAGAAGTTCAAGAAACCAGGACAGGACTCCAAGTCTGTCAACATGATTGTGAGCAACAATGAGAATGGTGCATCTGGGTACGGTAATTTGTTTACTGTATTTTCTGTTTGTCAGTCTAATGATTGGTGGATTGACACAGGTGCAAATATTCATGTATGTTCTGACATCTCATTGTTTTCTTCTTATCAGGTCACAGGGAACGGATCCGTATTGATGGGGAATGGCGCAAGTGCTTCTGTTCTTGGTGTTGGCACGGTCGATCTGAAGTTTACTTCGGGAAGGATCGTGCAGCTCAAGAACGTGCAGCATGTCCCCGCCATCAAGAAGAATCTCGTTAGTGGCTCCCTTCTATGTAGAGAAGGGTTTAAGTTGGTATTTGAGTCTAATAAAGTAGTTGTTACGAAATATGGACTGTTTGTTGGAAAAGGCTATGAATGCGGAGGCTTGTTCCGCTTTTCCCTCGCTGATTTTTGTAATAAAGTCGTGAACAATATTCATTCGAATGTTAATGAAGCAGAAGTTTGGCATTCACGTCTTTGTCACATTAGTTTCGGTTGTATGACGCGGCTAGTAAAATCGAATTTAATCCCAAGTTTCACTTTAGCCAAAGGTTCTAAATGCCATTCGTGTGTACAAGCAAAGCAACCTCGCAAGCCCCACAAGGCTGCGGAGGAGAGACACTTGGCACCGTTAGAACTTATACATTCTGATCTATGTGAGATGAATGGTGTGTTGACTGAAGGTGGAAAGAGATACTTCATGACTCTGATAGATGATTCCACTAGATATTGCTATGTATATTTGTTAAGCACCAAAGATGAGGCTCTACACTACTTTAAAATCTATAAGGCAGAAGTTGAGAATCAACTTGAAAAGAAAATTAAGCGAATCCGGTCAGATCGTGGTGGAGAGTACTTCTCTAATGAGTTTGATTCTTTCTGTGCGGAACATGGTATTATTCATGAGAGGACGCCTCCCTATTCGCCCCAGTCAAATGGGGTTGCCGAACGGAAAAACCGTACTCTAAGATTTGGTTAACGCCATGTTAGATACATCGGGTTTATCCAAGGCATGGTGGGGGGAGGCTATATTGACATCATGTCATGTCCTGAATAAAGTTCCGACAAAAGACAATGAGATTACTCCCTATGAGCAATGGGAGAAGAGAAGACGACACTTCATACTTACGTACTTGGGGCTGTTTGGCGAAAGTCAATGTGCCGATCCCCAAAAAGCGTAAGCTTGGACCAAAGACCGTGGATGTGTTAATTTGGGCTACGCTAAGAATAGCGTCGGCTATAGATTTCTAGTAGTGAAATCTGAGGTACCTGACGTGAAGGTCGGTACAATTATGGAGTCTAAAGATGCTACATTCTTTGAGGATATTTTTCCTATGAGAGATATGCCAAGCACTTCTAGACAGGAATCTGATGAGACTCCTGAACCTGCCATTCCTATGGAATATTATGAACAAACACATGATGAAAATCCTGAGAAGGATGACGAGGAAACCCTTGGTAGGGGCAAGAGACAGAGGACTGCAAAGTCCTTTGGTGATGATTTCCTTGTGTACCTTGTGGATGATACTCCCACTTCTATTTCAGAGGCTTATGCGTCTCCGGATGCTGATTACTGGAAAGAAGCGGTCCGTAGCGAGATGGACTCCATCATGGCTAACGGAACATGGGAAATTACTGAACGTCCCTATGGTTGTAAACCATTGGGATGTAAGTGGGTGTTCAAAAAGAAGCTTAGGCCCGATGGTACAATTGAAAAGTACAAGGCTAGGCTTGTGGCCAAGGGTTATTCCCAGAAAGAAGAGGAAGATTTCTTCGATACTTATTCACCTGTGGCCAGACTGACCACCATACGAGTATTACTCTCTTTGGCGGCCTCGCATGGTCTTCTCGTCCACCAATGGATGTTAAGACGGCTTTCCTGAACGGAGAGCTAGACGAGGAAATCTACATGCAACAGCCAGATGGCTTTGTATTAGATGGTCAGGAAGGAAAGGTGTGTAAGTTACTGAAATCTTTATATGGCCTGAAACAAGCACCTAAGCAATGGCATGAGAAGTTCAATACAACTTTAACCTCTGCTGGTTTTGTTGTTAATGAAGCTGACAAATGCGTATACTATCGCCATGGTGGGGGCGAAGGAGTTATACTGTGCTTGTATGTTGATGACATACTGATATTTGGGACCAACCTCAAAGTCATTGAGGAGGTTAAGTCATTTTATCTCAGAACTTTGAGATGAAAGACCTTGGTGTGGCTGATGTTATTTTGAACATCAAGCTACTGAGAGATAATGAGGTGGGATTACACTGTTGCAATCCCATTATGTTGAGAAGATTTTGAGTCGTTTTGGATATTCGGACTGCAAAATTTCTCCAACACCATATGATCCTAGTGTGCAGATTCGAAAATTCAAAGGCACAGCTAAGGATCAGCTGAGATACTCTCAAGTAATTGGTTCACTCATGTACCTAGCGAGCGCTACAAGGCCTGACATCATGTTTGCTGTGTGCAAACTGAGCCGGTTTGTTTCCAATCCGGGTGATGTACATTGGCATGCTGTTGAAAGAATTATGCGCTATCTGAAAGGTACTGAGAACTATGGACTTCACTATACCGGAAGCCCATCAGTGCTTGAAGGTATTGTGATGCGAATTGGATCTCTGATGCTGATGAGATGAAAGCCACAACGGGTTATGTGTTTACCCTTGGAGGTGGTGCTGTTTCCTGGAAGTCTTGCAAGCAAACGATCCTGACGAGATCGACAATGGAAGCAGAATTAACAGCATTGGACACATCTGGTGTCGAAGCAGGATGGCTTCGAGATCTGTTGATGGACTTGCCTGTGGTTGAAAAGCCAGTACCGGCTATCCTTATGAACTGTGACAATCAGACAGTGATTACCAAGGTCAAAAGTTCAAAGGACAACATGCAGTCCAACAAACATATAAGAATGAGATTAAAAGCTGTCAGACATTTGAGAAACTCCGGAGTGATAGCGCTGGATTATATCCAGTCGGCTAAGAATCTGGCAGATCCCTTTACTAAAGGGCTATCACGTGTTGTGATAGAAAATGCATCGAGGAGATAGGGATGAAACCCACATGAGTTGCCATGGTAGTAACCCAACCTATGTGATCGGAGATCCCGTGAAGTAGGACCTGGGAAAACAAGCTAGTGGTCAACTGAGGAGAGTAACTTTAGTAACCCACTCCGTTGGAGATGCACTACTCTCGTAACTGTATGGCAGGTTGACATTTGTCTTAATGTGTTCCAAGGCTTTGTATAAGCAAGATGCTATCCTACAGAGCGATCTTTGGAGGAACACACCTATATGAGCCTGACTGCTGGTCACAGTCTATGAGATTGGGTTGATCTCTAGAAAGTTCATGAATAGGTCAGGAGTGTGACTAATATGCTCCACCCGAGGGGTCAGCCTTCGGCAGCCTAGTACTGGTAAGACGTTTGGCGAAACTACTTTACGCCAAATTGACAATTCAAGGCATAGTCCATTGTCAGTTGTGAAGGAGTGTAGCTATTCGTTCTAGGTGGAGCTCAACCTTAACAGGTCTCCACTGAAAATACTGGTATATCAAAACAGTGTTTGGAACAGAGAACAACATCATGGGTCTTTGGGATCTGGTGGGGGATTGCTGAAATATTGTTGAAATATTAGCATATAACAATTCCAGAAAAATCCCTAAAGGCCCATGCTGTCATGCGGTCAACTGAAACATTTGCCTTAATGGAAAATGAATATGAGTTGAAACGTCTGTATTAAGTACAATTAAGTACGGGAGTTTTCAGAATTCATTGCGAGCTGAAACGTCCGTCTTAAGTACTATTAAGTACGGGAGTTTTCAGAATTCATTGCGCTTAATGGAGAATGAATTTGAGCTGAAACGTTTTGTCTTAAGTGCTCTTAAGTACGGCCGTTACCAGTCTCTTAATTCTCCCCTTAATTGCGTGTGTTTCCGTTGGTCTTCCGCCTGCGTGTGTATATAAGGAGGTCGCTCCTCTCTCGGAAATACACAACAGACACCACATCGCATTTGCTCCTTGCATCGTCATTCCTCCCGCTGTTGCTGCCATCGCTGATCCCATCCCGTCCACCGCGTACACGGCTGACGGGAGAGCAGGCCTCCGAAACTCCGCCTCTCTAGATCCTGTACGGGAGAGGGGCGATTAGGTTTTTGGGGAGCGTCTCCTACGCGACTGCTCGCTCTACTTCATCTGCTTCAACTACATCTGCATCAACTACGTCCGCGCCGCCTTCCTCTTCGTCATGGCCACCGACGCCGACATCGAGAAGGCTGCTGCCGACAAGAGAATCGCCGACGAGACTAACGCCTCAGCTGTTGCGGCCAACTGGCCTACTGGAGGGTACACGTTTATCCCTCTCCTGATTACTTGCATGTTTGCCGTACTAGCTATTTGTGTAGATGTATCTACTATTTGTCTAGTACATGATTTTATCATAAAATTTCAGTATGTCATTAGCACTGCTCACGTCATGTTCATGGTTTATTATTGGATTAATTTAATCGAACAATTGCCGAAATTCTCAGCAACCCCTACCACTGAGGGATCCTACAGTAATGGGGGATTTGAATCACCCACTTCTCCGATTGTTGATCGATCGCCGCAACCGGAGAATTTAGGCCTTCCTCCCTGGCTTTCCGGTCAAGCCTGTCCAATGGCGCATCGATGAAATTCTAATCTGGTCAACGGGCTAAAACAACCAATTTGCGGAAGGTCATGGTGCAAGTGAGACTCTTGGTGGGAGGCCCGCATCCAACCCACATCTGCCGCATATATTAAGTGTGATACCCGCGTAAGAGCACATATTGTTATGTGGGATATCTGGGTTTAGTGGGATGCCCACGAAACTATGTTCACCATACCATACTGGCATATACTCGAGTATGCATATTAACTTCAAAGCAAAGCAACATGAGATAGGGCCGTCTAACAAAGTTATACAAAGAATTACTTTCTCCGATCCATATTAATTGTTACTGAATCGCATATTAATTGTTACTGAATCGGATGTATCTGGGGCAAAAAAGAGAGTAAAACTTGAGAGTAACACTTCCAATATTCTCTCTCACCTCTAAGTTTTATTAGCATCCACTTCAAATTTTATTAAATATATTCTAAACCAGAAAAAAATCCAGCCTTTCCTTTTTCCAGATATGCATAATTATCTTCAATGCTCATGCGACATCTTATCTCCCTTCAAGTGAAGCATTACCTGCAAGAAATATTGCCTTTTAGGGGAGCAAAGTTAAGGGCGCGTTTGGTAGCCTGCAGATAGGCAGGCCAGGCCCGCCATCTGCAAAGGCCCGTTGTTTGGTTCCCTGTGCGAGCTCCCGGGCCAGGCCAGCACGGTCATCAAAGCAGGCTCGGGCCAGGCCCGAGAGGCACGCTCAGATCGACCGTGCCCCGGGAGCCAGGCTCGTTCTCGCCCCCTCCGCTGCAATTTCGCCCCCCCCCCCCGCCTGCAGCTGCTCGTGCGACCATGGAGATGGCGGGAGCCCGCGCGCTGCATCGAAAAAGGGGGCGGGAGAAAATCGGCCACCGCCCACGAAACTCCGCCCTATTTACACCCTCTCCGGTCACCGCCCAAAATCAAGCCACCATTTTCCCCCTCCAACCGAGCTCTCAACCACCAGTCGGCGAGCAGGTAAGCGGCGGCATCATCTCCGGTAGGCGGCGGCGGCGTCTGGGGCGGCTACGGCGGTGGGAGACGGTCTTCTTCCTCGACGTGTCCTCCTTCGTCCTCAACTGCACCCATGGCTGTAAGTAGAAAACCCTTTTTGCTGACCTAGATCTGCATTTCCTTTGAGCATCTTGTAGATCCTTTAGCTTGTAGATCTTTTAGCATGTGTAGTAGTTGTAGATCCTTGAGCTTGCAGATCTTTGAGCATGTGTAGTAGTTGTAGATCCTTGAGCTTGCAGATCTTTGAGCATGTGTAGTAGTTGTAGATCCTTTAGCTTGCAGATCTTTGAGCATGTGTAGTAGTTGTAGAACCTTGAGCTTGCAGATCTTTGAGCATGTGTAGTACTTGTAGATCTTTGAGCTTGCACATCTTTCATCCTTGAGCTTGTAGATCTGTTGACCATGTTGTTCTAGCTACTGATTCGTCAGCGATGTAGGAATCCGATGACCTTAGTCAGTCCCTGATCCCCATTGGGGATTCTCAGATCCCTTCATGGGTTGCCGACTCACAGCTGGAGATGCCAGTTCGTTTTGTCGATCCGGCAAGTTCTCTTGTTGTGCAAGAGTACATCGCGTCCCTCGATGCGGCCGTGAAAGCCAAGGTGGCGAAGGCTAAGGCAGGGGTGAAGGGGACCATGAAATGGCTTCCTTTCATGTCCACATTTGTGCTTAACCAGATGTGTGCTCTCATCAAGACTGGTGTTAGGACCGATAAGGGCTTCAAAGAATGCCATCTGAAAACCGTGGCCAAAGCATTGTTTGTTCACTGTGGAGCTGAGGTCACTTCTACTCAGGTGTATAATCAACTGAGGAAGTGGAGGCAAAGGTGGCCCATGGTGACCAAACTTCGTGACTTGAGCGGGGCTCAATGGTGTGAGGATTCCTTCACCAGCGTCCTTGAGAATGACCACTATGAGGGGCATGTCACGGTTAGCACATCTTCCAAACCTTGTTCCAAACCTTTCTTCGAAACCATTGATCCAAACCCTTGTTCCAAACCTGTAGGATCACCCCAAGGACGCTGAGTTCCTCAACAAGCCCATCATGAACTACACGCAGATGCAGATCATCTTCTCCTATGGGTTGGCAACTGGCAAGTTTGCCAGGGGGTCAGGGGATCCTCTCGGAGGCCAGCCTGACTTCAGCGAGACCCAGGAGTCGGAGACCATTGTGCTTGATGGTCCGGACAAGCCTACTGATGGCAATGGAGATCCGAGAGCTGCGACAGCAGCTGCTGCTGGAGGGAAGAGGAAGAGGGGAGCTCTCGGCGACGACGAGATCCAGGCGTTCGCCAGCATGACCGAAGCAGTGAAGGAGGTAGCCTAGGCCATTCATGAGAGCAAGCCAACTGACATGCACCCTGACCTGTACAAGGCTGTCATGGATGCCGTCGGCTTCACGGAGGAAGCACTAATGGTTGCTCTCGGCCACCTTGTGGACAACAAGGCACAGGGGGTTGCATTTGTGGGCATGCATTTGCAGCACAGGACCCTCTGGCTGAGGACCTTCCTCGCCAAGTACTACACCGAGTAGGCAGCAGCATGAAGAAGACGATGATGATGATGTACATTTTGGCTTAGCTAGGGCTTAAAAACTACTATTATGGCCTGTATATTTTGATGAGGTGGTATATACTAACCCCTCTATTGATGGTGCTGGCGGTAGGATAACACCCGCTTTTTGATGTGGTGGTAGTTTAACACCATAGTGGTAGGATGAACTTCTGATCCTGCTTTTGTAATGATCATGCATGCTGCTCTACTTCTATGAATTGATGTCTACTTATGATGTTCTTGTGTGTCTTCTTTAACCTCTGATCTTGCTCCTGTGTTCGTAGATGAACTGGTATGTCGTCTACAGGGGGAGGCGTCCTGGAGTGTACAACTCCTAGAGAACCTGCCAGGATCAGGTCGCCGGCTTCTCAAACAACAGCAATGAAGGCTTCGAAACTTTGGATGAAGCACAGTACATCTACTCCAACTTCCTCAGTCAGCAGGAGGCCATGGAAGATGTTGCCGGAGAAGGCAACATGACGGTGGCTGAGCAGATGCTGGCTAATCAGGCGATAGCCCAGATGGACAACGATCACAAGCCTAGCAGGATCAAGGACTTCGTCATCGTAGTTCTTGTTGTGGTGATCGTTAAGCTACTGCTATTCTAGATGGCGCTGCATTATGTTATGCTGTAACGCGGTGAAGACTGGTAAGCTCACCATATTTGAACTTAGGTAACCCTAGTGCGCATGCGGCATGTAACCAAACACGGTGCCTTCGCTTCTACCGAGCCAAGCACCAGAGTTTGCATGCAACCAAACATTGTGAGTTGGTTTCTCAAGCCGATGCAACCATACCTCATGCAGGCTACCAAACGCCCTGCACAACCAGGCTAAGAGGGTGGCTCATCCAGACTTGGCCCTCGCCAACCTGCCCCCAGGGAGATGAGATTTGGATGCAGGCTACCAAACGCGCCCTAAATGGCTATGCCGCACATCCAAAACCTGATAACCATCATATGTTTCATGTGATTACCTAATACATGCTCCCATGAGTATAAACAATGTATAGGCTCTAAAATATTAGCTTTGATTCTGCTTCTCATGTCTATAAATAACAATACTACATTCACCTACTTTATTGCAACACTCCGAGAAGAATGTAGCAAAATCGAGATATTACACCACACAATCCACCATAATTCCTTTGGTTGCCTTTGTTTCTCCCACCGCCACGGCAGGAGCTGTTTTGTATTTGTCACCCATGGCGGTGCTGACATCTGCTCCTACTCGAGGGTTAGTGGGAAAAGGTGAACAAAGGGCACGGACCCAAGGAGCCCGACATCGGATCCTTCGCTACTGTGTTGGATGAAGAGGGAAGGGGGAGGGATGCACGGGATTCCACAGTGGTCGTACCCGATCTAAGCCGGCAGCGCTCCGGTTGCTCCACACGACCTACTTCGTAGCTAGCAGTATGAAGATTTGGGATTATGTGCTTTGCTACATGGATCTTGTGGGAAGGCCCTCATATCCGCTAATTTGTACCCTATTTCATGTGTAGCCCATGGAAAATTATGTGGGCAATCCTCAACCCCTTCTTATTCCCCAGTCCTCATCAATGAGCCTGAGATATCCAGCGACCTGATTGGGTCCGAGAAACTTGTTGCAGATGTGTTCTCTCCTTTGTTTTTCCTTGCTAACCCTCAGGAAGAGCTGGGCGTCCATATGCCTTTCGTCATTTGACGTGGGGTTACCACGGCAAATCCCAAGGTCGAGATACCTAGGGTTTCGTGAGAGAGAGAAGATGGCGCGCTGGTAGTTCCGTCGGCTGACAAGTAAGGATTTACCCAGGTTCGGCCCCTCATTGAAGGTAAAGACCTACATCCTGCTTGTCTGGTCTATATTGATGTATGATTACATGGTGTGCCGTAATGGCGATGGTGTGAGACGTGGTCTCGCTATGGCTATGCGTGTCTATATGTTGTCTTCTCCCTCTCTAAAGAGTGCCCCTGCCTGGCTTTATAAAGGGAGTCAGGTAGGGTTTACATGAGTCCTAGTAGATTACGTCTTGGAGTCCTTGTCTTGTACTGCAAGTAATTGTTGGGCCGCCAGGTGGGCCTTTGTCTGGGACGCACACGGTATACCAATAGTGGGGACCCGAAGGGTATGCCCACGTCAGTAGCCCCCGAGTGTCTGGTCGACATGAAGAATCGGGCAGAGACTAAGAGCAACATGTCGAGTAAGCATAGTCGATGTGTCGGGTACGTTGATGTCCATATGATGACTGTATTAACCATGATTTGAGAGTTGAATCATTTATGAGAAATCCCGTGTAGGTGTAAGAAACCCGATATTAATAAATTGGATGTGGGTGTAAGGAACCCGACTTTGAGAAATCTGGTGTGAGCTATAGAGAACCCGACTTTGAGAAATCCGACGCGGGCTATAGAGAACCCGACTTTGAGAAATCCATTGCGGGCTATAGAGAACCCGACCTTAAGAAATCCGACGCGGGCTATAGAGAACCCGACTTTGAGAAATCCGGTGCGGGCTATAGAAAACCCGACGTTAAGAAATCTGACACGGGCTATAGAGAACCCGACCTTAAGAAATCCGGTGCGGGCTATAAAAAACCCGACTTTAAGAAATCCGACGCGGGCTATAGAGAAACCGACTTTTAGAAATCTGACGCGGGCTAGCACTCGAGCCAGCGGCAAGTGTGCTCCCGATGGGAGTAGTGATGAATTTTGAGTTGTCCAAGGAGGTGCTCAACTTGGGCTTGGTCTTTGCGCCCTTGCTGCGTTGTCTGGTGCTTTTGACTCGGTAGTATGTAGGGTGCACGGCCAGCGCTCCCGATGGGAGTAGCCCCTGAGTGTCTGGTCGATTCAAAGAATCAGGCAGAGACTCATCTGCGGGTGGACGACATAGTTTGCTTGCTTTGTTATGAATCTTTGGGTCGGTAGTACATCGAGTGATATTTTGCTTGTTTTGCTATGTATCTTTGAGTCGATATTTATCGATTGTGCTTATGGAGTCGGTAATACGTCGACTGATGCTTTGCTTATTTTGCCTAGGGATGATAGCATAGTAGGCCTGGTACACTCGACGGATTGGGACCAGTTAACTGCACTTCTGGGCAAAACCTTACTAGCCTACTTCAAGTTCGAGTCCCCCGGACTCGAACCCGGAACGAGCTGGTCAGGTTCGACTCAGGCCGCGGAGGTTTTACTGAGCTGTCCTGCAGCATAACTTTGCGGTTACCTAACGCGTCCGTCAGGATTTTCTTCGTGTCTGCTGACACGGAGAGTTGCAGGGCAGACGCTGTAAGAGCGGCCCCCTGATGACCCACAAGTATAGGGGATCGCAACAGTCTTCGAGGGAAGTAAAACCCAAATTTATTGATTCGACACAAGGGGAGCCAAAGAATATTTATAAGCCTTAATAGATGAATTGTCAGTTCAGCTGCACCTGGAAATAGACTTGCTCGACACAGTTTATCAGTAGCAACAGTTTTATAGCAGTAGCAGTAGTGAAATAATAGCAGTAATAAAATAAAGATAGCAGCAGTAATTGTAGTAGACAGCAGGATTAAAATACTGTAGGCATAGGGATGGATGAACGGGTGTTGCATGGATAAGATAATTCATATAATAGTCAAGACATGGGCAATTGCAGGTAGATAATAATAAAGTATCCAGGTAATAATCAATCATAGGCATGTGTTCCGTATTTAGTCGTACGTGCTCGCAATGAGAAACTTGCACAACATCTTCTGTCCTACCAGCCCGTTTGCAGCGGGGCCTCAAGGGAAACTACTGGTAATTAAGGTGCTCCTTTTAATAAAGCACCGGAGCAAAGCATTAACACTCCGTGAACACATGTGATCCTCACATTACAGCCATCCCCTCCGGTTATCCCAATTGCTGTCACTTTGGGGCCTCGGGTTCCGGACAATCATATGTGTAAACAACTTGCAGATATGATCTAAAGCAATAATTATCCTCATGATTCAATAACATGTTCAGATCTGAAATCATGGCACTCGGGCCCTAAGTGTCAAGCATTAAGCATAACAAGTTGCAACAATGACATAAAGTACTAACAACGGATACTAGGCACCATGCCCTAACAATCTGATATCTATTACATGAATGATCTCATCCAATCCCTACCATCCCCTTCAGCCTACAGCGGGGATTACTCACACATGGATGGGGGAATCATGGATGGTTGATGGAGAGGCGTCGGTGATGATGATGGCGATGATCTCCTCCAATTCCCCGTCCCGGCAGGGTGCCAGAACGGAGTTTCTGATCCCCGAAATAGGGTTTTCGGTGGCGGCGGAGCTCTGGAGTGTTTCTGGGAAAAGCGTCGATCCTCCTCGGGTTTTTAGGTCAAGGGGATTAAGTAGTCGAAAGGGGGACGCGAGGTGGTGACCGAGGCGGCCACACCACCCCCCGCGGGCCCACCTCTGGCCGCGCGGGCCCATGGTGGGGGCCCCTGTGGCTCCCTCCGTCTCATCTTCTGGCTCCGTGTGTCTTTGGAAAAATAGGAACTCCAGGATATTTTTCGGGAATTTTCCCGAAACTTGACTTTCTGCACAAAAACAAGACACCAGGGCAATTCTGCTAAAAACAGCGTTAGTCCGTGTTAGTTGCACTCAAAACACACAAATTAGAGGTAAAACAACAGCAAAAGTGTTCGGGAAAGTAGATACGTTTTAGACGTATCAACTCCCCCAAGCTTAGCTTATTGCTTGTCCTCAAGCAATTCAGTTAACAACTGAGTGCGATAAAAGAAACTTTTACGAACACATTTGCTTCATATGATGTAAATATTCTCACTATATGATCAAGTACTTAGGCAATTCATAATAAGGAAATGTAGATAATGCCACCTAGTAGCTATGTGAACTATGAAAAGATACCAACACACTAAGAATAAATAACATGAAATAAGTCTATCTGCAGGATTGCAATGTTCATAATAAGATATGATAAAGTGGTATCTCGCTTGCCTTTATTTGTAGAGCAAAACATAAATGCCAAGGCACCTCTGAAGTTCAAGTGAAGACTAGAAGTAAAAATATCAAAGATAAGAGCATCAAAGTTATACCACAGTTAACCGTATTCTGGGACAAGCACATTACACTAAGAATGACAGTTATGCTCTCGAGAGGGTGCTCAAAGAAAGGATGGTGACTCAACATAAAAATAAAAGATTGGCCCTTCGCAGAGGGAAGCAGGGATTAACATGTGCTAGA
Organism: Poa pratensis; assembly: GCA_947311845.1. Classification (NCBI taxonomy): domain Eukaryota; kingdom Viridiplantae; phylum Streptophyta; class Magnoliopsida; order Poales; family Poaceae; genus Poa; species Poa pratensis. The sequence continues at coordinate 30,488,169 of CAMZMU010000076.1, read as the reverse complement.
GCTTTTTATTTATAAAACAGAGGTAAAAATATGTTTTGGGAGGTGGTTGTTCCTGTCAACGAATGGCAATAGAGTTTTTGTTATCTTCCATACTAAACAAGTTGAGAGCGGTTCCGAGTTATTGATATTAGGCATTTATAGCATGCACTTTTATATAGTATGACACTCCTCCCAACCTTTGCTTTTCACAAACCATGGCTAACCGAATCCTCGGGTGCCTGCCAACAATCACATACCATGGAGGAGTGCCTATTTTTATTTTACTTTTAGATGTTATAATGGTCTAACCAGCTCTTTGCAAAATTAGTGACGAGCAGATGAAGCATGCAAGTCGGTGAACTTAATTTAGTATGGAAGATAACAAATCCAACTACTACTTCCTCATGAGCTAAAAACAGTGTCACAAAATGAGAAGTATTTTGAAGGTTTTAAAGGTAGCACATGAAAATTTACTTGGAATGGTTCGAAATACCATGCATAGGAATTTTTGGTGGACTCTTTGGAATAACTTGGTTTTAAAGGATTTGGAAGCACGAGCAGCATTCCCGCTCAGTACAAGTGAAGGCTAGCAATAGACTGGGAAGCGACAATCAAGAGAGCATTAACCGTCATAATCATGCTTGCGACAGAATAAAATTAACGGAGGCATAAAAGTGATACTAGAACTCTGAGGCAAAATAAATCATCAAGGCTTAATTGACTTTTTGTTTTTCAGTCATGAGCATGCGTGAGCATGTGCCAAGTCAATTCAAGTGAATCATTCAGAGGAGGATACCACCATGTCATACCCTTTTATGAATAGAACAATGCAAGCAAATATCTATATGACATGTTATATACTATTAGTGAATTGGAACTGATCATATGAAAACATGAACTACTAAGCATCCATTAAATAACATTGCCCTCATACGAATCAGCTAAGCATGTCCACATGAGTGAGTATATGTACAAAAATGAAAACAAATAGAGTTCATACCAGCCTCTCACCACAACTCGAGTTGTCATAAATCGTCATTATTGCTTTTCACTTGTGTGGCTTGAATGATATGAAATGATAACCAAGCTCCAATGGAGTCACGGAAGATTGTTGAACTCTGCAACAACTATACAAAACCGAAGAAGAACAACAAATATTTTTGGGTTTTCGATTTGAAACGAACAAAGAAAGGAACAAACAAATAAAGCAAAATCTTTTTGGATTTTTGAATACTAAACCGAAGCTAAAAGATAAAGCAAACCAGTACTAAAAGTACACAAGAGGTAAACAAAGAGAAATAACAGAAATATTTTTGGTCTTTTTGGGTTTTGGAAAATAAAATCAAAACAAGAAACAACAACGAAAAAGAAAGAAACTGAAACATGGATATACAAAGTACCGACCGAATATGATATAAAAGTGAGTGAGATGTCGGTATACCTCCCCCCAAGCTTAGGCTTTTGGCCTAAGTGGAGATCAATCATCGGCGTGGGTGTACGCTCCACCCGGTGAATCATCCCTAGCATGATCGTAATCAGGCTCCCGTGAAGAAGAAGGGGCAGAAGTCCCATAATCAAAGTGCTGGTACGGGAAGCCCGCGATGTCGGAAGGCTGAGTGAAACCCCATCGGGCTCCTCTCCATCATCCTCTGGGCGAGGGCCGTGCTCCTCTAAGTATGCCTCAAGATCATCCTCAGATAGTGACCACCTTTCCCTGGCATCAAGGTTAAACAAAAGAGGTGCAGGCAAACAAACTAATCGTTCGGACTTAATTAATCTCCACCTGCGTTTCTGGAAAAAGGTTATTTCGTAGACTAAGTTATTCAAGGTAGCCCAGTTAGAAACAAATTTATGACTTATCATGGAATTAATATCAAGCCTTTCTATAGGAAACTGAATGTCTAAATGATGCGGCCCTACACCATGCATAGCTAATAAACGAGAAGCAATAAGACCTCCACAGATTCCCCCTTTCTCGCGGTTAGCTGAAAGACGGAAAGCTATCAAAGCACCTAGATTATAAGTCCTATCACACCTCAAAGCAGCTGAAATGAAAGCCAAATCATAAACAGATAATTTGCTTGCAGTTTTCCTAGCTAGAACACACTTGCCAATGTAATAGGCAAAATATCGAATAGATGGGAGTTGAATGCTTCGAATTTTACCACTCTCCTCTTCTAAACTTCTCCCTTGGCAGATTTCCTTATACAGGTCCATTAGAGGCTTAGGTTGCCCTCTAATCTTCTCGCGCGATCCCCAATGTGGTACCTTAATAGCTGCACAAAAATCATCAAAGGGCAAATCTACAGCTTTATTGTAGATGTTATAGTGAACCATGGGGTTAGGTGAAGACCAACTGAATCTAAAGTTTTGCACTACCGACATAGTCAGTTTTGCATATTGATATGGTTCATCACAACAAAATCTTCCAACCCTGCATTAGAGATTAGAGTGTTGAAATCTTGCAAGATTCCTGCAGCAGTCATGAAGTTAGAGCATGGATAGATTGAGGGGAACACGGCATCTTCGCGGTTGACCCCCATGACTTCATGCACCTCCAATTCATTGTAATCAAGTTGATGTTCATTCATCCTTCTTTTCTGAAATTTTTAACAAAACCTCATAAAACATGATTTTGGAGCAACTAAATCAAAGAAACTACTATAGAGACTTGCAAGAGGGCTACACATGCATCAAAACTAATTAATCTAAGCATAGAACAAGCATGCAAACACATCTAACATGTCACCTACAGTACCAAAATACTCAAGAATACACAACTAAACAAAATTCTACTTGGATAAACGGAGGAGTCACATACCGGAGAGCAAATGGTCCAAATCTCAGCAACAAAGATGGGCTGAGCAAGGAGATCGAAAAACTCGAGCAAGAGCAGCAAGAACACGGGTTTGAGCAATGGTGGTGTGTGTGTCGGGAGAGAAAGAAATGAGAGGAAGATGAGTGAGTGGAGGGCCAGGTGGGACCCACACCATGCCACGGCGCGGCCACACCCCTGCCGCGCGGTGGGGTGGTGCGGAGGCATGGTGGGTCCCCCTGGTCAGCCCAGGCACTCCCATTCCTCTTTAAAAACTAGATTTTGATATAATTTTCAGAAATTTTTGAAAACTTTCATTTTGCACATTTTCTGGTTATTTAAATAATAAACTTTAAGGCAGAAATAAAATTTTATAAAGACCAATTTCAACTAAAACTTTGCAAGTTCAGTAACACAACAGTAGGTAAAACAAGGTTGAGAAATAAAATGTTGTTTAGTGCTTCTATGCATTTAAAACATATTTGTTAACAAGGTTGATCAAGTCTTGTCACCAAATAAATTTTATATGACATAAAAGAATTAAACCACATGAGACAATCATGTTACCTTGAATTGTATAGCAATAGATCCAATCATAATACTTTGAAATCCTTCTTGAGGTTCATAAATAGGGCAATCAATACTTCCCACTTTGATAGTTCTAAGATTGGCTATTGTATTTACTCCATATATCTTGTCCAGCTTTTTGGGAAAATAAACAGTATGCTCTTTGTCATTAACATTGAAGGTTACTTTTCCTTTGTTGCAATCAATAACAGCCCCTGCAGTGTTAAGAAAAGGTCTCCCAAGAATAATAGACATATTATCATCTTCAGGCATTTCCAACACAACAAAGTCAGTTAATATTAAACAATTATTAGCCACTTGAACAGGAACATCCTCACATATGCCAACAGGAACAGCAGTAGATTTATCAGCCATTTGCAAAGATATATCAGTTGGTATCAATTTTTCTAAATAGAGTCTCTTATAAAGAGAGAAAGGCATAACACTAACTCCTGCTCCTAAATCACATAGAGCAGTTCTAACATAATTATTCTTAATAGAGCATGGGATAGTTGGTATACCTGGATCTCCAAGTTTCTTTGGAACCTTACCATTGAAAGAGTAATTAGCAAGCATAGTAGAAATTTCCTCATTAGGAATTTTCCTTTTGTTAGAGACAATATCTTTCATATATTTTGAATAAGGAGGCAATTTAATAGCATCAGTCAAAGGAATTTGCAAAAACAAGGGTTTCATCCAATCACAAAATTTATTATAGTGTTCCTCTTCCTTTGATTTATGTTTCTTATTAGGAAAAGGCATTTGCTTTTGCACCCAAGGTTCTCTCTCATTACCATGCTTTTTAGCAATGAAATCTTCTTTAGTATACTTTTTATTCTTAGTATGCTTTTCAGGTTCATCTTCACTCTCCTCTTTATCAGAAGCATCATTTTTATCCTTATCATTGTTATGTTCATTACCACTTTCAGTTTCAGCATCAGAGATAGATATACTATTTGGATCATTAACATGCTCATTTTCTTTAATTGATTCAGGAGATTCTTCAACATGTTTATGTTTCTTCTTCTTCTTTTTCTTAGAAGGGTACTAGTTTCATTAGCTAGTTGAGAATCTTGCTCAATTCTTTTAGGATGTCCTTCAGGATACAAGGGATCCTGAGTAGAAGCACCACCTCTAGTTCCTACTCCATAAGCATGTTTTTCATTTTCTCTAGAAGCATTAACTAGCAGATCTTTTTGTACCTTAGTGAGTTGATCTATTTGAGTTTGAACCATATGGAAATGTTTAATAAGCATTTTAACATCATTAGAAGTTCTTTCCACAATATCATGCAATTTACTCATAGCTCTAGAATTTTCCATCAGATGATTCTGCACTCTCATATTAAAGTTATCCTGCTTAACAATATAATTATCAAATTCATCTAAGCATTGATCAGGAGTTTTAGAATAAGGAATATCCCTATCATCAAAATGTTGGAGAGAGTGTACCTCAACTACTGATGGGTGAGGAATTGGCTTACATAATTCTTCTATTGGTGGTAGATTCTTCACATCTTCAGATTTAATACCCTTCTCTTTAAGAGATTTCTTGGCTTCTCTCATTTCTTCATCACTTAGTTCAAGAATTCCTCTCTTCTTTGGTGTGGGTATCGGGGTCGGCTCAGGTATAGTCCAATCATCATGATTTTGGCTTATTTTAGCCATTAATTCCTCAGCTTCATCTGGAGTTCTTTTCCTGAAAACACAACCAGCACAACTATCTAGGTATGTCCTAGATTCAACAGTTAGTCCATTATAGAATATATCAAGAAGTTCATTTTTAGCTAATTGATGTCCAGGCCGAGCTCTGAGTAAAGAACAAAACCTTGCCCAAGATTTAGGCAATTTCTCGGCTTCCAATTGTTTGAAATTAAAGATTCTCTGTAAAGCAGCATGTTGAGCACTAGCAGGAAAATATTTCTGGAAGAAAGCATTAACCAAATCCATAGGACTTTTAATGGATCCAGGAGATAAACTATTAAACCAAGTTTTAGCTTCATCTTTTAATGAGAAAGGAAATATTTTAGTAACGAAGTAACTGCGTTTCTTAATGTCATCAGAAAACACACTACTTAAAGTAGAAAGAGTGTTCATATGTTCTACAGCACTTTCATTTTCAGTTCCTCGAAAAGGTTCTTTCTCAACAATAGATATATGTGACAAGTCCATAGAGAAATCATAATCTTTATCTTTTATATCAATGGGAGATGTAGCAAACTTAGCATCAGGAGACAGTTTGTAATTAACAGCACGTCTTGCAAGAAGATTTTTAATAGCACTAGCATCTTTAGAAGCATTGCATTCTTCAATAAATTCATCATCAAGTTCAACATAAGTTTCCTCGAAATCATCACTAGTATGATCTCTTAATTCAGGTGAACTAACAGGTGTAATGGGACTTTCATTAGGTGTTTCAGCATTTTCAGTTTGTTTTGACTTAGCAATTGTAGCATCTAGAAAAGGACCTAATGAACCACTCTCATCAAGCACAGTAGAAGCATCATCAAAACTTTCAGAAGTATTTTCAGATTCAGCAGAAGTAGCAGCACGTGAAGCATGTGTATGTGGTGGTGTGACAAGTTGACTTATAACAGACGGTGAATCAAGAGCAGCAGAAGTACTCAGAGTTGTACCTCTCCTTGTAGTGGATGGCAGTATGCGACCTTCATCACGAGGTTTACCCATGATGAATAATTTGCAGCGAACAATATCACTCTCAGGTGAGCTTATAAATAGAGCTATGCTCCCGGCAACGGCGCCAGAAAATAGTCTTGATGACCCACAAGTATAGGGGATCGCAACAGTCTTCGAGGGAAGTAAAACCCAAATTTATTGATTCGACACAAGGGGAGCCAAAGAATATTTATAAGCCTTAACAGATGAATTGTCAGTTCAGCTGCACCTGGAAATAGACTTGCTCGACACAGTTTATCAGTAGCAACAGTTTTATAGCAGTAGCAGTAGTGAAATAATAGCAGTAATAAAATAAAGCAGCACAGTAATTTGTAGTAGACAGCAGGATTAAAATACTGTAGGCATAGGGATGGATGAACGGGCGTTGCATGGATAAGATAATTCATATAATAGTCAAGACATGGGCATTGCAGTAGATAATAATAAAGTATCCAGGTAATAATCAATCATAGGCATGTGTTCCGTATTTAGTCGTACGTGCTCGCAATGAGAAACTTGCACAACATCTTCTGTCCTACCAGCCCGTTTGCAGCGGGGCCTCAAGGGAAACTACTGGTAATTAAGGTGCTCCTTTTAATAAAGCACCGGAGCAAAGCATTAACACTCCGTGAACACATGTGATCCTCACATTACAGCCATCCCCTCCGGTTATCCCAATTGTTGTCACTTTGGGGCCTCGGGTTCCGGACAATTATATGTGTAAACAACTTGCAGATATGATCTAAAGCAATAATTATCCTCATGATTCAATAACATGTTCAGATCTGAAATCATGGCACTCGGGCCCTAAGTGTCAAGCATTAAGCATAACAAGTTGCAACAATGACATAAAGTACTAACAACGGATACTAGGCACCATGCCCTAACAATCTGATATCTATTACATGAATGATCTCATCCAATCCCTACCATCCCCTTCAGCCTACAGCGGGGATTACTCACACATGGATGGGGGAATCATGGATGGTTGATGGAGAGGCGTCGGTGATGATGATGGCGATGATCTCCTCCAATTCCCGTCCCGGCAGGGTGCCAGAACGGAGTTTCTGATCCCCGAAATAGGGTTTTCGGTGGCGGCGGAGCTCTGGAGTGTTTCTGGAAAAAGCGTCGATCCTCCTCGGGTTTTTAGGTCAAGGGGATTAAGTAGTCGAAAGGGGGACGCGAGGTGGTGACCGAGGAGGCCACACCACCCCCGGCGCGGCCCACCTCTGGCCGCGCGGGCCCATGGTGTGGGGCCCCTGTGGCCCGCCTCCGTCTCGTCTTCTGGCTCCGTGTGTCTTCTGGAAAAATAGGAACTCCAGGATATTTTTCGGGAATTTTCCCGAAACTTGACTTTCTGCACAAAAACAAGACACCAGGGCAATTCTGCTAAAAACAGCGTTAGTCCGTGTTAGTTGCATTCAAAACACACAAATTAGAGGTAAAATAATAGCAAAAGTGTTCGGGAAAGTAGATACGTTTTAGACGTATCAGCCCCGGCCCAACTCGACGGATTGGCGGGTCTTACCTTTGCACCATCTATACAACATCCGAGGTATATGCGGCGGACGCAACTCGGGGAATTGTGATTGAAATTTGCATGGGGCTAATTAGCCGAGTCGAGTAAGCTTCGACTGCTTTGCTTAGACAAACTAATGCCTTTGATCATAGTTTTATCGGGTACGCGACAGTGCTCCCGATGGGAGTAGCCCCCGAGTCTATGTGCAACTATTTGTAGTTGGGCATAGGCTCAATTTGCCTTCCTTTTTGTTGTTGTCGAGTATCTTGCGAGTGCTCCAGTCTCCGCGCCTGCTGGCGTAGATATTTGTCGGGTGCGCAGCACTCGAGCCAACGGCGAGTATGGCGCAACCCCCGAGTGTCGGGTGTGGAATCACGCGGCGGACCGGAGTCGACGCGGCGGAGTCGTGCGACGCAGGATGTCGACGCGGCGGACTAGAGTCGACGCGGCGGAGTCATGAGGTGGAGAGAATCGACGCGGCGGACCGGAGTCGACGCGGCGGAGTTATGTGGTAGAGGGAGTCGACACGGCGGATTTGCGCGGCGGAGGGTCGACGCGTTGGACCGGAGTCGACACGGCGACTGCAACGTCCAGCCCCCAAGTCCACCTTGTTGGGTCGGCTAGGCGGAGTCGATAAAGCGGAGGGAGACGACGCATCGGAGCCCCCCCCCCCCCCCCCCCGAGTGTTGGATGTGACCGAAATAGGTTAGAATTTGAAGAAATGAAATATGAAATTGACTTAGCTGTTCATGAGCGACGGAAATCTGTAGACCGTCGAGGTCGACTCGACGAAGTGGTTGTAGAAGTTGTCGAGTCATGGATGCCGATCCTGTTGAGTCGTGGACGTCGTAGTGGACGGAGTCGACGTCGCGGAGTTTGATGAAGGCACTCAAGTCGCCTGTCGAGTGCAACGATGAGCTTGTTGTCGTTGTTGACGTCGAATCGCCAGCCCCTAAGGGCATGTGATGCACTTCCAGGGAGCAGGCTTTTTGTGTCGGGACCGCCTACGCGGATCGCCGCCGTGGTGGTCGATGAACGCGAGGGGAGTCGAAGTTGCCCGCAGCGGGTCGCAGTCGATGGTGCCGCAGCCGCAGCGAGGTTTGAGTGAACCACGGCGCGTGAGTCAACGATGATGGTTGTGATGTTGTGATGTCGAATCGCCAACCCCCGAGTATCAGGAGCACCCCGCGTCGGTGTAGATGTCGGCGAGCTGCCGATGAAGATGTGCAGCGCCGTCGCCGCCCTGAGTCGCCGGTATGTCGAACTGTAGTGCCGCCATCCTCCTGAGTCGCTAGTGGTCGAAGCTGATGCGCCGCCGAGTCATCGACGGTCGCCATGCTTGGCATGTCTTCGCCGATGGAGTTCTCTCGCAATGACCTTGCGGAAATTAATTATCGAGCATAACAAAGATTAGATCAATATGACGTGATTTTCTCCATGTAGTGTACGATCGTGATTGATCTTTGGCGCGCGCTACGCGTCAGCCGGCTGTAGCTACAGCCGGTCTACGTGCAGTAGAAAACGTCGGTTTCCGGTCGAGTCCCTTTCAGCAACAATGTGCATCGAGGCAAAAGTGAAATTTGACAAAAATAACCCCGTGACGAAACTTCAGCCAAAAATAACCTTTTTCGAAAAAAAATCTGAATATAATCCTTTTGTGTGGCTCCTGTACCAGCGGCGCCACACCTCAAAGCACCGCGCCCCTATCGGCGGCGCCACACCCCTGCCAGCCTGGCAAGGCGGGACCCAGCTCGGTTTATGTAGCGCCGACGCCTGCGGCTGTGCACGTGAAGGTGTGGCGTCGGCGGCGTCGGCGTTGCACATTGACTTAGAAATTGCGGCCACGAACTGGGGCTGGGGCGTTCTTTTCGGCCAAACTCACCGTCGCTGCGTCGATTAGGCTCCCGTCCGGCGACCAGCTCCTCATCATGTCGATCCACTCGTCGATCAGGCTCCCGTCTGGCGACCGTCCGGCGACCAGCTCGGCAGCTCGGCATCGTGGGATCCGGCTTCCAGGTGACGAACCTCAAAGAAAAGAAAGAAGCTCCAGCACCCCGGCGAGGCCACCAAGGCGCTCAATCCTGCGAGGAGCTGCTGCCGCACGCCGAGGAGCTCGGCATTGTCGCGCGGTGCATGGGGGCCATCGGCGCCACGGACACGCTCTACGACGTTGATACGTCTCAAACGTATCTATAATTTTTGATGTTCCATGCTTGTTTTATACCAATTGCTACATGTTTTGCATCTACTTTATGTCACTTTTATACATTTTTTGGGACTAACCTATTAACAAGATGCCGAAGTGCCAGTTCCTGTTTTCTGCTGTTTTTGTATTCCAGAAAAGCTAGTCTGGAAATATTCTCGGAATTGGACGAAACTACACGGGGTTCCCTATTTTTCCAAACACGCCTGACGGAGCGAAGGAGCAGCAGAGGAGGGCCACCAGGAGGCCACACGCACCTAGGGCGCGGGCCCCCCTCTGCCGCGCCCTAGGGTGGTGTGGGCCCCTCGGGGTCCGCAGCGCCGCCCTTTCGCCTACTTATTCCCCAACGCGAAAACCCTAAGTACCTGAGCAAATATCCACGAAAAGTTCCAGAGACGCCGCCGCCGTCAACCTAGCTCGGGAGGGTTCAGAACCTCTTCCCGGCACCCTGCCGGAGAGGGGAATCGTCACCGGAGGCTTCTACATCGCCATGCCTGCCTCCGGAGTGATGCGTGAGTAGTTCATCCTTGGACTACGGGTCCATAGCAGTAGCTAGATGGTTGTCTCTCCACTTTGTGCCATCATGTTTAGATCTTGTGAGCTGCCCTACATGATCAAGATCATATTATTGTAATGCTACATGTTGTGTTTGCTGGGATCCGATGAATATTGAATACTATGTCAAGTTGATTATCAATCTATCTTATATGTTATTTAAGATCTTGCATGCTTTCCGTTACTCGTAGATGCTTTGGCCAAGTAGATGCTTGTAACTCCAAGAGAGAGTATTTATGCTAGATAGTGGGTTCATGCCTCCGTTTAACTGGGACAGTGACAGAAAGTTCTAAGGTTGTGGATGTGCTGTTGCCACTAGGGATAACCTAACGATGCTATGTCCACGGGCATATGTGTTTGTTTACATTACGCTTTACTTAATGCAATTATCCGTTGCTTGCAACTTAATACCAACGGGGGACTCGGATGACAACCCGGCGGTGGATTATTAGTCATAGATGCTGTTGGATAACGGTCTATGTATCTGTCGTAATGCCCAATTAAATATCATAGTAGTCAACATGTCATATATATGCATTGTCATGCGCTCACTATTTGTCAATTGCCCAGCTGTAATTTGTTCACCCAACATGTTAGTTATCTTTTATGGAGAGACACCACTAGTGAACTGTGGACCCCGGTCCATTCTTTTACACTGATTAAACAACCACAAACTGCAAACTGTTCCTTTTTCATTCTCTGCAATTTAATACTCATTTTCCACACAGACGTTTAATCCTTTGTTTTCAGCAAGCCGGTGAGATTGACAACCTCACTGTTTCGTTGGGGCAAAGTATTTGATTGTGTTGTGTGCAGATTCCACGTTGGTGATCGTGTTGCCGCCGTGCGGCCACCAACAACCTTCTGAAGAGTTGCTGCTCCTACTGGTTCGATAACCTTGGTTTCTTTCTGAGGGAAAACTTGCTGCTGAACTGCATCATACCTTCCTCTTGGGGTCTCCCAACGAGCGTGTGATTCACGCCATCAAGCTCTTTTTCTGGCGCCGTTGCCGGGGAGACAGCAGTCTTCTGCAAGGGGAGTTTCACGCTTCCAATCTCTTTACTTTGTTTTTGTCTTGCTTAGTTTATTTTATTTTATCTTGTTTGCTTTCAATTATCAAAAACACAAAAAAATTAGTTTCTTGCATCTAGTTTATTTCGGTTTGTTATTATGTCTAGTTATTTATTTGCTATCAATGTCTTCTCTGTTTGAAACAAAATCTTATTGGCTAAGTGGGTTCGCGGAGGAACAACATAATTACTATAAGGAATACCGCTTGTCTCAAAAAGGGAAATATTTATGGGAACAAATAAGTAGATTGAATTATTTTGCTAAAAACTTGTGCTCTACTTATGATGAATCCTACTGCTTTAATGAATCTTTATGTTGTAGAAGGCATAAACACCTCCCTTTCCAATGTGATTATAATGATAATGAAACTTTGGCTGCTTATGCTAAAGGAAATTATGACTTTGGTAATCTTGAGCGAATTGAAGAATTTTTTGTTTTTAAGGGTGCCTATGAAATTGCTGGTTATATTCAAAATGATGATGCTCCTTGTAGAACTGAGAATTATGCTATACTTGGTTATTGCCTTGAATATTATAATGATAATCCTTATATCACTGAATTTCTTGAGAAAATTTATTCTCCAGAACAACTTGCTACCTTTCAGGAACCTGTGGGAGAAGAAACTGCTAAAACTGAAAGCTCATTGGATGAAAAAGAGGAAGAGAGTGATGAACAAAAGGAGGATCTACCTTCTAATGATAGTAACTCTTTAACTCTTACATTATATGATTGCCCTCCACGCCTATCTAAGGAGGAAGAGTGCTATACTGTTGAATGTCATGATTCTATTGAAATATCTCTTTTTGATAAATTTGAAAAAACATCCTCCTTGACTCAAGTAAAGGAAATTGCAGAAAGTAAAAATGTGCTCCCTAATGTTATATATGATAATGCTCTTGATGATGGTCCTATATTGCCTAATGATATTAATTATACTACTATTGTCAAAAGTGGGTTTGATAACCCACTGTTTTTGAGCTTAATAAAAATTATGTGTTTGTAGATCATGAAAAGCATGCTTTATGTGATAGTTATATTATTGAGTTTGTTCATGATGCTACTGAAAGTTATTATGAGAGAGGAAAATATGGTTGTAAAAGTTTTCAAGTTACTAAAACACCTCTCTTTATGTTGAAAGTTTTGAAGCTATATTTGTTTCATCTTTCTATGCTAGTTGCTTTATGCTTCAATAATTTATTTTGTTACAAGATTCCTTTGCATAGGAAGTGGGTTAGACTTAAATGTGTTTGATATTTGCCTCTTGATGCTCTCTTTTGTTTTTCAACTCTTATTCTTATGAGAGCATCATTAAAATCTTCTAGCCTAGCTAAAAGGCATTAAAGAAAGCGCTTTTGGGAGGCAACCCATTATCTTTTATTTTCAGTATTAGTCAAGGAGGATGTTTACTTCTGTAGCAACTCCTTTGTATCTTTATTTTCTCGCATTGTTGTGCCAAGAGTAGCCTCTAATGTTAAGACGATGCTTAATTTTGATTGCTGCGCAGAAACAGATTTTTGCTGTTCACTGTACGAAATTCCTAAAATCACCAGATTGTTAATTAAATCTGAAATTTTTGTGCGTAATCTTTATGAATGTCTGAATCTTTCATTAGTTCAGAGTTTTTCGATCTGAGCGTCGTAAGTGCCTCGAAAAAATTCGTCTTTGCGGACTGTTCTGTTTTAGACAGATTATGCCTTTTTATTTTGCATTCTCTCTTTTACTAGTGTTGAGTGAAATTCTTTTTTGGGTGGAAGAGCTTCACATAACATCAGTGGCTGTAGCTAATGTTTAAAGTAACAAATCATATTGCGTCTTTATAGAACATGTGAATTTTTGATTATGCACTAACCCTCTAATGAGATCTACTTTGAGTTTGGTGTGACGGAAGTTTTCAAGGGTCAAGAGAGAAGGATGATATAATAGGATCAAGAAGAGTGAAGAGCTTAAGCTTGGGGAGGCTCCCATGGATCTCCCCAGCATATTTCAAGAAGACTCAAGCGTCTAAGCTTGGGGATGCCCAAGGCATCCCCTTCTTCATCGTCAAAATTATCAGGTCATCTCTAGTGAAACTATATTTTAATTCTTTCACATCATATGTGCTTTTCTTGGAGCGTCTGTGTGCTTTTATTTTCAGTATTGCACTTTTATTTTCAATAAAGCTTGACTGGACCCTAGCATTCTTGATTGGGAGAGAGACACGCTCCGCTTTTTCATGAGAATACTCCTATTCTTCACTTATATTTGTTGAGTATTCATATCTAGCGCTGTTCAGCTTTTAGCTCTTGTTTTCATGTATCTCTTGTCAGAGCTATTAGCTTTCTTTTGTAGAAAGTACTCTCTTGCTTCACTTATATTTGTTTGGAGAGTTGATGAAATAAATTGATTGGTGTTTGGTTGGTTCAGAAAATGTTGCATGTGGTAATTGGTATAAGGAAAAACTTGCTTAATCTTGTAGATCACTAATGGATAACTTGATGCTTGTCAATTGTTTTGAGTTAACAAGTAGATCATGATTAAATTGTGCATCACATGAGTTAAGCCTATTAGTGAAGAACTACCGTAAAGCTTGTTGAAAATTTGGTTTGCATCGGTGGTATCTCTAAGGTCTAGATATTTTCTAATAACAGGGTTTGGTTAACAAGGAAGACGGTATGAAGTCTTATAACGTTTGCAATATGTTTGTCATATAAAACTTGGTGTACGGGTTGATATTCTTGTTTGCTTACATAACCTTGCTAGCCTAAACTCTGTACTGAGAGGGAATGCTTCTCGTGCATCCAAATCCTTGAGCCAAAATCCATGCCATTTGTGTCCACCATAACTACCTATATGTGGTATTTCCTTGCCACTCCAAGTAAATTTTTCATGTGCTACCTTTAAATTATTCAAAATGTTATTATTCCCTTTTTGTGTCAATGTTTACTAGCTCATGAGGAATTAGTGTGGTTATTCTTTATTCTATTTGTTGAATGGACTTTTACACCTGGACTAGTGGCATATACATCCGCTTATCCAATAACTTGCAAAAAGAGCTGGCAACGGGGTGCCCAGTCCCAATTAATTACAACTTTAACCAATTAATTCTCTTCACACTTTTGCCCTGATTCATCAGTAAGCAATGACAAACAGTGAAATACCTGAATGTGTGTAAACCAAAGAGAAAGAGGGATGATCTGCCTTGCTGGTAGAAATAACGTCCTTCATGGGAGCCGCTCTTAAAAGTCCGTTCGACAGGTAGAATACTGTTCTCACCCGCTACCATTCGTTGACAATTAACAAACACCTCTCAAAAATAGATACTCCTCCATGGTATGTGATTGATGGAAGGCACCCGAGGATTCGGTTAGCCATGGCTTGTGTTAGCAAGGTTGGGAGGAGTATCAAATATTTTATGCAATCTCTATATGCTTTCAAAAACCTAAAAGCTCTAGCACATGATTTAATCCCTGCTTCCCTCTGCGAAGGGCCTTTCTTTTACTTTTATGTTGAGTCAGTTTTCCTATTCTTTCTGTCTTCCACAAGCAAACACTAGTGTCAACTTTGTTACAACATGCGTTATATGCAATGTATTGGACTTGTTATACTACTTTGTGTTGACAATATCCATGAGATAAATATGTTGAAAGTTGAAGCAAATGCTGAAACTAAATTCTTCCTTTGTGTTGATTGAATACCTTTTATTAGAAACTATTGCTTTATGAGTTAACACTTATGCAAAACTGTTTGATGCTTGTCTCGAAAGTACTATTCATGAAAACGTTTAGCTTGTGTGATTCATTGTTTACTCATTATCTATTTGGTAGCAAATTATAGACCATTGACTTGGATCACTTCATTCATTTACATGTGCCTTGCAATATTATATGATCAAGATTATGATGTAGCATGTCACCTCAAAAATTATTTTGTTTTTATCGTTTACCTACTCGAGGACGAGTAGGAACTAAGCTTGGGGATGCTGATACGTCTCAAACGTATCTATAATTTTTGATGTTCCATGCTTGTTTTATACCAATTGCTACATGTTTTGCATCTACTTTATATCACTTTTATACATTTTTTGGGACTAACCTATTAACAAGATGCCGAAGTGCCAGTTCCTGTTTTCTGCTGTTTTTGTATTCCAGAAAAGCTAGTCTGGAAATATTCTCGGAATTGGACGAAACTACACGGGGGTCCCTATTTTTCCAGAACACGCCTGACGGAGCGAAGGAGCAGCAGAGGAGGGCCACCAGGAGGCCACACGCACCTAGGGCGCGGGCCCCCCTCTGCCGCGCCCTAGGGTGGTGTGGGCCCCTCGGGGGTCCGCAGCCGCCGCCCTTTCGCCTACTTATTCCCCCCGACGCGAAAACCCTAAGTACCTGAGCAAATATCCACGAAAAGTTCCAGAGACGCCGCCGCGTCAACCCTAGCTCGGGAGGGTTCAGAACCTCTTCCCGGCACCCTGCCGGAGAGGGGAATCGTCACCGGAGGCTTCTACATCGCCATGCCTGCCTCCGGAGTGATGCGTGAGTAGTTCATCCTTGGACTACGGGTCCATAGCAGTAGCTAGATGGTTGTCTCTCCACTTTGTGCCATCATGTTTAGATCTTGTGAGCTGCCCTACATGATCAAGATCATATTATTGTAATGCTACATGTTGTGTTTGCTGGGATCCGATGAATATTGAATATTATGTCAAGTTGATTATCAATCTATCTTATATGTTATTTAAGATCTTGCATGCTTTCCGTTACTCGTAGATGCTTTGGCCAAGTAGATGCTTGTAACTCCAAGAGAGAGTATTTATGCTAGATAGTGGGTTCATGCTCCGTTTAACCTGGGACAGTGACAGAAAGTTCTAAGGTTGTGGATGTGCTGTTGCCACTAGGGATAACCTAACGATGCTATGTCCACGGGCATATGTGTTTGTTTACATTACGCACTTTACTTAATGCAATTATCCGTTGCTTGCAACTTAATACCAACGGGGGACTCGGATGACAACCCGGCGGTGGATTATTAGTCATAGATGCTGTTGGATAACGGTCTATGTATTTGTCGTAATGCCCAATTAAATATCATAGTAGTCAACATGTCATGTATATGCATTGTCATGCGCTCACTATTTGTCAATTGCCCAGCTGTAATTTGTTCACCCAACATGTTAGTTATCTTTTATGGAGAGACACCACTAGTGAACTGTGGACCCCGGTCCATTCTTTTACACTGATTAAACAACCACAAACTGCA
Source organism: Poa pratensis (assembly GCA_947311845.1). NCBI lineage: Eukaryota > Viridiplantae > Streptophyta > Magnoliopsida > Poales > Poaceae > Poa > Poa pratensis. The sequence goes on along the minus strand of CAMZMU010000076.1, from coordinate 30,471,553 downwards.
AACTGTTCCTTTTTCATTCTCTGCAATTTAATACTCATTTTCCACACATACGTTTAATCCTTTGTTTTCAGCAAGCCGTGAGATTGACAACCTCACTGTTTCGTTGGGGCAAAGTAGTTTGATTGTGTTGTGTGCAGGTTCCACGTTGGTGATCGTGTTGCGCCGTGCGGCCACCAACAACCTTCTGAAGAGTTGCTGCTCCTACTGGTTCGATAACCTTGGTTTCTTTCTGAGGGAAAACAGCTGGTAACAACTGTTGAAGAAAGGGCAGCCAAGGTCCAGGCGAAGAAAGCTTCCTCCAAGAAGTCGACGACTTAGCCAGTGACCCCTTTGTTTGACTAGGTCTAGGAATTTCGTCACTTTGCTTTTGCTATATGTAAATTATCAGACATCGTATCTGTCTTGTTATGAAACATGAACTTCAGTGATCGGGAGGCGCAGCCCCCGAGCCTTTTGTTTGAGCTCTTTTATGCTTCCTTATGCATTGAATTATTTTAACTGTAGAACCGAGCTTCTAAACCATCGACTGGCCCTGTTGTGGGTGGTTTCTTCGAAGTCACGAAGCGTTAATGACCAGAAAATTATAGACTTTCTTCATCAAAAGCTTTCCGAAGTTACTCGTGAGCTGAAGGAAACACAAGATGCGTATGCTGAGTTGCAGTCGAGGCCATCTCCAACTACAGAGCGAGAAGCCTTTTTGCTTGAGGAGTTGGAGAGAGTAAATCTGCAACTCGAATGTAAGACATTTTTGGATCATTGAGATCTATTCCTTGCAAGGTGACTCGACTGGGCGATGATGAGCCCTTTGCTTTTGCGCAGGTGTTTGCTCTGACCTGCCGCAGTCGAAGTGATTCTTGCCAGTTGAAGTACTGGAAGGTCAGCATCTCCTCTTGTGTTGCGTCTGCTGGCATCATTGTGCACTCCTTGATGACTTTGTCTGCTTTTGCTGCCATCTCAGCAGTGATTGTGAGAGTTGTGACTCCGTCCGGCATAGTGACTGTGCGCGAGAATTCTGTAGGCCTGCGGCTGGCCGCAGCATCTGATGATTCTGCAGCAATGGCGACGTAAACCTGCTAGGGTATCACCCGAGGGTATGTATTTGTGTCTTCGAATCCCGTCATGGACTCGACCTCTTCCTCGAGACTCATGTCTGAGTCGATATGCCCGTCGAGTGGTCCGTCTGAACGGATCTCGCAGTTGATGCCTTCATCGCCTATGCTCATCTCGGCGTCGGAGTTATTATGAATCTCCGAGTCGAGGTTGTTGTTGTTGGTGCAGATCTCGACGTGGTTGTCGATATGAGTTTCGAGATCGTCGAAGTCGCTGAAGGAGATCCCGCAGTCGAAACTATCCTCGAGTGAGAGATCAAGCTCGGGATCGTTTGTGCGGTATGCTGATTCGGCCTCCTTGCCCTGAAGTTCTTTGATGAGTTCGTGCATCTCTCGTGTGGACATGGTTGTTGCGGACGAGCAAGCTTGGAGGGTCGACGATGGTGTGGATACAGTTGAGGGATCCGCAGTCGAAGTAGCCGCAACCGATGGAGCCTCGAGTGCGGAAGTCACAAGTTTGTGTGGATCCGTCAAGTCCTGCACACCAAGCTTGTTGACGAAAAAATTGAACGAACCAACGGTTAAACCCAAACCTGACTCGAGATCGGAGAAGGCCTCCTGGAATCCTGGCGAGTGTGGCTCGAAATCCATCAGAGGATCCGATGCGCTTTTTGCGGGTGAAGCTGGCGTGTCGCCGTTTGTCGAGTGAGCCGGCGAGTTGTCGTGTGCCGCCTGAATCGGCGAGTTCTGGTTTGTCGATGCAGCCGGCGAGTTGCCGTTTGTAGATCCGATCGGCGAGTCGCCGTTTTTCGATGGAACCGAAGAAACCGTGAGTCCAGCACTATTCTTTCCCACAGACGGCGCCAATTGACGAGGTGTACCCTCATCAAATCCCATGGTTAAGGACCTAGGGTTGAGATTATGGGGAGAGAACGTGGTAGTACTGATAGTTTCGTCGGCTGACAAGCAGAGGCACAGATTTACCCAGGTTTAGGCCCCTCGGGTGGAGGTAAAGACCCTACTTCCTGCTTGTCTGTTATTGATCGCTGGAGATTATGAGATTACAAGGTGGCTCCGGCGAGATAACGATCTCGCAAGAGATTTGGTGGTTCGAGTATGGCTTGGTCCTAGATCGGCACCCCTCCCAGCCTTTAAATAGGTTGGGTCTCGGGAGTTTGTAAACGATCTAGTTTACACATAAGGAAAGTATAAACCGACTATGTCTATGTCTAAACTTGGAGGGTACTCCATCTTGTTGGGCCTCTCGTCTTGGGCTTCGAGTCGTCTCTTCACTATTGGGCTTTTAGTCATCACGTGCACCAGGTACCCTCACGGTAGGGTACCCGAGATGTATATCCTTGTCATGCATCATACCTTCCTCTTGGGGTCTCCCAACGAGCGTGTGATTCACGCCATCAGAACGTGGACTGCGTCGAGCGGATCGTCAGACATTTTCTCGTCGACGAGGAGCTCTGCGAGGACGAGGCGTCGTCGCCAGCTGCAATCACTGAAGAGGAAGCGGCAGGGACGACGACGGCATCGTGGCCGTCGGCTGTGGCCATGGTGCGGGTGGGCAAGCTGGTGGACAACTACCTCGCCGAGGTCGCGTGCGACGCCAACCTGAAGCCCGCCAAATTCTGCGAGCTCGCGCTGGCGCTGCCGGACCACGCCCGCATCTACGATGATGGCGTCTACCGCGCCGTCGACATCTACCTCAAGGTACTACACTTGCAGCTTGTTTCTGACAAGTCCAAGGAAGAATGTCGCGACGACTTGTCGAGTAGTTGCTGACCTCGTGATTGTTGCATTGCAGGCGCATCCGCGGCGGACGGCGGAGGAGCGGGACAGGGTGTGCGGCGTGGTGGACTGCAGGAAGCTCACCATGGAGGCATGCACGCACGCGGTGCATCCGCAATTTCTAAGTCAATGTGCAACGCTGGCGACGCCGGCGCCACACCTTCACGTGCACAGTCGCAGGCGTCGGCGCTACATGACCCGAGCTGGTTCGCGCCTTGCCACGCTAGCAGGGGTGTGGCGCCGCCGACAGGGGCGCGGTGCTTTGAGTTGTGGCGCCGCTGGTACAGGAGCCACACAAAAGGGTTAGATTCAGTTTTTTTCTTTCAAAAAGGGTTATTTTTGGTTGAAGTTTCGCCACGGGTTATTTTTGTCAAATTTCACGAGGCAAACGTACCTTTTTTTTTTTGCTTCACACGTTCTACCACCGTAAAAAAGCTACAGCCACACCCCACGTGGGTGGAACCCACCAAAACCAGCCATGGCCGCTTCTTCTCTCTATGCTGCTCTTTTCTGAGATTACTAAATTCTGTACGCATCATTGTTGCCATGTACTAGCAGCGTATAGAACCTAAGCAAACTAGCGTGCTCTCTTGCTAAAATATGTTAACGCAACATTTTGACCTGTATGAAAATGGTTCAAATTATTTTCTATACAATCATATAAAAAATTATTTGAAAAACTTTTGTAACATTTTAAATATACCCATGCCGCAAAAAAAGTTATGCTTATGCAACAAATTATAATTTTCTGCACGATCATGTTAAAACCATTCAAAAAGTTTTGTAGCATCTTAAACATGCCCATGGAGCAAAAAATTTATGTTTATGCAACATTTTTGTTTGTATGATCATGTCAAGAAGTCTTGCAGGAAAAATGTTGTAACATTTTAGACACAACCATGTACCAAAAACCAAAAGCATATGTAGCCAAAACGAAAAGCATATGTAGCAAGAAAAAAAACATATGTAGCAAATCTGGTTGTACCAAAACGTAAAGAAAATGCCGACGTTTACAACAAATAATATCAATGAATCCAACACATATGCCCAACGGATCCAACATTATAAAAACATGTTTGTAAGTTTTGAGCAAATGCTTTGTAGCATATGCCCGTAAAAATATTGTAGCATTTAACTCGCCCTACACAACAACAAATACAAACGGTTGTAGCAAATTATAACACCGTATGCAACATAGAAAACATCCCCTAAAAACTAACATCCACAGTTGACCATGTAGACACCATCACAACCCACTGAGCTCATCGGCAACAAATCTGACATGTCGGAAGCTCATCGGAGCCAGGACAAATGATCCCCAACTAACCAACGGATTTCGTCTTCTCCGGCCAATCCAATCACAAGACGTCATCTTCTCCGGCTCGGGCGGCGTGATACGACAAAAGTGTGAACAGGACATTTTCTTCAGAGGGCGGAGGGCCAGATATGGCCATGGAGAGGTACCAACCGACGAGACACGAGCAGCATAGCGACGAGCGGACACAGTTGGAGGAGATCGTGTTGAAGAGTCGATCGACGAGAAAGTTATTTTGGCAAGACGGCAACACGGACAGTCGAGAGGTGACACCCACATACAAATGTGTATCCTAGCTAAGCAAGTAATTAAGCAGCTAGCTGGTCAGCATGTGCATGCGTTGCACACGGACCAAGATAGGCCTGGTTGCTGTTGTGCGTGCCTGCTAGAAAACGTGGAGCCGTGCACGCCTGGCCGACGGCCGTAGGTGGTAGGAGGCGTCGAAAGGTCGCGCGCTCGCGTCGGACGGACTGTACGTACAGTCGGCTGATAAATAGCGTTTTCCTTGATTTTTTTTGAAAGGATCTACTCTACGTATTCAACAGAGAATACAAAGAAAGAACAGAAATACGCAGAAGTACAAGCCGTCGAAGCCCAGCGCAACGGCAGCTCCAGAGGACGCCGCTGAACCTCCGCGTCGCCTGAAGAACTCCACCGCCGAGCACCGCCGGAGAAGGAGACACCAGGCCGCCGCCAACCCCGGGAAGGGAAGCACCCCACTCATGTTGAAGACCGCATGGGCCGTCCGCCGCAAGCGACGGAACTGAAGAACGCTGAACGCGCACGGCCATGGCGCCTCCTCCCCGCAACCACCCTTCTTTCATCCAACCCTGCTCTGAGCACGACCACAAGGTCGGCCGGTCGAGGACGGCGAGCCGGTCGCGACAAGCTTCGTCGAGGTCGGCGGGGAACGGGAGCCTGGAGGACGGAGGGGAAAATGGAAAGGCGGAGCGAGTACGGCGGGGATCGACGGTGTTGGATCTCCGGCGGGAGGAGGTCCAGTGGCCGGCGGGGGGCGGGGGCGGCAAGGTGCTGCTGGCGGCGCGGGTTGGGAGGAAACCCTATCCTCTTGCTCACTCGGGTGGGTACGCGCGAGGGAAAAAGAAAAGGAGGGTGTGGGGGGTACGCGCTCGGGTGGGTTCGCTCGCTCGCTCGGTACAGTTCCCCGGTGGCAGTTTTCGTGTAATTACGCCCAACGATATGACCCAAGTTGTATGCCCTTTCAGAAAGCTAGGAGGGAAGCTCGGGAAGCACCTCCGAAGGTGCTTTTTCTCATGTGAAGGAAAAGGAGCGACTTTGGAAAAAACCCACCGCACCGCGCACCCTTTTGGTTCGTTTCGCCTGCTTTTTTCCGTGGAAAACAGCTAGAAGCCCAAACAAAAGGGCCCTTACTTCAGGTTTCGGTGATTTTGTACTTCATGATTTTTTGTACTTCGCAATTTTTGTACGTCGGAGACGACGCCATAGTGATGTCCGGCTCCCATACGTATACGTATATCGCGTGTAATCGTTCTGGTATTTTATAACCCTGCCTTGTACTTTCCTGCCCAGCACCGCCGCCTTCCCCGATCGCGGAGGGAAGGGTCTCCTTGCACGATTTGGTAAATCAGCAGCCCTTTACCGGAGGCGCTGCCAGATCCACTCTGTCTGCGCGTCAAAGGCCGAGGGTCGCCGGCCAATCTCACCTGCGCACCTCCGTCTTGCTGCCCGCGCCGCCATCAGTGGGAATATGTCGGTTCTAATCGTCACCAGCGTGGGCGAGCTCGTGGTGGATCTCCACACCGACCTCTGCCCGCGCACCACCGCCAACTTCCTCAAGCTCTGCAAGATGAAGTACTACGACGGGTGTCTCTTCCACAATGTGCTACACGATTTCGTGGCCCAGACCGGGGACCGGACCGGGACCGGCAATGGGGGCGATCCCTTGTACAAGTCCCTCTACGGCGACCAGTCTCGGTTCTTCGTCGACGAGATCCGTCCAGAACTGACGCACTCGGAGAAAGGCACCGTTGCCATGGCGTCCCCCGGCAACGCCTCGCAATTCTACATCACCCTGCGGCCCGACTTGCAGTCCCTTGATGATGGTACACACACAGTGTTTGGGACGGTCGCTGAAGGTTTTGACACACTGACAAAGATAAACGAATCGTATGTTGATGGTAATGGAAGGCCGTACAAGAACATAAGGATTAAACATACGTTTGTCCTGTACGTTCCGGATGAGCTCGCCGAGCTTGCTGCTGACGAGCTTGTTCCTGCCGAGCTTGTTCCTGAAAATTATCCCAGCGGAAAGCCAAAGGATGAGACAGCAGAAGAGCGCTTAGAGGATGACTGGGTTCCTCTAGATGAAAAACTGGACCTTGTACAGCTTGAGAAGATGACCCGGTCTAGAGAAGTACGTTCTAATGCCGTGATCCTTGAGATTATTGGAGACATTCCAAGTGTCGAGGTCACGCCACCAGACAGTGTCTTGTTTGTCTCCAATCTCAGCCCGATAACACGAGATGAAGATCTGTACACAATCTTCTCTCGTTTCGGAACCGTGACTTCAGCTGAAATTGTTTTCGACCACAAGACCGGAGACAACCTGGGCTATGCCTTTGTCGAATTCGAGACAAAGAAGGCATGTGAACACGCGCTTGAGAAGATGAACAATTGTGTAGTTGATGACGCGAGGATTCGTGTTGATTTTAGTCAAAGCGTTTCACCGATGTGGGGTCAGTTCAGACAAGTCATGCAGACTGCAAAGACAGATCGTTGCGATAAACGTCATGCCATAGGAGATATTGATGTTGATAGGGGAGATCGTCGAAGGAAGATTCTGAAACTGGATGATTGGAGATCAGAGCCACCGCACAAGGGTTACAGTGATAGGAAAGGCAGGCATGATGAGCGCACCAGTTACCATAGATCTAGGAATAGAAGCTATAGCAGACAAGACAATCGTGACCATAGCAAGCACCCGAAAAGGAGCAGAGATCATGAGCTGATCAGTGTGACCGAGATAAGGAAAGATGATGACCGTAAAAAGGGTGATCACCGCAGAAGAGAAGAAAGTTGCCACAGGAGAAGCAGCAGATGCTGAGAGACATAGAAGTGCAGGCGGTGGAAATCGTGAGACGCAGATGCATATGACTGTATCTACACAGTTTATCCTTTATCTGTTTCCATTGTACATTGAGTTTGCGGTGTCGTCTGTGATCCAAAATTAACTCGTATATAGCTTAATATATTTTGGTGTAGACAATATGTGAGATCCGTCCATGGTAGCTGAATATTTTGTTTTGAGGGTTCGTGTCAGCTGGTGGTTGTCTTAAGGTTTCAGTCACTAACTTTGACCATTGTTCAAACCTGGCTTAAAAAAAAAGTAACTGAGAAAACTTGAGGATGGTTTTTTTTGCTAACTGTACGATTTTCTAAGGACTTTTCCTTATTGCCGTATAGGCTTGATCCATCAAATTAGTAATTAGTACTACTATATTCAACAAGTTTTTTTGAACTCAGCCAAATGATTTCAGTTTACATGCCTCCTAGGAAGTGAGGGGGAGAACAAAAAGAAGACGAGTGGCACTAACGGAAATGTTGGCACGCAGTTAGATTTTCGGAGTCGCCTCTCTTCTCTATTTTCTGATGCCATTTTCTGGAGAATGCCATTTGTAATTTCAGGCAACTTTGATATGCGATTTGTAGGGTTTTAGTCAAATCATAGAAATCGTGGAGAATAGGATTCCTATAAGAAATATTCCTATGATCTCGATTGGGACGAAGCAATACAAGTTCTACATTATACTAGGAAACATGCCCGTGCGTTGCAACGGGAGAAAAAAAAATCAACTTAGCGCCCGCTTGGTTTGTTGTTTCATGGCAAAAACTGGCCGCTTGTTCGTCAGATCGGTAAAAAAATAGGTGGTGAGTGAAATACTTGCTTGATTATCCTTTGAGTATCTATGCTTATGCGTATTCCCAAATGATGTCCGGATTTGTCGCATGCGTCACTACGTATTGTGCTTCCCCTCAATTGACACCATCTACCTATCTGCTTCCCTAACGCCTCTCCGAGATTCTTTTTTTCACAGGAAAAGACAAAAACATATTGTGCGTTGCAGAAAAAATCAAATTGTTGTAAAAAAAGGCCCGTAGCCTAAATTTTGGATCACCCACGTAACCTCAGTTTCTCTTAATCTATTCTTTTTTTTTTCTATTGGATATGCTTTATTATACTTTAAGCTACTATTTTAGACTCTATTTTTAATTTAATCTATTGTTCTAATTTGTTTCGCTGTGTAACCTTGTAGACCTTCCAAAGCTATGATTTAATTCCAATCAAAAAATTGTGCTGATGGCCCACGCATGACAGAGTTAAATGGCAAGATGGATTGAAGTGTTGTAAATTACAAACTCAAACGTACCGTAGTCGATCAACACCTCCGCTCTCCAGTGCAAGCAGTAGAGACCGGAGAGAGCTTTTGTTTTTTTAGGTTGCGACGATCTGAGAGAGCTGGTGGCGTGTAGAGGTTGACCGGCTGACTTATAGGAGCACCGTGCGTCCGTGCGTCCGTGCGTCCAGGGCCAGGCCACGTTTGTAACTAAAGAGACTCCCAGCATATGTTGACCGACCGTCATGCAGCGGCACCATGGCACCCTGCTCCCAGTCCCTGCCACCCTGAACGTTCAATAGCACGGATCGGTAGGCGTCGCCTTTGACGGTCCGCAAGCCAACGACGCAGATGAGTGTGGAACGGTTGCGCTCGTCAAGCACGGCGAGCGGCGTGCGACTTCTTCTGTTCGCGGTGGGCGATACTGGTTAGGAAGCCGTGGCCGTAGAGAAGCCGGAGCGTGCGGCGGCTGGGGGAGTGCCGAGTGCGGACGTGGCTGCAGGGGCGGATCCAGGATTTGACCATAGGGGGGGCGAACAAGACATTGACCATCAAAGAGAGAAAAGATGAAAATATATCAAACATAGAATTTGACTTGTTTCTACTTGCTTATCAGTAGGCATATCGCAAATCGGTTGGTGTTTTTCGAGATCTCGCTCATATATTGTGCTTATAATTCTAGCTTATTCTGAGATTACGATAAACGACCTGATACTTCGCCAGAAAGTTTGCATATAAACCGGGCAAGGATTAGGTTAGACTAACCGGCTTAAAAATTACTAATTCGCAGTGTATTTCTCTTCATGAAAAGCAGCTATAGTCGTAGAAATTAAACAATAATCTGTTATAACTATCACATCAAACTAGCGAGCAGTAATTATAGGATATGATCAAGCAAGTACATAGCAATACGTGTAGGATGATAGTACCTTGTATCAATCAGGTTAGGGATTGTGTCACGGGCGAGGCGCGCAGGACGGCGGCAGTTCGTAGCTGTCGTCAGCAATCGAAGACAGATGTCAAGGCAGAGAAGATCTAGTATGTAGCCTGACGGCGGCGGCCCGGCGGCGATGCTCAATCGCGGCAGCTGTGCGGTTGGGCAGCGGCAAAGGCGGAGAAAATTGAGTAAATGTAGATGCGATCGTGCGTGCGGCGTGCAGTAGAGGAAGAGGAAGTCCGAGCTAGATGCTTCAATCCATCAATTCGATTTTTCTTAGGCTATTATGTACGTGCCCTTCGGCCCCTTGACTGGCTTATGGTTTTTGGGCTTGGCCCATTGAAATGCGCATGTAGGTCTTGTCGCTGGGAGGGCAGGATTAGGATTAGACAAGGCTAATTGCCGGTGTATTAAGCTAATGCAAGCCCAAAGCGCTACTGGCCCCTGCTACGTATCCTTGGGGGAGGCCGAACCATGACGGGGGCCTGGCCACCGCTCGCCCCCCCTGGATCCGCCACTGCGTGGCTGGTGTCCTCCGTGCTCTCCCCGTCGAACTGAACCTGTCGTGGGTCTTAGCGACGGGCCGACAGCCTTGGTCTATGATCCTTGGTCTCTTGGACGACCCTACGTACTGCTCCTTCATGTCCTAAAGGTCGGCTCAAGACGACGGAGAGGTCTGTTCTGACATTTGAGGGGACGGGGATTGGTGCTTGCTATAGGCGCGGCATGTCGTCTCCAACTTGGAGAATGTATCCGCTCCGTTTATGGTTCTATCGGGAGAGCGGGTTCCGTGTGACCGTGTTGACGTACGGCCGTTGACATCGGACGGCTGCTGCGGGGAAGGCGAGAGCATGCCGGCAGCGCCCACCGACTCGAGGATCTTGCAGGCGTTCTCCTTGGTCGCGCCTCAGGCTCCTGGTCGGCCAGGTTGGCTAGTGGGTATGCCTCCCAAAATTCATCTCGATGGAACCTCGACCAAGCTGATCGATTCACAACTCTCCGGCGAATATTGTATTGATCGACTTGGTGGAACTGATCGACTTGGTGGATGGATACCTTGGTAGTGCGGCCGATGTATATATGAGCGTTTCCTTAGAGAGTCGTATGAGCACGTTTACCTGGAAAACGGACCTGATACGTACGCTTTTCGTCTTTGGGCTCACGTGGATTCCAGTCATGATAGGTAATTGTTGTATGGGCCAGGCTGCCGACGGGGTTTTTCTTACCTAGTTGTCGACGGAAGGATGTAGGAAACAATTTTTAGCGCTGGAACGGAAAAGAAAAAAAAAACGAAAGAGTACATGACTTATGGGTGGCAGTGGTGGGTAAATATGTGATTTGGTGGGAGGGTAAAATCGGGAAAAAAAAATGACGTACCACAAGAAACCTTAATGATTTTATTATTAGGTATAGATTGAAGGGCGTGCCTAGGTATCAGGCGACTGAGAATTGACCTTCCACGTGTACGATTAATACTAACTTCCTGATGGTTTCAGGTCCGTCAAACTGGTACGGTGTCGTAGTTTTCTTTGACTCGCTTATGTGGTGTATCACGTGTTTTGATTGTTTTTCCCTAGCAGTACGGCCCAGCTACAAGGCCCACGAACAATCCAAGCAAAACAAGCCATGAACGACCACTTTAGGAGTTCCTAGTTCCTACTTGCATACCCTAAAAAAAACTCATACTTGTATGCATGTCTCTTTCCATCGGAGAATATTTGAAAATTTATAACTTCTCAAACAACATATCAAATACTAATTTCGTTCGAACCATTATACTACTTACGCCAAGACCTACAAAACGAAACCACACTGGCATAGAAAAATAGAGTATACAACCTAAAAAAACCTATAGTTTAGATGCGACTATTTCTCATATGAGTGATTTACTTTAATTCTAATTCTCGACTCCAGCAAATGTCAGTTGCAACCCAACTGAAACTCTTAGCTAGCACAAATCACGACAAATTCTCAGTTACAACTCACTTACAACTGGATAGACTCAGTTGCAACCCACTTAAAACTAGAAAAAACTCGATTGCTATTCACTTCCAACTAGAAAAAAACTCAGCTGCAACCCACTTAAAAATTATAAACTCTCAGTTGCAACCCGCTTGCAACTGGAAAAGGTCAGTTGCAACCCACTTGTATAACTAAGAAAAAGCTCAATCCAACTGCAGTTAGAAAATCTGAGTTGCAAAACAATTACAACTCCTAGCTAGAACAAATAAGGATGCAAATCTGAGTTAAAAGTTACAGTCCACATGCAACTGAAAAATCTGAGTTACAACATAATGCAATTTGATAAATCTCAGTTACAACACACTTGCAGTTGTAAAAAAATAGTTGCAACCTACTTGCAACTGGATAAAAAAAAGTTACAACTTACAACCCATTTAAAACTAGACAAAAAAACTCACCTACAACCCACTTATAATTGGACAAAAAGTTAGTTGCAACTAACTTGCAACTGAAAAATCTCAGTTAGAACACACTACAATTGGATAAAACCCCAATTGCACCGACTTGCAAAGGCTTGCAAGTGTAAAAAAGACCTGTTGCAACACACTTGCAACTGGACCAAAAAAACTCAGTTGCAACCCACTTGCAACTGGATAAAAAAATCCGTTGTCACCTTGCAACTGAAAAAAATATCAATTACAATCCATTTGAAACTGGACAAAAAAACTCAGTTACAACCCAGTTGCAACTGGACAAAAAGTCAGTTGCGACCGACTTGCAACTTGAAAATCTCAGTTGCAACACACTAAAACTGGATAAAGCCCAAATTCCAACCGAGTTACAAGTGTATAAAATATAGTTGCAATCCATTTGCAACTCTACGAGAAAAATACAGTTTCAACTTGCAACCCACTTGCAACTGGATAGGAAAACCGATGCCACCAAGTTGCAACTGAAAAATCTCAAACGCAAACTCTCTCACATCTAGTGTTTCAAATGGTAACTATCCTCACCGCGGTAAATGGAAAGCCACGCACATAGGTGGGAAAATAGAAAACAACGGGCGAAACAATTCAAAGAAGAAGAAGAAGAAGAAAAGCAAAAAAAAAAACTAATAGGCCCATCAGCCAACTCCTGAAGAGGCAGCAACAAAGTCCCATAAAATCATCGTACATAGGTGACAGGCCGACAGGACGCTCACGCGTACGCTGCTACACGCGCTCAGCTGAATTTTCTTTTTGACGCGCGCTCAGCTGAATTCTCAGCCGTATAGGAGCCCTCACGGGAAAAACCACAACAACATGAATCTTGGAACACCAGATCAAAGTGTTACGAATGTGATTGAGATCTAACTAATTTTCAGACGTCTGAGAATTAGCCAATGCGTATATTGAAACTCTTATAGAATTAACTGCTATTTCTTACGAATTTTGGAGGAAACCAAACATGAGACTATACCTCATGTTATCTTCTATTTATGATTCATGTGTTTTTCCTCATGTTATCTTCTATTTATGATTCATGTGTTTTTCCTGCATGACATTCAACAACAGTTCTTGCAGTTTATTAGTGATTTCTGTCCCGGCAGAAATTTATGATACTGTACATCTCAATTTCTACTGTTTCCTGTTCGTATGATCTGAGTTTCTGGGTCCCCGACATGAAGGCTCGTGCAAGTGCAAATTGTGCAATCGTGCACTGCGAGTTTTACTGCAACCGGAATCGTCCTCCAGGTCAGTTTGTTGGCTAATTTTTTTTTAAATAATACATTTTTAAAATGAAATTCAAAAAATATTACGCGTTCTGAGAGTTTAAAAAAAAATACGGCCTAATTTACGCCGCGGACGATAGGTGCTTATCGTTGACGCCGTGGACGACAGGCTGGTCGTCCGTCGGCTGCACGCGCGAGAGCCCCTGATCGTCTGCGCCGTGGACGACAACCCCTGCTCGTCTGAGCCGTGGATGATTGGACCTTATTGTCCGCGCCGTGGACGACGGGTGCATGCATGCGTTTCTATGGATTGATCAGTGGTAGCGAGCGAGCTAGCGAGAAGGTCCATCCATCCATCCATCGATCGACCGGTGCATGCATGCGTTTCTCACGCGCCGTGGATCGATCGGTGGTAGCGAGCTAGCTAGTCGGGCGTGCGTATCGATCGATCGGCCGGACGTGCTAGCTAGCTAGCTGCGCATCGTGCATGCGTCTGTGCGTGCTCGCCGGCTCGCCGGCGGCCATGCGTCCCTGCGTACGCTCGCCGGCCGGCCGGCCGTGCGCTCGCCGGATCACTAACTAGCTGGCTCCCGTGATGATCGATGGCAAAGCTAGCTGCGCGTGAGAGGTTTGCATGCATGGAGACTTATCGTTGACGGCGTGAACGATAGGCCTGTCGCACCTGGGCCACGGCCTCCTCGTCTGTGCCGCAGAGGATAGGACCTGCTTGTCCACGGCGCAAACGACAGGGTCTTATCGTCCACGCGAGGCTGTATTATTTTTCAAAATGTTTCAAAACGCGTATTATTTGCCGAATTTCATTAAAAAATGTATTATTTTAAAAAAATTAGCAGTTTGTTGCGGGGGGCAGCCACCGGCTCGTTCCATGGCCGCCGTGCTGTACCTCCCCGCGAACCCAAACCCGACGCCTAACCCCACCTCGTCCCTGCGCCCGCCGTGGCCTTCCACTTCCGGCGAGCTCCGCTTCCGTCCCCGCCTAGTCCCTCGTCGCGCCCGCGCGCAAACCCATCTCCCAGCTGCGTTCGGGAGGGGGTCCCCCGCGGCGGCTGCGGCCGAGGGCGGAGGGAAGGACCACTATGCCACGCTGAACATCCGCCGCGACGCCACACTGAAGGAGGTCAAGAGCGCCTACCGGACCCTCGCGCGCAAGGTGTCGCTCTCTCCCATCCTCTCCCATGCCCCTCTCGGAGAGTTAAAAATCAAGATTGGCTGCTGCTGCTGCTATTATGTTACATTCAGTTCAGTTTGCCTGTCTCTAAGTATAGTTAGTGTAAGACTACTACTACGTAGAGAGTAAGAGAGACAATGTGCTATGATTGAGTTGATCCACTTACATATTTTCAGCATGTGCATCTATTTCACTACTTTGAGAATTGAGATTGTTCCCGTAAAAAAAATTGAGATTGTACTAAAAATGAGGTAACATTTCAGAAAGTTGGGTCGTGGCAATAGTACAGCACCGTTAAAATATAGAGCATTTTCTGAAATGTTGGGATTTTTCCTGGGAAAAATTAAGCTCCCATAGAGGTGTGGTAGAGAGATCAGAATTAAGAACTAGGCTAGTGTCCAGCACCGTGGATAAATTACAGAAGCGATACCATTCGGAGTTCGTCAAGCAAGTTCGACAGTTACTATAACATGTGTAAGTTAAGCTTCACTGGATCAGTACATCAATAATGCACCATCAATGGAGTAATTAGGTACAAAATAGCTCTACCTTCAAAAAAGTAATTCACTTGTAGCTAAGCTTCACAGGATTCTGAAAAGCTATACTAAATGTAATTTGCTACCCTTTTGTTTTGTTTATCGTCCTAATTTCAACTACATTCAGTTTAGTTAAAAGGAAAGCTTGAAGCAAGGCAACGAATGTTAGCAAATTCTAAGATAATAATCCTGCATTTTGTGCCACACTGCCACTTTTTGTTGCATACTACCAAGCTATACATAGGTAATACAGTTTACAAATTAAAATGCATGTTGTCTTCAGAGAAACCTACTCATATTTTATTACGTGCGGGGTTGATTCTCTTTCCAAGAATCCTCCCTTGTATAGTTGGTACTGGAGCTACAGGTTTTGAGGAAGACACTTTTTCTTTAATAATTTCAGTACCATCCAGATATGAACAAGAGCCCTGGGGCAGAAGAAAAGTTTAAGGAGATAAGTGCTGCTTATGAGGTATCTTCTGCTCTCTTGTCCCTGCTAAAGTGTTAGGGATTTGCTGAGTGTTGGACTATAACAATCTGTAGCTATTATCTTTTTTCCACGAAAACACAAAAGCTTTGCGTTTCGATGCATTGATAGATAAGAAGATTTTTACATGCTCAAGAAAGAGCGGACACCACCCCAAACAACACAACACAACAGAGTATAACGACTACAACTCGTCTGAGCGTAGTACGCACTCCACACCTGGCTAGTCCGAAGACAGCCACCACTGACATCAGAACTACAAAGCAAAAGAGCATGCTTTGGTTTTTGTGCGTACACTTGCTAGTTACTACACTGCTTCGCAGGATAACTACATCAACAATGCACCATCAATGGAGTAATTGGGTAGAGATAGCTCTAACTTCAAAAAAGTATTTCACTCTTGGCTATGCTTCACGGGATTCTGCAAAGCTATAACAGGTGTAAATTAAGCTTCACAGGAAAACTACATCAATAATGCACTGTAATAGTTTAGATGACCATATACTTCCAAACTGCGATGATTTGCAACGTTATCAGATTACTACCCTGTTATGTGATTCACTTATGCTGTAGCTTCTTTTAGATTCTGTCGGACGAAGAGAAAAGATCTATGTATGATCGATTTGGAGAAACAGGACTTCATGGAGGTTATGGAGATGGAGATTTCGGTGCACATGGGGTACTTATTTATTCGAAATCCAAGTGATAGTTTTTTCTTTTCAATAAGCTTGTTTCCTAATTTACTAATATAAATTTATTTTCTAGTGCTAGATTGGTTTCTTCTGCTAATTAACTCTTGAACATTATACCAGCAATTTTTTGCCTAAATTGGATTGGATTTCATGTTTAACAATGTAATGTAATAGCAGTTAGATAGGCTTGATTGTGAAATTCCTATGGACTGAATTTTAAAGATGTTTCTCATTTTACCCTCCGAGCACATCTTATATTCTGTCTTTCTACTTTGGGATAGAATTCTCATTGTTTCCAGGAGGAATAGCCGAAGCTCCACTACAATTGTATTAACAGCTGAAGTAAACAAAGTAAAGAGTATTTTGGGCAGAAAACTGTAGGGGTGGTGGGGTTTGGGGGGCTGACAGTATATCCATTATTAATAATTAAAATGGTTTACAGGGTATGTACAGTACTACTTATGAGAGACCTGGGAAAGAATGTACAGATAAAACGCCGAGGAAAAACCTACCTTAAAAATTAAGCTGGAGAATCTATCCAACAAAGTACAAAGTGATTTATAAAATGCAATTTAATGAAGGAAAATAGCAGCAATATCATGTGATTCTCATTCATGTCTGACAAACTTGCAAATAGCTATATGTTGCGTGCATCTTGCATCATAACTAACACCCAACTTTACATGGAAGATCTTAATAAAAAAAAGTTCCGGTGACATGATCTTTGGCCTTTTGCTTATTTTACAGGTTGATCCATATGAACTCTTCAATGCATTCTTCGGTAATTCTGACAAGTTTTTTGGGGGCATGGGTCCAGGCGATTTCATTACAGTTCAAATGTCAAGGACAACTGGGGACTTGATATTCGGTAAAAATTTCAGCCTCACATTAAAGCAGTGAAAAGTAATTCTTGGATAGTTGTTTACACCCTCTTTTCTGTATTGCAGTTATGATCTTCTCCTTCCTTTTGAAGAATCAATCCTTGGAGGCAAACGAGAGATCAGTATTTTTCGTCATGAATCATGTGGCACTTGCCACGGATCTGGAGCTAAATCTAGCAATAGCATAACAGAATGTACACAATGCAGAGGTCAAGGCAGGTCGATGAAATCTCAGAGGACACCTTTTGGTATAGTATCTCAGGTGACCTAGGCATTCTACTGGAACTTTGTGTGTTCTCAGTCATTGTGTAACTTGTGCTTATCCACCCCGGCAGTTAATCTGAACACAACCTTTATCCTTTCCTGGATACTAAGTTACTTTAATAACCCTTAATTCTTTCATTAATACGGACTCACTGAGTTTTTACTTACACTTCGGAAAAGCGTACCTCTCATAGAACCTACAATACACAAATGTTCTGTCACTTGAATTTGCTTTTATGTTGGATCACCAGGGTTACTTGTGTAGTTCACTGAATATGGGGGCTTACTTGTGGAGTTTGTGTATTTCATTGAATATGGGAGGAGAAGTATTGTAGAAAACCACTGTATACGAAGTGTTAGCCCAGGATGTTCCTGTCTTCTGCACATGCATGAACTCTTATTACTGTGTGAGCATCAACATCTTAATGCAATTTTTTAAAAAGTGTTTGATATCTCGTATCCATCTTTAGTTGCATTTACCACATAATTTAATCTTTTATCACTGTTTATTATTGCTGAATGTCTGGCAAATTCAGAATGATACACTTCAGTTAGTATCTTTTGCTGTTACATTCTGCAGATATCCTCTTGCTTAAATTGTGATGACAGTGGTAAGATAATTACTGAACATTGCACAAGCTGCTATGGTTCAGGCAAAGTCCAAGTTGAACGAAGTATAGAAGTAGACATACCTGGAGGTATCGAGGATGGCTCAGCCATTCGAATTACTGGAGGCGGTAGTGTTGATAAGCAAAGGCAAGCACTGGGCAACTAATACATAATCACGTAAATTCATGAACCCTCTGTGTAGTTTTCTGCATGTTTAGTTTAAACATGTAACTTGTCAAACCTATGCCTAGGCCGTCCATACTGAAATTTCTACCCATTGAAAAGGTGCTCAAAATTATTAATCTGCAAAGCTTAAGTAGAGTAATGCAGCCTGGCTGAAAAACTCACATTTCAGTTAAGTTGATTAGGATCCACTCACTGGGAACTTTTTTTTGTTATCCATTTCTATCTTATCATGCAGGGGTGTGAGCGGTGACTTGTATATATATGTTCGTGTTAAAGAAAAACAAGGCGTCCACAGAGAAGGTCTCAATTTGTACTCGGATGTCATGATTGATTACACTGATGCAATTTTGGGAACTACAGTAAAGGTGAGGAACTATAGTACATCCTTTTGTTAATGCCATCGTGTTGCAAACATTCATGTTTTGTGCTAGAAAGACACCCACTTAAGCTTTATCGAGAAAGCAATCTTGTTATTTCAGGTTGAGACAGTAGAGGGATGGAAATATCTTTACATCCCTCCTGGAACTCAGCCTGGGGAGAAGTTAAAATTTGAGAAACTGGGAGCTCCTGACATTAAGAGGCCTAACCATAGAGGAGATCACAACTTTGTTATAAAGGTGAAGATCCCGAATAATATCAGGTGCGAGTTGCCAGTATTTTCTAACAGCCTGTGAGCTGCCGAGGAATGTTGTGTTTACTCTGTGACGAGTTGATGTCTTGTCCAACTTTATCTATTGCCGGAATCATCTCTTAAATATTAGTTTCCGACAGTTCTAAAAACTAGCGGATCTATTGTTCCAAAAGTGAACCAGATTGGACATGCTTGTCGCAGGCTCAGCAGACAACAGCAATCGTGTAGATTTTATATTTCATCTGACCTGCCTTATCTTCTTTTTGCTGTTTTCTCTCTGTTGGCAACTTAAAGGCTGCTGCTACTCATAGTGGTCCTTCCGGGCTGAACTGGGAAATCCTGAAATCTAGCAAGAGCATTGCTTGTTAGTTTTTGTGTTAACACCAGTCTTGACTTTGACGTGTTATTTTTTCGACATGTTAATTTATGCAGTGACCAGGCACGTTCACTAGTTGAAGAGCTTGCTGCGCTAAAGGGAACTCAGAGTATTTCAGTTCCTGGTGATGGTATGTCTTACCTTTTCTGAGTTAATGTAGTTAGCATCTACTGCATGGGTAGATGATTCATGAGACTTCTCGCTGCCTAACCTTTGGCTTAATCAGAAAATGTAAACCAAGAAAACTTGAGTAAGAAAAGCCATCATTCTCCGGAGAGGAAGAAACAAACGTTTTGGGGATCTGTCAGGAATCTTTTCAGGTACATGTAATATCTTATTAACTTTTGTTGCAATAAAAAACAACAATGGATCTCTTGTACTGATACATCAATATTACTGCTTTCACATTAAAATGTCAAGCCAACTCATGCTTCTTCTGTTGAACTACATCTCACTTTTGTTGATAACTCATTCATACCATGCTAGGGGTGATGAGGGGATCAGAGATTTGCTTCAATCAGTGCACAGTCTGTTATTCCACGGTGGACTTCTCAACGAGGAATCCACCCGATTGCCCGATTGTTAGAAGGATGCTTCATGATCACAGCACTCCTATTCGTAATTAGCAGAAGGCATAAATTCAGAATTTGCCGGAAGTGGTCTGATCGCGCAACTAAAGCTAAACAAGCTGAAGATGGAGAGTGAAGTTGTGTAGTGCTGTTCGTTGGACGTTAATAGTGTAACAGATTGGAATTCGGTCGCCCAATCTGTTTGTCAGACAGATTGGCGATCGTACTTTTTGCACCCACCAGCTTTGTTATTGTAGGGCAAGGCCGGGAAGATGCAGCGACCAGAGTATCATCAGTGAATGTAGAACAACACATTTGTACTAGACTAATACTCATGACTTGAACAAGTTAGTATAGTGATGGAAAATACCTACAATTTTGAAGAAGCTATGTACCCAAGATTGAAAAGTGTTATACATGTGAAAGAAGATACCCTAGATCTTATTTACTGATTATGGAACTTTGCTCTGGGCGAATCTCCATTTTACCCTAGCCAGATGATGCTTGTGCTCACCTCGCAACGACGTGTTTGTGCTTGTAATAACTGTCTCGGTGCACTGATAAATGATACACATGTTCATATTTGATGTTGTTGTTCATGTGTGACGTCGTTGGTTCCGGTTTTTTGTTCTGATGAGTTCAAGCATCGCTGTGCAGGTGTTGTTTAATGCTGTAATTGTGAATTAGGAGCTGTGATAAGACAAATGGAGACGGTGTACTCCAGACGGCAAGTGCTTGGGTTAATTGTTTGTCCCTTAGAAATTACACGAGGCAAACTGAGTTGGTTTGGCGCAGGTTGACTGACTTCGAATTTTGCATTGTGGTCGGAAACTATTACTACCTCCGATCCATATTAATGGGCTCAACTTTATCTAGATACGGATGTATCTAGTTAAGTGTTTAGACTAGATGCATCCGTATCTAGACAAAGTTGTGCCCACTAATATGGATCGGAGTGAGTACTAGCAAAACCCGTGTTCACCCTAAATATGATCGAACAATTTTGAAATTTGCAAAATGTGACTCAAACATGGTCTTTGTAACGTGTTCCGGGATAGAGGCACGGGAAACGTCTCTCAGCCCCCGCATCGTCCGCCATGCGTCCCCGTTCACCGCCGCTCCCGTTCCACCGGAATCCGCGGCGGCGGATCCCCGCCGCCTGCTGCCTCCTACTTCTACTCGGTCTCCTCCTCCTCCCGTCCGCCGCTGCCAAGTCCTCCAACCGCGCCATCACCGTAAGTATCCCCACCTAACCGATCTCCCTACACTTCTTCCCTGTCATCTATCAATCCGTCTCACCCTGCAATTCCGTGTTCCAGGACAACGAGATCCGGAAGAAGAAGAACGCCTGCTACGCCGACGTCGAGAAGTACGTGACAGGATGATATGCTCCTTGCTGCTTGCGTTGGACTGGCTTCATCTGATATTTCTGACGGTTGTTTTCTCTCGGCTCCGCGCAGCGGGCTTTGGGGATTCGCGTGCAGGTCCTCGTCCACGGAGAAGGAGAACTGCGTGCTGCGCTGCCTCTCGCCGGAGTGCTACAACCTCATATACGGCGGCGATCCGGTGAGTGGAGGGGCGATGTGCTGTTTCTGAAGAGCTGCGTTTGTGGTTTCTGATGGGATTTCACTGTGTTGTCGCAGCTTGAGGAAGGGGAGTTGGACTATATGCGCGGCCAAGAGTTCAAGTACTGCATGGTCAAGTAAGACAGAAGAAAATTTCTGGAACATGTAGTTTTCACGTTTCTGGTTATACACTGAATTGGATCCACCTATCATCGAGAAATATATCATCGAGAAATATTGCATTGCTTTGCTCTCTGTTTGGATTTAGAGGGAGGAAAAGGAACAAACCAATTTTGGAGTAATGTCTCCTGTCAGATGGGATACTAGGGGAAGTTGGGAAGAACACTCGTAGACTTATTGCAAGGGATTACTTCAGAGATGACTAGACTTTTAGTAATTTTCACTAGAACCAAATTCTTACAACTATACTTTTCATGTAAATTTATTGATGAATATAAGGATTAATGGTCTAAGTCACATGCTGCTCAAGTCACAAAGTCGGTCCTTGCAACAGACAGTGTTTGGTTATGTTTAGCATCTAAATTAGGCATGATGTGACTTATGCTTGGAACAGTTAGTCATCGGTGTTCAAACAAGCTCTTTTGTGATGCTTGAAATCCTGACCTTGAAGCCTGCCATAACATGCCAGTGAAGTAGAGAATTTAGTAAAGGAGGTTACATTGCATCTATTTCTATCTTGTTTACTGCGTTACTGCTTTCTGTTGGCTATAGTGGAGAAGGGGTCAATAGCTTTTGGGAACAACAAGTGCAGATCACATCATTCTGTTAGTCTGCTCAAGTGTTCATCATCCACATTCCACAACCTTCATTATCTGCAGTAGAACAACCGTTCAGTCCTTAGGTTCTGCACTCAGCTATCTCTTGGATGGCAGTCTATATTGCTGCTTTGTTTCATTTTGTCAACCAATAGCTTGACCCATCCTAATGGTAGTTAGTCCAAGTGTTCATCGACGCAGCCTGCTTGGCTCCATTGGATTTCTAGTTTTTGTTGCTATATCCTAAAGTTTTAATTCCACAGAAGAGAACGTTAACTAGTGATGTTCTGTCAATTTTAAATACATGTGCATACCAGAAGATAACTTTAGTTTCCATGATCCTATGTTATTTACTGAGATATTACATCCAGGACGAAACTGCAAATAATGTATTTCAAACTGAGTATTTTTTAATCTACGTTGGAATTTACATGTTGCTATTGTTATTATTCATTCTTTTTTGTATGTCTAAAGAGTATAATTCTGGACTGTATTACTGTAATAATCCTATCTTGAATCCATACTATGATTGCATGGTATTTGTAATAATCGCATTAGTCTCTCTGGGCTTTGAATTTGGTTATCTATTATTACTTCCTCACCACAACATGTGATTTCCCTTCTTTTTTCAGGTCATCCCTTGGAGAAAGCTTGGATGGTGTGAAGGGGTCCTTTAGTTATTCATGAAGGACTTGTACCTTCTGGAATGGTGGAAACAGAAAAAAAAAAAGGTCTCCAAGTCTGCTGTAAATTGTGACTTTCTTAACATATGGTGTATCCTTATGTAGCTGTTCTCATTAGATTTTTTTAATGAAATTCCTAGCCATTGAGTGAAACATATATCTTTTCAGTGATGTGCTTTTATTTATTTGGAAATGTTTATATCTAGCAGTACCCAGGAAATGCTGAGAAGTTATTCAGTTGTTCCTTTGTTTCTAACTGTCGTGTCCCTCTGATTTGTCAATTAAAAATTTCTGAACAAATATTCTATTAGACTAGATAATAGATATCCAAAGATATGGAAACAAGTCAGATGCGCAAATATAAGGTACTGCAGGTAAACAATATTTTACGAAGAAAATGGTAAGCAATAAAGAAGCACAAAGATCAACAATGTCCTGAAGTTTATGTTAACATTCAGGTTTTATTGGCAATGGGTGACTAAAGGGTGATCCTCAAATACATCACTACTTACACATGTGTTTTTGAGACATCGTACAGCTTCACCTTCCAGTTATCTCTTTTCCACTATCTTTGAATTCAGGCTCTGCCTCTACACATTGAGCAAGTTCCAGCCCTTCAGGGATGGCAGATATAATCACTGCTTGGTGTGGGATACCTTCTTGACTGATATCTCTTTTGTACTTGATCAATGTCACCCAAGAAGAGTATTGAGATGTAGAACATCCTGCATGAAGAATGATATTGTCAGAGACTGGGAGCAACACCCCTTGCAAAGCCAGATAATTGATGTTTTTCAGGACGAGGGCAGGACGCATTATCCTCCGCCAATAAGTGTCTGTAGTTGAATGTTTCCACGATCAAAGATATAGAAGTCAAGAGGCTCAGATAATTGTTGCCACTGACGAGAAGGCTTGGGAGGCATGGCAGATTTGACAATCATGCACACATTCTTTCAGAATCAGCACGATGCACATCTTCAATCCAGAAAGGGGGCATCTTAGTCAAAAGCTTCAGCATCTCTCTACTTACTCTGTGGTCGAGTTAACTGTCTGCAATTGTCACAGGTTGGAAAATCTGTTCGGCTGGTGCACCTGGAAGTAGCATAGCTTCTGTCATGCAGGGTCAGTCAACTTCTTCAAAGGGAGGTGCCTCAGCCTATGGTTGCCTGTTTAGGCTGTATTTCCCTGATCCTGGAAGGTGTTTAATCAATGTTCTCCTAAAAAAGATGGTGCAAGCAAGACGAGTCCCCCATAGTTGCTGGTATTGTGTCAATGGGTGAGTCTTGCAGCTCCAGATCAGCCAGATAGATGGATATGGAAATAAACAAGGACACCGTCTTTGAGTTTTTGCAGCCCGTGCTTGATTTGATCAGCTAATAACAAGTGTCAGATGTTCAGCCCTGCATCTGCCAGATCAAACCTGCCTTCCTAGAGAAGTAGAGAGCCTGGTCATGCACAGCGTTGTTCAGCTTGGAGATGGCAACTGCATCTATCTCAATGTTCTCCATAAGTTCCAGATCCAGCATGTTTGATGACCAGTTTCAGCACGGTAAGTAGGTAATCATCTTGAACATCCTGTAGCGCACTTTGTGTTTCTGAATTTTGATACGAAACCATTAAAGTAAGTAGATAACCATCCGCAACATTCTGCAGTTTACTTTTGTCCTTTTGAATCTTGATACGAGATCATCTGATATGCGTAGCTTCACATGGATCTTCCCCCTAGGGTTTTTGACTTTCTGGGACATGTCGCAATGTAGAGAGCAGTTTTTAAGGTGCTTTAGTCACTGGCATTGAAACTGTCATAGTCTCCCTTTGGTTCCTGAATTCCTCTACATCCATTATTTCCATCTCCCAGCTCCAGCTTGAGTGCTATCAAACTCATCCTCTAGCTCCACCTTTCACTGAATGTTCATCTTGTAGCATCTCCTCATCCTTGCTCTTGCTTGCTGCTAATTCTCCCATGAGTACTTTGTCCAGCTCATATCGGCTTGACACCACTTCTTCTACATTGTCCAATTATTTTCCTTGAGTTCCATTCCTGGTGGATTTACTACTCGCAGCATCCTCATGAACCACTCCATCTCTTAAGTGTCTTATTATGTTCCTTAGCTCTGACAGACAGATAGTCGCCCCTTTGTTTCCTGACTTGCTCTATATCTATTATTTTCGCTTCTTCCTTGATGGCTCTCATTCTTGTAGCTATTCTATGAAACGTGTTGCAGTCTTCTGTAGGGTATATCTTTCAGCCTAAGTTGTTTCAGTTTCAACCAACCTGCATAAAGTACAATTTGGAATCAGGAAAGGTAGAAATGGAAGAAAGAAAACAAAATGCTCCTAAAACCTAACCAATTGGGCAACGCATCACAAGGCTTTGCTTATATGATTGGGCCAGACCGAGACAAAGGAATATAGGTGCTGAACGGAGCCCATCCCAATTTTCAACTGATTAAACAATGAATTCTTACCAGTAGCAAAGACCTACCGTTGATCAATGCTAAACCAAAAATAAACAGATAAGCGAGGTGCTAGACTTGCTTGGGCCAGCCATGTGTACCATCATCATTCGCCAGAGCTCGTGTTCTATCGGGACATCAAGTTGGCCGGAGCGGCGGAGCACTGCCTGCCATCTTTTCCCGGATGTGCTGGACTGTGATGATGCAACTCAGCTGGAAGCCGAGCTCCTATCCGCCGGAGCAATAATAAACCGTCCACTAGACGCTCAGATCCGGGAAAAGCCAGAGCGACTCCTTGACCAAAACCAACAAGAGCAAACCGCGTGAACCTGAACCTGTCATTATGCTATAATTACTGTGTTTTACCGTACTTGCAGCGTACGTGTTGCCAAATTTTCAAGTTATGTACGCTAAAACAAAGTAGTACCCGTGTAGCTTGCCTGGGGAACTGGTCGATAAATGCTCATGAACTGGAGAACATGCCATCCTGGGTACCACTAGCGGTGTATCCCAATCTAAAAAATTCTTACTGATTACAGATGGAGCTGGAGAAGACCCAAGTATAAACCGACAAATGCCAAGGTTCGCGGTGGTTAGGAATTTTGAATTCGTGGTGAAAGCGAGCACAGG
Source organism: Poa pratensis (assembly GCA_947311845.1). Taxonomy (NCBI): domain Eukaryota; kingdom Viridiplantae; phylum Streptophyta; class Magnoliopsida; order Poales; family Poaceae; genus Poa; species Poa pratensis. The sequence continues at coordinate 30,445,876 of CAMZMU010000076.1, read as the reverse complement.
TTCACCTGTCTAGCTCACGATTTTAAATAAACATCTCATCATGCAAAATGTTAGTACTACTACTGTTAGTAGTAATTATTTTACTCGTGTCTTTTAGCCCGGCTACTGCTAGTCCCACATCCAGCCTTTCATCGAGCCTCAAAAGACTCCACCTGCTAAGCCTCCTTTTTCAAAATCAAAGAGCTTTGGATTAGAAAAAGAGGAAAGGAGGAATTCTCCAACTAGGCTCCAGTAAGTGCCACCTAGTTTATCTATCATTATAAAGCAATCAAGCCCATTAAGCCACTCAATCAGGCAGCCCCTCCCTCCGTTCCAGCTCCTTAAGCTAAACCAAATCTTCCATTATAATTCAAGATTCCATTGCCCTGACCTGCCCACTCTATTTCTACTACTGCTCGTACTACCACCACCAAAGAGAGTGTGTGTGTTTCTTTCTTCTCCATGGCACTGCTCTCCCTGAGCTAAAATAGTAAAACTCTCCCACTCCTCACCGCCGGCGATGGTGGCAATGCCGGGGCTGCCAAGGGCGGCCCTTGCCGTCCTCGTGCTCGTGTCGCTTCTCCCGGCCTACCTCTCTGATGACCTCAACACCGACGCGCAGGCCCTGGAGGCGCTGCGGTCGGCGGTGGGGCGGTCGGCGCTGCCGTCGTGGAACAGCAGCGCGCAGACGTGCCAGTGGCTCGGGGTGGCCTGCGAGAACGGCCGCGTCGTCGAGGTCCGCCTCCCGGGCGCCGGCCTCATGGGCACGCTCCCCTCGGGTGTGCTTGGCAACCTCACCGCCCTCCGCACGCTCTCCCTCCGCTACAACGCGCTGACCGGCCCCATCCCCGACGACGTCTCCCAGATGACCGAGCTCCGGGCGCTCTACCTCCAGCACAACGAGCTCTCGGGCGAGGTCCCGGCGTCGCTCTTCACGCTCAAGAACCTGGTGCGACTCAACATCGGGGAGAACAAGTTCTCGGGCGAGATCTCGCCGGACTTCAACAAGCTGAACCGGCTGGGGTCGCTGCTCCTGGAGGGCAACGGCTTCACCGGCGAGATCCCGAAGCTGGACCTGCCCACATTGGAGCAGTTCAACGTGTCGTACAACCAGCTCAACGGCTCCATCCCCACCAAGCTCCGGAAGATGCCCAAGGACTCGTTCCTGGGCATGACCGGGCTCTGCGGCGGGCCGCTGGGCCTGTGCCCCGGCGAGACCGCGGATACGCCGGCCGGCTTGCCGGGATCCAAGCCAGGCGCGGACGGCGCGGCCGACGTTGGCGGCGGCAGCAGCAAGAAGAAGAAGCTCTCCGGCGGCGCCATCGCCGGCATTGCCATCGCCTGCGTGTTCGGGCTGCTGCTGCTGCTCGGCCTGCTTTTCCTCCTCTGCTGCCGGAAGAAGTCCGGCGCCGCCAGGTCCACGGAGGCGGTGGAGAAGGGGCGGGACCTCGGCCCGCTGGACGCGGAGCCCAAGGGACAGAACGGCTCAGCGGCCGGCAACGGCGCTTACGCCAACGGAGCAGTACCGGCCGCTGCAGCCGCAGCCGCCGTCGCGGCCGCCAAGTCCGGCGGCTCGAATGCCGGCTCCAAGAAGCTCATCTACTTCGGGCCCATGGCGGCGGCCCCGCCGTTCGACCTAGAGGACCTGCTGCGCGCGTCGGCGGAGGTGCTGGGCAAGGGCGCGTTCGGAACGGCGTACAAGGCGGTGATGGAGAGCGGGGCCGCGGTGGCCGTGAAGCGGCTCAAGGACGTGGACCTGCCCGAGCCGGAGTTCCGGGAGCGCATCGCGGCCATCGGCGCGGTGCAGCACGAGCTGGTGGTGCCCCTCCGCGCCTACTACTTCAGCAAGGACGAGAAGCTGCTCGTCTACGACTACATGCCCATGGGCAGCCTCTCCGCCCTCCTCCACGGTAAGAAAAAAGCTCAAACCATTTTTGTTACTACATTACAGCGTAGCGAGCTTGGCGACGAGCGAGCCAGTTGCCCAGTTCGTTATCCGCTCCGCCGTCCTGTCGTGGATCCATGGATCCCAAACAGCCTGGCGATGTGTGAAAAAAGTCCAAAGCTGAAGGGTGCCGCGTCCCTTTCGTTTTCCCTTTTACTACCGGTTCAGATCAGACACAGCGTTCGTTTGCTCATCTCAACTGTGGGCACGATGATAAATTGGGTCACTCAAAACCTGACCTACTCTGCCGCGTCCCAGGCCAGGCCATGGCCCGGTTATTGTGGCTCCGCCATGGCAAGGGGTCACTGGAGCTGCAATTTGTACGCTAGTATAGTATCCCTTGTCGGCTTCAGGCGTCGCCAGCTCAGTTGCGTGGGATCTAATCTACACTAGTTTATGAGGCAAGGCTACAACGTGACAGCCATGACGCCCTTGGCATTTGCGAGATTTAGAACAGCAACTCGCCTTGTTGCCGTCCTAGCTCGTGGTGGATGTGGTCCATCAAACGGGATCCTCGTTTTGAGATTTTCGACTCACGCTGCCTGGTAGTACTACAATACTCCAACTGTGCAAAGCACGTACAGTACTACGCCAGAGTTATTAGTCGCAGATTCCTGGTAAATTTCTAGGGCAAGTTGTGCATGTGAGGCAACCCTGGCCGGCCGGGGGAGGGTGGTTGATGAACTTGATATCCGTCCATGTGACATTTGTTGGCGCCACTGCTCCTCGGGATTCCTCCTCTCCTCTCGCGCCAATAACGTCCTCTCCCCGCGACCCCACGTACACATTTTAAGGCCTCATTTGATTCATAGGATAGGAAAAGTATAGGAATAGGAAACACGTAGGATTGAGATGTCATGCCAACTTGAATCCTATGGGAAGAAGAATTGTGTTTGATGTAGCAAAGGAATTTTTCCATGAGGTCTGATCTAATGTTTGTTTCCTATAGGAATTGCACTACAAGATTCCTATAGGATTAATTCCTATAGGAAGTGTTCCTATGAATCAAACAATTACATAGGAAAAATTCCCATAGGATTCAAATCCTACAAAATTCCTATGCAATTCCTATGAATCAAACAAGCCCTAAAGAACCATCATCATTCGTGGTAGTAGAATAGATGCACACACATGGCACATGAAGACGTAAAACCAACGAAAGCTGAAAAATGTACTACTGTATTGCACCGTGCACGCTAGCGCAGTAACTGTGAAGGATGTCGTGTTGATTTTTGTGCTTGTGTATGTTTGCAGGGAACCGGTCGTCGGGGCGGACGCCGCTGGACTGGGAGACGCGGGCGGCGATCGCGCTGGCGGCGGCGCGCGGGGTGGCGCACATCCACACCACCGGCCCAACAGCCTCCCACGGCAACATCAAGTCCTCCAACGTCCTCCTCACCAAGAGCTACGAGGCCCGGGTGTCGGACCACGGCCTGCCCACGCTGGTCGGCCCGTCCTTCTCCCCCACCAGGGTCTCCGGCTACCGCGCGCCCGAGGTCACCGACATCCGGCGGGTCTCGCAGAAGGCCGACGTGTACAGCTTCGGCGTGCTGCTCCTCGAGCTGCTCACGGGCAAGGCGCCCACGCACGCCGTCGTCAACGAGGAGGGCCTCGACCTGCCGCGCTGGGTGCAGTCCGTTGTACGGGAGGAGTGGACCGCCGAGGTGTTCGACCAGGAGCTCCTCAGGCACGACCACAACGTCGAGGAGGAGATGGTGCAGCTGCTCCAGCTCGCCATCGACTGCTCCGCGCAGCACCCCGACAAGAGGCCCACCATGTCCGAGGCCGCCGCCAGGATCGACGACATCCGGCGCTCTGGCCAGCACGCGACGACAACAGAGAGCCCCGTCGCCGGCGGCCCCGAACACGATGGCAACGAGCCTTCGCTATGACCGGCATTGATCGTACATCTCCTTCGTTCGTTCTCAGTGAACCTGGAAAAAATTGCTTAGTTCTTTGCATGGATCGGATCTTCCTCCCCTCCCGGCTCCCGCCACGGCTACTTTTGGTTCATCAGCAACTTGTGCATGTCTTCATTTTTTTTCACCTCTTCTTTTCCTTCTTTTTCGGCCTTTGGCTTTGATTCTATTCTATAGCACATGTAAGTCACTGTAAGATTTGATTCTTGGAAAGTAACACCCCATGATGCCTGTACTGTACCTAAGACAAGGGATACCATTACCACCAGCTGTAATGTTTGCTTGATTTTAAAACACGAAGTGGTTTGCGGTAGCTACGCTTTCGTTGCCATGCTCGTCTTATCTCGATCGATCGGTTGTTAGATGGTTGTTGGCCTGGCCATTCCCCAGCGTGAGTAGCCTTCTTTTGTCACTGCCTGCCTGTGGCGTCTAGTTCTTGACCTGTGAAACCCGGCTGGTTTTAGTTTTGGTAGGTCTGAAGAGACATCAGACATGGGCGTAACAGTACTGACGACGAAGCTTGGTCGTCCCTATCCTCCCGCTACAGTAGAGGTTAGGCGATTTTCTGAAACTTCCCGGAAGCCCACCTCGCTCGCCGTCGGATCGCTCGATCTCTCCCCCTCCGGCGGCCGCTCCGGCGGCGGGAGGGTGGGGGATCGACGATCCACGGCTTGTACATAGTGTAGGGGTTCTAGGTTGCTGGTCGGCGGCGCTCAGGAGGCGGAGGTGTGGCCGATGCGGCGTTTTGGTGGCGGAGCTCTTCCTCTCCGGCGACGGCTCTCTTCGGGGCGCTGTGGTCGAGCTCTCCACTTCCCCGAGCTCGTGGGTCTTCGGATCTGTCGAGTTGGGTTCCCCTTCTCCGGCGTCAGCGTGGCGGCTGCGTCGGATCTTCGAGCTGATTAAGGAGGAGGTGAGGTGTGGCCTCGCGGTGAAGATGTTGGGCTATGGGGTAGGCTCTCTGGAGCCGGCGACCGGCGACTTCCCGTCCGCGCAAGGGGTGCTCCTGATCCAAGCCATCGAGGGGAGCAACGGCGGCGGCGCGCCACCGGCGGCTTCGTGGTCTTCGTCATCGTCATCGGGTCGAGGGGTTCGTGGTCCTGGGGACCTGCGTGTAATTTCAATCTTGTACTGGACCTGTCTGTAAGATCGAGGCTATAATATCACTTCCTTTTTACCGCAAAAAAAAAAAATCAGACATGGGCGTGCGGGGCTCTTTATCCGAGAGTGATTCCCAAGTAACACGACCATAGAGAGAGACCCAAAGCTACATGTAGTGTGGTGTTTATATGTGTGTAGTTAGACGACACCGACAGGATTGTCCAAAATCAGCAGTGCCACAACAATACATCACCATCTATGAACAGTATGTGGCTCATGTGGGGGAAAAGTCAGGCACAAGACAATGGCAGCATACTCGAAATGTAATGTGATTTACTAGTTCAAATGAAAATGTAGAGTGATTTAGTTCGAATAGAGAACACAGTGATCACAGTGTTTGCATTCATGTGGCACAACGAATTAGGTGGGGGTCGAATTTCTGAACGCGCAGCAGGTAGTAGTAATAGTTTTGAGTACTGTACCAACTAATTCTGAATTCAACACTGATAATGGAGGATCTCCTCCGCGGTCTTCTGTTGTACTGTACTGGTAGTGGAGTACTATATACCGGCGAGGCCAGGCGACACCTCGAGGAATTGTCGAACAGGACCAGCGGGTAGTCTACTGTCGCATGTCAAACCAGCTGGCGTACTCGATGCGTGCTTCAATTCGGTTGCCTCGCCAACAGTTGCCAATTAATAAAACACATACGAACCGCAATCGATTGTTTTTCTCAAAAAGCTTTGTACAGACCCCACACATCTCAATCTATAACCGACGCAATTGCGCAGTCTGTTATGACAAATATAAATTCAAGTGCTACTACTCCCTCCGGTCGGGTTTATAGGGTCTAAAATTATACCGTTTGAAAGTATACCATCTAAATTTTCAAATGGTATATTTTATATAATATATAACTCATATTACATTGATCAAATTTACGATCTAAAGACACGTGTAGGGCCTATAAACTTGACCGTAGTAGGAATTCACATGACAATACGAATTTCCGGGTGAAAACCAAGATCGGGGAGTCCGGTCGACGATGCGGCGTCTTGGACGCCATTCCTTTGTTGTAAGCATCATTTTGGAGAGATTACTTGAGAAGCACATGTTTCTTGGAGGTGTTGCTTTGGTGCTTGCTGCTGCTCAGGGTTGAGCTTCCTAGGCACAATGTACACCGTCGCCGCCACTCCAAGGTGGAGTCTTCCTCGGGACGGACCAAGTCCTGCCTCTCGCTTGCTGACTCCTTCAAGCATCCAAGGATGGAGGGTACGTTGTGGAGTTGTCTTTCTTAGGTGTTGGCCGACATGGGTCATGATGCGGTCTTGTTGCTCGGTTTTGTGCAAGGTGTATACTTTGTGTTGTGTTTGTAGCATGTGTGGTAGCTAGTTTTCGGGTGGTGTTGTATGTCGAAAAGGTGTAGCTAAGCCGCTTGGCTACTTCTTTTATGAAAATGATACACCTTTCCATGGTCTATTCTTGACAATATGAACTTCAAGAACTGGCGCAGCAAGCACCCAAGCAGCAGCAGCAGCAACAAGAATTTCAACAAGCGAAGAAACTGGCCAGCTCTGTCGGCCGGCCAGCGCAGCCCGGGATTACAGTCCGAAAAGGGCCATGTCTTTTCGGCTTCGGACAACACGTGCTCGATCATGCTCATGCCTCATGAGATTCTCCTGCCCAGCCACTGGACTAATTTGGAGTCTCAACAAGTTGTCTCCAGCTTTGCTTTTCAAATGCTTAGCTATATATACTCGTGTAGTACTATAATTTGGAGTAGTATGTCTAACCTGATATGTTTACAGCAGCAGCAGCAACACCAACAAAAATAGAGAAGACAATTTGAGAGCTTTCGCTAGGCTAATGCTGATCAGAGTTGGTGTGCGACTCCAAGGTGAGATTGATAAAGCTAGGTCGGATGAAGGAGCTACGTACCAACCAGATAGCTAGCCCGACCCCCGCGTCGTCGCTCCGCTTGAGCGACTCGGGGGATCCCAAATCGCGCCGCCGGCCGGCCGTCCCCCTCCCCTGCCCCTCCTCCGCCGCTGCCGCCGGCCTGGCCGCGGTGGCGGCGCCCCCGGCCTCCTCAAGGGCGGCGCGGGGCGAGCTCGCGGTGGACGCGATGCGGCCCACGTTCTGCCGCGGCGGCGGCGATGTGGTGCGGCGGCGGCGGTGCTTCGGCGGCGTGCTCGGCACGGCTCGACGGCGACGTGGACGGGGTGGGTGCGGCAGGTGGTGGCGGCGACCTCCAGCGCAGCTGCCGGTGGATCGGCCAGGGCCCGTTCTGGGCCCCGATGGGCTCGGCGGGCCGCTGCTCTCGGCGGCCTCGCGTGCATCGCACCGCTGTGGTGCCGCACGGGGCTGGCTGCCGCTGTGCGGTGGTGCTCGAGGGAACTGCAGCGCCGTCGACGGGGGTAGAGGCTCCCCGTCCGGTTTCTCTTGGCCGACACGTCGCGTTGGCTTCGAGGGCAGCGGCACTTGTGCGGCTGGGCGTGTGGCTGTCCTGCAGCACTAGGACGTCGGGGCGGCGGCTCCGGACTTGGTGGTGGCGTCGAGCTGAGCTAGGAGGTGGCTCAGCGCGAGATGGACCTAGACCCCGGCGTCTAGCTCTGTTTGGTGGCCGTGGACCGTCGGGCGCGCGGGGCGGACGGTGTCTGCGTGCGGGTCTGCGTTGGTGGGCTGGTCGGTTCCCGTGTGGGCGGGCGGACGGAGACCGCCGGGTGAAAACCTTGCCTTGGTCGTCGACCAGGTCAGGCGACGGTGACGCTCCCGGGCGCCACTTCCTACTTGTAGGCGTCGTCGTGGCGGTGCTCCCTCTCCTCCGTCCGGAAACTTCCGGGGGAAACCCCAGATCCTCCGTGGATCGGGCGAGGGCGGCGCTTCGGCGTTGTTTTCCCCTTGGGGCCTCGTCTTGGATGTTTCGCCGTCCAGAGGGACCCGTGGATGTTTGGTGGCCAGCGGCGACGATCTTCTCGTCTTCGGCTAGGTGGTGCGTGGCCCTGGGGCCGGCGTGGATGTCGGAGCGGCGGCTCTGATCTCGCCTCCGCTGCGTTGCGTAGAGGTGTGTGGGTGTCGACCTTTCCTGCTTGGGCGGTTTCGTTGTCGACCTGTGTGGAACGTGGCCCGTGGCCAGCGTGGATGTCGGAGCGGCGGCTCCGGATTTCATCTCCGCTGTTGCGTTGAGGGCCTCCGCTGTGGCGTTGAGGGGTGTCGGCCTTGGCCGCTTGGGCGGTTAGGCCGTCGACTGAGTGTGGAGCGTGGCCTCGGGGCCGGCGTGGTGTGTTGTGTTGTTGTATCCGGTTTTCGGCCAGTTTTCCTTATAAACTGGCCAATTCACTTCTTCTATATAATGAAAAGGCAAGCCTCTTGCCCGGTTAAAAAAAAAACTAGGTCGAGCTTTTGACTTACTGGTCACTGGCTGGACGTACTCACCTAATATTCGATCGTCAGATAATTGAGTCGGGTAAGAGATATGGCCCCGAATTCATCTGCGGCGTGCCTCCCGATCCATGGCAGTGGCTCCGCTAGCCCTTGCTGCCGCGCACATGTGGAGTGACCTGGAGTGGGCACGATCCCGTGTGCGTACGGGTTAGCGTGAGCTGTGAAAATTCTCGTTTGGTCGCCATGATGGTGATTGGGGTGGCAAAAGCATGCGCCGGCCGGCTAGCTAGGGTTTCGATTTGATATATTTGCCATAGGTCAAGGAGTAGGCAGGAAGTGATCTGGATTTGTGGTGTTTTCTATTGTTGCTAAAAAATAATGCGTCCCAATTGCAAGTAGTCGTTGGGTTCGAATTTTTCTTAGACTATTTGCTATTTTCAAGTATTATTAGAGTGGATGTTTGGAATTGATCGGCCGAAGGAGCGTGAATGTGTGATTTAGACGTTTTTTGTACGTTGCGGTGAGCAAATTGATAAAAGAATGGGCAGACATGTTCTTGGAAAGTGCATGTGCAGAGTTGACGATACAAATCAATCCGTTGTATAACCGTTCAGAAGAAGAAGAAAAAATCAGGCCGCTGTATGCATAGCCCCAGCGTGCGTCGAGGGAGAAGAGGAGAGATCCTGCAAAAATTAGGATAAAATAAAGGGAAGAGCTGACAAATAGATTTAAGTTATTTTTAGTTCAACGCTAGAGCTGACAAAATACCCTAAACGAAAGAGAGTTCACAACAAAGACCATGTACCTAAAAAGATACCCTCAACCCGCAGCAGCAAGCTGTGGAGCAGCCGGTGGTGTCGCAGCCAGTGAAGTAGGAGGTGGAGCAGGAGCAGCCGAGGCCATCACGGTCGGCATGACCGGGGAGCAGGAGCCAGGCCGTCGCGACAGCCGAAGCCAGAGCCCGAGGACGACGACATCATTTACCTCAACGACACCGACGAGTAAATCTTGTCTAGTTTAGGTTTTTCTTTAATTTTGTTCAAATCCATGTAAAATATCCTTGAATTTGAATGATTTTTTTTAAATATGCGTATTTGAATTTTTTTTAACAAAATATTTCGGGAATCCATTGGGAACACTCCCCCCGATTTAGCCGGACATGTGTAGAGCAGCCCAAAAAACAGACACTTTTTTGGGGTGTATCGGACACAATTACGGGGCTCCTGCTAGAGTGCTCTAAGTCATCCCTACTAGACCGTCGTGGATGACCAACTCACACCCTGGTTAGTCATGGAGGTAGGATCTGATTTTCAACCACAAGGCCCCAATAATAAAATGAGTAAAAAAACAATGTTATCGTAATTATTTATAATGATATATTTGTATTAAAGTCAAATTGATAAGTCAAATTTTAAAAGAACTGCTTTTACTTCATCTGAACCTAGGTATGGATATTTGGAACTGATCGGCCGAAGGAGCGCGAATGTGTGATTTAGACGTTTTTTGTACGTTGCGGTGAGCAATTGATAAAAGAATGGGCAGACATGTTTTCATGGGAATCGCATGTGAAGAGTTGACGATACAAATCAATCCGTTGTATAACCGTTCAGAAGAGAGAAAAATCAGGCCGCTGTATGCATAGCCGCAGCGTGCGTCAAGGGAGAAGAGGAGAGATCCTGCAAAAATTAGGATAAAAATAAGGGAAGAGCTGACAAATAGATTTAAGTTATTTTTAGTTCAACGCTAGAGATATTTTTTAAAAATTAATATGGCTTATATTAGAAAGTGTGATACAACCGACAAATGTGGTAATTGAACTCTTAACACAAAAAATACCCTAAACAAAAGAGAGTTTACAACAAAGACCATATACCTAAAAAAAACCTCGACCCGCAGGACACCCCGGCTACTACCTAGTGTTGCGCCCATAGCACAATGGCGCAGCAGGCTGTGGAGCAGCCGGCAGAGTAGGAGGGGAAGTAGGAGGTAGAGCAGGAGCAGCCGAGGCCATCACGGTCTGCATGACCGAGGAGCAGGAGCCGGGCCGTCGCGACAGCCGAAGCAAGAGCCCTAGGACGACGACATCATTTACCTCAACGACGCCGACGAGTAGATCCAGTCTAGTTTAGGTTTTTATTTAATTTTGTTCAAATCCATGTAAACTATCCTTGAATTTGATTTTTTTTTTGAAATTTGCGTATTTGAAATTTTTAATAAAATATTTCAGGGCTCCACTGGGAACACCCCCCCAATTTAGCCGAACATGTGTCTAACGGACTAAAACGGACACTTTTTGGGCGTGCCGGACACAATTAGGGCCCTTTGATTCAAAGGAATGGCATAGGATTTTTAAAGGATTGGTTCATATAGGAAATTTTCCTATAAAAGTTGTTTGATTTATAAGATCACATCCTATAGGAATTAATCTCATAGGAATCTTGTAGTGTAAATCATGTAGAAAAAAAGCTTGATGTCCAACCTCATGGAAAATTCCTTTGCTACAATCAAAGAGAATCCCTCTTCCCATAGGATTCACTTAGCCATGTCATCACAATCCTATAGTTTTTCCTATTCCTACATTTTCCCTATCATATAAATCAAAGGAGCGTTATACGGGCTACTGCTAGAGATGCTCTAAGTCATCCCTACTAGACCCATCGTGGATGACTAACTCACTCCTGGTTAGTCACGGAGGTAGGCTCTGATTTTCAACCACAAGGCCCAAAAAACAAAATAAGTAAAAAATGTTTATCGTAATCAATTATAATGATATATTTAATTGATAAGTCAAATGTTAAATGAAATGCTCTTACTTCCTCTGAACCTAGGTATGGATGAGCCTTAGCATTTTAAAATAGAAAATGCTTATATCCAACCGGTTGAACCATCAGTCGGTCTTCTGTACACCACATGCCACGCACCGTACTTGTAGCTCCTACGCATTGCCGTCGATGGCCGCTGTTTACGGTCGGCAAGCTTGCCATGGATGCCATGATAGAGCTCACCATGGATCCCATCGACGGTGAGCAACCCACACACGACACACCAAAGTCGGAGAAGATGGACCTCCTGCATGGCGGATTCCTGGCTGGTGATGAGCTCAAATTGGCACCGGCGATGTGTCCATGATCGATCGTGGAAGTCACTTTTTTGGCGAATTTTCCATGACGGTAAGAGTGTTTAGAAAGGTTACCGCTGTCTATAGATTTTGGTTGTGCACCGATGAGTAACATGCTATAGGGATTTCATTTTGCAACATGCTTCTATGATGTTTTTAGCGGCAGGCGCATATGTTGGGTGCATTGTGTTTTTTGTTGCAAACGACAACATCATTTCCAACATTTTTTATGCAACCAATGCTATTTATTGCATACGTTGGATTTTTTGCTACATGTTTGTGTTCAAAATGTTGCAACATTTTTTCTCAATTTTGCGAACCACCGGAAAAAATTGCAAGCAGTGTTAGGCACACACACCAAAAAAAAAACTACGTCGAGAAGTTTGGTGTTGCGTTGATCGGACGGTGCAGAAATAACACTTAAGTAAGATCGAATGAATGTGGAGAGAATCACTGAATCAGCCAGCCTTGGGTTTACCAAACCTGCCATGAACGAAGGTTTGGACATATCTACTCTCAACCACGTTATAGGTTTACCACTTCAATGACTTGCCAAGTATCGAAGCATGTTTTTATCTGCTCATTTAAACATTTATTATATTTATTATGTATAAGAAGCAAAATCAGTCGTTCTCTATACCAAGCAATCTTTTGTAGAAGATGACCATCGTCCAATTGTCCATCACTCGTACCCCTATTAAATGTTGTGTTAGAAACGATGATATGAGCTCGGGTTCAATTGACCCACTTGCACGCTTCAGAACTTTTACTCTTTGTTTTTTAAACTATCCAAAAGATTTGCCTTTTATATTGATATAGAAGGAGCAAACATGAGTGGGTTAAGCCCCCCCCCCCCCACCCCCAAGAAAAAACAGCTACATTAAGCTATGATTTGCGGTAGACGTTTGGCACCCGCCGTCCAGTCGTGCCCTTCGGGCTTAATTCTTTGGACAAGCATAGAAGGCATGAAGAACTTGTTGAAAACTCTGACATTTCGCTCTTTCCATATTCTCCACGCAATGGGAGTGATGACCGTCTTGAGTCCCTTAGGATGTGCAGTAGGAGTTTTAGATGCTGCCATCCAGTACTGAAGCACTCATGGGCGATCACAGCCCATACAATGGGTGATGGCGCGGTAGGAGAGCCAGGTTGCCATGGCAGCCCAGACACAGTTGGAGTAGCGACATTCGAACATGATGTGTCTGGTCATCACGGGGAGGCATTTGTAGAGCTGGCAGGTCGTCTGCTGGGGCATTCCCCTAATAGCAAGACGGTCAAAAGTCCACACTCAGTTTTGCACCGCCAGCTAAGCGAAAAAGTGGCATCTGGGGGAGGGGGAGGGTTAGGGCAGAATTTCCAAACAATCTTTCAAAGGAGCAAGGCATGAAGCCAAGGAGCTGGGCTCTTTTGCGGAGTAAGAGTCATTGGTCATAAGCGCCCAAAGGATGGTATCCTCATTGCCTGGGGTGAGAGTAGTGTCAATGACTTTGATCCAAAGGTGGACAAACTGCGAAATGTGCTCCAATGTGAAGGACTCCCTAGGAAGATCAGAAATCCAGCGATGGTACGTTATGGCATCACAGACATATCTATTTTTTCGCTTGGAGGCGGCGAAGGGCAGAGGGGCCATGGCCTTTGGGTGCAGCCATCAAGCCAAGAGGAGTTCCAGAAAGAAGCCCGACATCCATCTCCTATCGTGACTTTGGTGGTAGCATTGATGAGTTGCTTGGCTTGTCAGGGGCAGTCCATTCAAACCAAAGCCAGCGAAGGCGAAGGGCTCCGGTAACTTCTCAATGTTTAAAATGCCAATACCTCACGTATCTTTAGGCATGCAAATTTTGTCCCAGTTTACTTTGCATTGGCCGCCACTTGCACTTTCTTTGCTAGCCCCCAAAGCATGCCGCGGCTGATTTTGTTGAAGGCCTTGAGGTTGCCCTTATCTGTTTTGATGGTTGTGAGGAGGACTATCGGCAGCGAGGTGAGGACAGAGTTTACCAAAGCTGTGGAACCAGCCCTATTAATGAAGCGGCCTTGCCAGTGCCTAATTTAACCGCAGCCTTATCAATGTACGGCTGGAGGTGGACTTCCGTTAGGCGGCCCAGTGAAAGTGGCAAGCCCAGGTATTTGAACGGAATTTCCGAGGCGGTCGCGGGGAAATCGGCCAGGAGAGTACAAAGCAAATGCTACAAGTGAAATAATTTGGTTACAATCTTTTCTTAGAGAGCTTGGAGTTAAGTTAACTCAGCCATCATGTTAAAGATGTAACAATCTTGGTGCCACATATGGTCAGCTAATCACGTGTTTCATGCAAAGGCTAAACGTATTAAGATAGACCTTCATTTTATGAGAAGAATTCTAAATAAGAGATTGCAAATTTGGTTCGTTCCTTCCAAAGATCAAATTGCTGATAAGTTCACGAATTGTGCACATTTAAATAGTTCAAGTATAATTTCAACTTAGCCAAGTTGTGATTAAAAGAGAGTGTTAGAACTAGTTTGGTTTAGTCATAGACTTGTACGGTCAGGTTTAATACCGACCTAGGTTCATATATGTACCAAACTGACACAACCTTGTACCCATCACTTGATGAGGACGGTGTTTTGTAGCCTAGAGTACATGTAGCTCATTTTCAATAGTTTTGAAAACAACATTTTAATGTGTCAAAAGATCTGATTTTTTTAGATGTAGGCACTGATGTATTCTATCAAAGTGCAAAACTCCGACTCAAATTACATTGTATTCTAGGCGAAAAAAGTGAAAATCTAAAGCAGTGAACAATGCAAAACAAATTGGACCATCAAAAAAATTCAGATTTGTCTTTTTTGTACGGATCAAAATACAAGGTGTTTCGAGTTAAGATTTTGCATGCTGATAGAATACATCATTATGAACATCCAAGTTTGTTTTCAGAAAAAAATTATACTTTAAAATGTCGTTTTCAAAATTTTCAAAAAACAGGCTGCATAGCTCGAGCTACACTTGGCCTTCTCGCACTTGATGCAACTAGTGGAATTTGGTGCGGCGACACGCCGCACCCGCTGTATCAAAAAATGTCGAATATTTGTGATAATTTGTTTTTTTGTTATGTTATATATATTGTAAGGGAGGGTGGTAGTTCTAATTTGTAAAATGTATTTTGCTGAAATTCAATTTGGAAGCAACCCGTAATTAGGGGGTAAATGTATTTGTATTTTATTGTAATATTCATCTAATCAAGCATTATTTTTAATGTTAGTGCATAATTAGAGAGATCTAAGTTATATTATTTGCAAATATGCTAGCTAAATTTGTGTGGTTAAGTTGAATTGGTGTGGTATGTTTGCGTTATGTGTTAAATATTCAATTTAACCTGATAGTTGGAGGAAATACATTTTTTGAGCATTTGTTAAATTCAATTTGAAATCAAGCTGTAATAAGAGGAAGTGAATTTGCATTTTCCCGAAATATTGATCTAATCAAATGTTTATTTGTTAAATGTAATGAATATGTTGTGCAATTCAAATTAAATCAAAATTCATTAACTATGTGTAAGTACATAATCAGAGAGATTTTGACTTATATTATTTGCAAATATGTTAGCTAAATTTGAATGATTAAATTGAGTTGGTGTGATATGTTTGCGTTTTGTGTTAAATATTTAGTTTAACATGATAGTTGGAGGAAATTGGTATTCATATTTCAATTTGGTTTAGTATGTTGCGTTTATGTGGTAAAATTCAAATTCGAATATGTTTACATTTTCAGAGTAATGCAGATTTGAAAATTGATGAAGCTGTATTTTAAAAGTTGCAAGAGTTTTAAAAAAAGAAAAGCAGGGAATAAAAAAAACAAAAGGAAAAAATAGAAAGGGCCGAGCCTGGGCCGGAGCACCCAGCTGCTTGGCCCAGGCCCGCTGGGGCGTCATGCTGACGTCACGGGCGGGCGGCTCTGCCGTGGCGGCGTTGACGTCGCCGGCGTCGATCCACGGCAAGGCGGGACGCGCGAGTAGGCGCACTCGACGCGGGGCGTCTGCGGGCGGTGGCGTCGCCGCTCCTGGGTCGCCGGAGCGGCTGCTACGGAGTGCGAATGCGGCGGAGGGAGCAGTGGACGGCGGCGGCGATTTCGGTGACAGTGCGGCGTTTCGGCAGGCGAGAGTTGGCGAAGAAGGAGAGGACGCGACGGCGGAGGCTCCCGTGTGAGCGGATCTGTGCGGGGAGGGGCGTACCGGCGGGGACACGCAGCGGCGGCGCCGGTGAGTTCGGCTCGCGCGGGAGAGAGGAGAGAGGAGGGGGTTGTGCCGACGGTTTTGCACGAAAGTCCTTCACTTTGTCTCAAATTGCAGTTACGTCCCCCGTAGCGTGAAGTTATGGATTGCGGGTTCGATTTTCCGATAAGTGAAGGTTTTTTTGCAAAAGCGTCATGGACATGTCATCTGGCCCGTTGGATAGCCGGTGAACGGATCGGATCTGCGCACTGCTACAGTGCACTACAGCAATCATTGAGCAGCACGACAGTATCACTGTAGCTAACACTGTAGCAGCTACAGTGGTCGGAGCGCGGACAGGCCGAGAAAGTGTACTCCCTTAATATATTGAGTAATATATACACACGATGATATGCATCGCTTCAGAACTTTTACACGCTGATTCTCTTTTTTCAAACACAAAGGCACCATCCCCTGCTGACGTCCTCCTTAACAGAACTTCTGTTATCACCAGCCAATGCGGCCCAGGCCTGCACTAGTGGTGCATATCTCATAGTTGACTATATGCTGATCTGTTCATGCCAGCTGAACACCGGACCCTGTACTGCTAAATGAATTGTGGCTGTCAAACTCACATGGAGCATCTTTTTGCATTACTTGATCAAACAGTGAAGGGAAAGCGTCGCCTAATACCGAAAGCGAAGCACGTCCAAACCCGTAGTGATCGTGCAGTAGTAGTTTGGACTCGAGGTTACATTACACTTACTTCCCACAAACCGCAACTACCTACACACCATCTGTTTTCCCTCTTTCAGGATGGAACAGCCTGAATCGTAGGATGATGACTCGCCCTTGACACCAGCCGCATTTGCTCCTCCTGATAGATGATACTCCAATTAGCCCATCACCAAGATATTATTGTTAAGTTCTGTCATTTTAGGCAGCGGGCAAAGCTGATTAACAACTAGTGCAAAACTAACAATAGTTTTCCGAGAATCCGAGACAGAGGAATCGTTCGTCAGTTACAGTGAACGTGTGCTGTGTGGTGTAAGTACCATTTCGTACTCCTCAGATGCATCTGCATCTGCAAATATTTGATTAACTGAATGATTCTGATTGTTCCCTAATTCCTAGCCTTTTGTGCAGTGCCGCTGCAGCCTAATAAACTGGGTTAGCCGTGCTTCCTGGTTCTTCTCCTCGGTGGACAAGCTTAGCAGAGGCACTGGAGCTTTGTCTCTTGTCCATGGAATCGAAGCCGATCAGTGGAAGGCTTGCATACGACGCAAAGACGCACGGTTTCCCGACCCGGATCTCTCGCACGCGGTCAGTTTCGATGGGCGCAGGTAGAGGAAACAAAGCGTGGAGAGTGCGTGTGTTCTTTATCGAAAGAAGGTAAAGTTGGAAGCAAAGCGTGAAGAAAGAGACCGTTCGCTCAGACATGCTAATCATACTGTAATAAGGGCTTAATTCAGTCACACACCACCGCGGCACTAGCACTGTTTCTCAGTTCGGTGATTGATCGCAGAGACAATGATGCGTCATGATTTCTTTGTTCTTCGGAATTGATCCTGCTCTATCAGATTCATGATGAAATGAAATTGGGACTGTGCTCTTGCGCTTGAAAAATAAATGTTTTTTCTTCTTACATGTATTTTTTTTACATAAAGAGTATATATTAATATTGTGAAGATATCAATTACACACAGTCTCTGCAACAACTCAATACACTAAAAGCGTTATGGATGCACACAGCCGAAAAAAGAATAAGAAACTAAAAAAGAAAAGTCCCACTATAGAGTTTCGGTCCTTACCGCAGCAGCACAACCACCACCAAGACAATACCTGATGTCCAAATTCTTGGGACATAAGGTGGACACATACCTTGGGACGGTCATCGGCGGACTTTGGTTCTTCCTTGTCCCATGCATAGTTGGGACACAACCAAAACCTTCTTCCTCTTGTGTCATCCCAATCATCCGACTGCTTGGCCTTGCTAATGTCTTGGCACCAACACTTGGGTGAATCATCCGTAGGGTAGTCAGTCGCCCTTCTCCATGCCCAAGGCCTCTCCAGCCAGTTCGACGACCCCATACCTACAAAAGGTAGAACAATTTTGTTAGTATGATAAAATGAAACAATATTCGAAATTTAACTAGAAAGACCTGAGAGGTGGTTTCGGCGAAACGTCGAAAAAATGGCTAAGTTAGGTATAGCTCCGTGAGGCAGGGAGCTATGCTCTTAAGGATAACGCCTCATCCTGGGGCGCTACACTTCAACCCCTGGGCCCGCCGTGCCACGCTGGCACGACCGTAGCGACTCACTGCACGGCGCTATGATGTGGAGGGTAGCGCCCCATCGTTGGGCGCTACTAAAAAGGGTTTATTTAAAAAAAAAAGGTTATTTTTCATTAACATTTTGCAAAAGGGTTAATTTTATTGATTTTCACTAGTTTAGTGATTCAGTCACACACAACCGCAGCACTAGCAGACTGTTTCTCATTTCGGTGATTCGATCGCAGAGACAAAGATGCGTCATGTTTACTTTTTTTTGTTCTTGGAAATGGATCATGTTTTATCAGTTTCATAATGAAATGGAATTGGTAACGTTGCTCTTGCATCTGGAAAAAAGAAGTTTTTTTCTTCTTGCATGCATCATGCATATGCACCCTGGAATATGTGCTCTAGCAATTGTTCTACCTTTCTTTCTTTCTCTGCGGGGGAGCAATTGTTGTACCCTTGGAGTAGCTAGTAGGTCTGATTACGCGTGTACCGATCTAGAGACGAGTAATCAGGGACTCATATTTTCCAGGATTTTGTTTTATAAATTACCTTCTCTTTGTTAGCATTTGCAATAATATGATGCCATCCATCTCTTGGGCGTGCAACCGCCAACCAAGATAGATCAACCATCACTAGTAGATCATCCGTGCTTCCAAACATCACTAGTAGAGAAACCGAGGACAAGTGTAGGTACAAGAAAGAAACTAGTAGAGCTGAGCTCAAGCATAAGGCTGATTTGTTACTTTCTGTCCACGATCCTATGAATACTCTCAATTCGGCACAAACAATGACTCCTCTCGTAAGATTGATCTTAGCAATAAAGCCCATTCTTTTAAGGCCATCCTCAAGCCCATTGCAACTCGTGACTCCACCATCAGATATGGCCCGTGGCAGACGAGCCCATCCTAGCCACGAGGAGTACATACACGACGCCGGCCGAGTCCGTCCGTCGCGCCCGAGAGCCACTTGCGTGCACGAGGGAACCTCCGCCTATGGCGTTTCTTCCTCGGCCGAACCAATGCGTTGCACAGCTAATGCTTTTTTTTTTAATATAAATCTCAAATATTATATTAGGTTTCTATTTAATTGGTAAATCCATTAAAATAATGGAAACATTATGCTGCATTCAAAGAAATATTTAGAAATTTCAAAATTTGTAAAGATTTTTTAATCTCAAGAACATTTCGAAACCCGTGAATATATTTTTTGAACCCGTGAACCTACTTTCTGTACAAATCTTCCACATTTTCTGAAACTCCGTGAACATTTTTTAAACTCATGAATTTTTTTTGAACTCCGTGAACATTATTTTGAACCAATGAAATTTTTAATTCATGAACGTACATCTTTTCGAACCCATGTACATCTTTTCGAACCCATGAACATTAAAAACAAAACCTAAATATCTTCTACAATATATATGAACATTTCTTCGAATGAAGACTATTTTAAAAATTCACGCTACTTGAAAAATGTTGATGAAAAAGTTAAAAAAATAGAAAACTGATAACATAAAAACAAAAATATAGAAATAGAAGATATAGGGAAACTAGAAAAAGAAATAAAAAATAACAACAAAAAAAGTCCATCCTACTTTATTGGGCCTGGCCCATGCTCGAAATCCTTTCGGCTGAGGTTCCCACGGCAAACCCTATTTGACGACCAGGTCGGAGCGCAATGCGCTCCGCACACCTGGTCGCCCCGCCCCGTTGCTTATGGGCCGGCCCATTACTGCACCTGCTTCTCTTTTTTTCGTTTTCTTCTGGTTGTTTCTTTTTTCTTTCTTATTTTTCCTGTTTCTTTTTCCTTTTTTTTTGGCTGTTTCTTTTTTCTTTTCTATTTTCTTTTTAGATATTATTTTAAGTTTAACTTTTTGAAAATATTCAAATTTAAAATGTTCAGATTTGAAAATTGTTCATATTTGAAAAAAATCAGATTTGAAAAATGTTCATATCTGAAAATTGTTCATATTTCAAAAATCATTCAAAAATAATTTCCGTTAATACAGTTTTTGTTCACTTGTTAAAAAATTGTTCAAAAATAATTTTCGTTCATAGACTTTTTTCGGTTCACTTTTAAGAATCGTTCAAAAAATATTGTCGTTCACCGTACTTTTCTGTTCACTTTTAAAATCGTTGAAAAATAGTTTCCGTTCACCGTGATTTTTCTGGTCATTTTTTAAAATCGTTCAAAAATAGTTTTCGTTCACCGGCCTTTTTCGTTCACTTTTAAAATCTTTCAAAAATAGGTTTCGTTCACCGCCATTTCCTGTTCATTTTTCGAAAATTGTTCAAAAATAATTTCTGTTCATAGTGTTTTTTTGGTTCACTTTTTAAAAATCATTCAAAAATAATTTTCGTTAACCGGCCTTTTCTGTTCACTTTTAAAATCGTTCAAAAATAGTTTTCGTTCACCGCTATTTTTCTGGTCATTTTGTAAAATCATTCAAAAATAGTTTTCGTCCACCGGACTTTTCCGTTCACTTTTAAAATCGTTCAAAAATAAGTTTCATTCACCGCCATTTGAAAGTGCATGTTGCCCCATGTGTGGTTTTGGTAATTAATGACAATCCTTATGGACTAATGTTTGCATTGAGATGTACTTATAGGTCTTGTCCATAGGAAAAGATTGGAGTTCATGTGTTGGACTCTAGAAGATTACTTGATGATCAATGCTCTATTCAAGGATTTATATGAAGAATGGTCATGTATAGAGTTGAGCTTATTGCAAGTGTGGCTTGGAAAACAAGATTGAGTGAACATTCATGTTTGTCTCCAAGCCATCATATATATCAAGAGAAGTTTACGAAATGCAAGTTCAATATGATCCATCTCGGAAAATATCATTTGTTTGAAGATTGCAATGGATACATGAAGAATGGATACATGAAGATGGAGCTTAGCCAGACTCTCCCATAATGGAGTATGTGGGAGTATCTGAAGAAGTCTTCATCAAGCATGTGCTAGCAAGCACAATCAACAAAGGTGTCCCAACTTGAGAGAGTCAAGATATTCACCATCTAACTCAAGTGGAATGCGCAAGACAAAAGGTATGATCTTGATAGTGTTTCTATTTTACCGGTCTCATGGTGTGCGTGGGAGACCGGGTTGTAGGGTAGACGTCGTACTATCAAGAGGGGCTCCCGAGTGAGTAACTTGATCGCATCTTTGTGGAGAGCTCAAAACTTTGCATACTTAGCATATCATCTTTCTTGGTTCTTATTTGGCTTTTATCCATGTGAGGATTTAGAGCTTGGTTCATCTCCATATCAAGCTCTAGTTCATCAAAAACAGATTTCATATGAATATCTTGTTGCGTTTTTTATGTTGGAGGTTTTACCGGTTCACCTTTTCTAAGAGAGGTCAAACTCTCTCCTTGTGGCTTCCTCCACATATGATGGACTATGATGTTTCTCTGCATAATCTTGAAGGGCTTTTCGTTGCGATTCTAACGAGACCAAGATCATCGAAATCGGAGTCCGGATGAAAAAGTTATTACAGTTTTCGTTTTGTTGTTTCTGTCAGTTTTCACAAAACCGGACATTCCGGGTTTGTTTTGCACCGGAATATCCGGCCCCCAAGTTTGCTCGAGCTAAAAACTGCTAAGGACCAGAACGCGAAGTGTTCTGGAGGGAGCCGGATATTTCCAACCGGAAATTTCTGATGTTTATCGGATTATCCGCTTGACCGGATTATCCGGTCCTAACTTGGACCGGAATATCCGGTCCCCTGACTCTCCAACGGGCAGATTTCTGGGAGGGGTATAAATACCCCTCCAATACCCCTCCACCTACCTCCTGCCAACTAGCTCTTCCAAGCACGAAATTTCCCCCTCTCTCACCTCTATTGTTGACCTTGTAAAGCTTGCCCCTCTCTCAATTCCTCCCATGATTCTTGCATATCTTTGAGGGAAAAGTGAGAGGAGATCTAGATCTACATTTCCACCAATCCATCTCACCTCTAAGTGAGGGTAACCTAATAGATCTTGATTTTGGAGTTCTTGGTGTTTCTCCTCCATTGTTCTTTCTTTCTTATTCCCCCATAAGCATTTGTTGCTTTGTTGGAATTTGAGAGTGAAGGACTTGAGCCCTTCTTGTGTTCTTGCCATTGCATTTTGTTGCATCGGTTTGCAGTGAAAATTTGTGAGCTTGTTACTCTTGGGTTGTTGGACCCTAGACGGTTCGTGGTGCTTGGGAGCTCCCAATCCTTTTGTGGGTTGTGCCTCAAGTTTGTTGTAAGGGCACCAGATTCCGTCTTGAAGGATTCCGATAGTGGAAGGTGAACCGAGCTTTTGTGCGAGGTTCATCGGAGAATAGGGTGAGGCCATTTGTGGCGCTTGAGTTTGAAACTCACACCCCTCCAACGAGACGTACTCCCCTCAAAAGGAGGAACTCCGGAATACATCATCGTCTCCGCGTCCCTCGGTTATTTCTATACCCGGCACTTTACTTATGCACTTTACATTGTGATAGCCTTCGTGCTCGAAGTCTTATATCTTACTATCACCTTGTTACTTATCTTGCTTAGCATAAGTTGTTGGTGAACATAGTTGAGCCTAGAATATTTAGTTTGTGTGCTTGATAATTTAAACACCTAGTTTTATTTCGCATTTATCAAGCCTAAACCGGCAAAGTTTTAATCGCCTATTCACCCCCCTCTAGGCGACATCGTTGTCCTTTCACCATTTCCTGTTCATTTTTCGAAAATCATTCAAAAATAATTTCCGTTCATAGAGTTTTTTGGTTCACTTTTTAAAAATCGTTCAAAAATAATTTTCGTTCATAGACTTTTTCCTGTTCACTTTTAAAAATCGTTCAAAAAATATTTCCGTTCACCGGCCTTTTCTGTTCACTTTTAAAATCGTTCAAAAATAGTTTCCGTTCACCGCTATTTTTTTGGTCATTTTTTTTAAATCATTCAAAAATAGTTTTCGTTCATCGGCCTTTTCCGTTCACTTTTAAAATCATTCAAAAATAGGTTTCGTTCACCGCCATTTCCTGTTCATTTTTTGAAAATCGTTCAAAAATAGCTTTTGTTCACCGGCCTTTTATGTTCACTTTTAAAATCGTTCAAAAATAGTTTCCGTTCACCATCATTTTCTGTTCATTTTTAAAAACGTTTAAAAATAGTTTTTGTTTGCCGCCATTTTCTGTTCACTTTTCAAAACCGTTCAAATGAAGTTAATGTTCTAATTGAAAAAGTTCAATTGAAATATATGTTCTTATTCTTGAACGGCATGGGACAGCAGCAGTGCATCGACCATTGCAGAAAGTTTTAATCGCCTATTCACCCCCCCCCCCCCCCTCTAGGCGACATCGTTGTCCTTTCACCATTTCCTGTTCATTTTTCAAAAATCGTTCAAAAATAATTTCCGTTCATAGAGTTTTTTGGTTCACTTTTAAAAATCGTTTAAAAATAATTTCCGTTCATAGACTTTTTCCTGTTCACTTTTAAAAATCGTTCAAAAAATATTTTCGTTCACCGGCCTTTTCTGTTCACTTTTAAAATCGTTCAAAAATAGTTTCCGTTCACCGCTATTTTTCTGGTCATTTTTTAAAATCGTTCAAAAATAGTTTTCGTTCACCGGCCTTTTCCGTTCACTTTTAAAATCGTTCAAAAATAGGTTTCGTTCACCGCCATTTCCTGTTCATTTTTTAAAATCGTTCAAAAATAGCTTTTGTTCACCGGCCTTTTATGTTCACTTTTAAAATCGTTCAAAAATATTTTCCGTTCACCGTCATTTTCTGTTCATTTTTTAAAACGTTTAAAAATAGTTTTTTTGCCGCCATTTTCTGTTCACTTTTCAAAACCGTTCAAATGAAGTTAATGTTCTAATTGAAAAAGTTCAATTGAAATATATGTTCTTATTCTTGAACGGCGCGGGACAGCAGCAGTGCATCGACCATTGCGGAGTTAACCGCGGCGAGCGGCGGCGACATCGGTAGGAGAAAACACGTGCACTGAGCGGAGTGTAAACACGTTCAAACATACAGTACAAAATATGCTCATACATGACCGTCCAAACGAAAAAATTACAACACAAAAGTTGTGCGAAACATTGAGATTAACGTCGTCGTCAAAAGATATTTCAAACGGTCAGCCGAGTATGACGAATTTGATAAAATTTGTCTAAAAAATTCTAAACATCGATTCAAAATTGAGAAATTACAGTCGATGAAACTCGAAACCGAGTACGGGATTGGAACCTACACGTGGACATGCATAATTTCCATGCACATTATATTTTAAATTGAAATGTATTTGTGTAAATATATATGCATTTTTAAACTATGTCCCAAAAATAAAAGGACGGGAGCTATCCTGTACCGTCGTGGTGCATGCATTATTACGGGAGATCGAAAAGACCGGGCGAGTGGCGACGTCCAGGTCGTCAACACGGCTCCTCCTCCATTGTTTCCGAGCGAGATACGTAAGATCGATCAGGTAACGCGCGAAACTGTATGAGAAACAGTCAAAGATGCGAAGCGGTACGAGGAACGTGCGAAGCCAGATGTGGGCCGGCCCAATAGCGCTCAGGGTATGCGGAGGTTGTTTTCCTACAACCAGGTCGTGGAGTAGAGCTCCCTTCCTAGTGCACGTTTATCGTTGCACCCTACTTGCTCCTGACCTCCCTAGCGGCTTGTTTTTTTTTTTTGAAATGGGGGAGAATCCTGAATCCCTGGACTCTGCATCCAGTGATGCACACAACCTCTATTACGAATTTCCGAAGTATTAAATGTTTTACATCTCAGCAATCACATAAAGTTGAGCCAAGCAGCCAACGGCCAAAAACAAACATAAATCAAAAGCAAAGTAGGTCATGTCTCCCTGGCAAACATAAAGCTTTTTTCCGAGATGGGGAAGAATCCCCAGACGCCCCGGCGGCTAGCTATGTGTTTTCTCGAATACAATTGTTGTATTATGAAGAGGAATAGAGAATCGTTTCCTATTTTTAGGATCAAGAAGCAAAAGCAAAGAAGGTCATGTCTGCTTCATTGTTGGCTGAAGGGGTAGAAGGACATGCCGAAGAACAAGTCACGTGGGGAAGAAACATTGAATGAAATGGGGATCAACCCACTTTACCTCGTACACAGTATGATGGTTGTTGTCCATATGAATCCAACTCTAGACAACAAATGCTTCAGTGTCAATGCCTAGCGCAACAACCAAAAAGGACGATGTTGAACACTTTAATTATGATCCAGGAGAAGGAAGCCCATTGCAAGCTATGCTATCAATAATCAAGATTCAATTCAGAGAGTATATTGGCAAAGGTCAGGGACGGACCCGGGGGCACGCTGGGGCCATGGCTCCCCCATGCTGTGTTTTTTTGCAAAACACCCCTTTAAATTTTAGGATCTGACCCCCAAATTTAAGCAAATTTAACTATATGGCCCCCTCCAAGTTATTTAGTGTGCAATTGGTCTCCCTTGAGTAGTATTCCTAGCTCCGTCCCTGCCAAAGGTCCATGCCAACCTCGTACAAATGTTTCCCAATCGGATAAATGTCAGATAGAAATATCCACTTCACTCTTAGTTGGTTTGATAAGTACAGTTTGATGCCATATCCGCTCGGCGGGCTGCCTCTCTCAATCTAGGACGACGGGGTGGCGCTGCTCGCGAGGGCGCTCGCGGCGGCTACCTCGCCCCTCGCAAAACACGCGCGCGGCCACCGAACACGCCGGATGAAGACTGGGACAAGGAGCTGGCGCGTCGAGCGGCGGCCACCGTAGACAGGAGAGGATGCGCGTCAGTGCGGAGGCTACGCAGAAAGAGATCGACCTGCTGCGAGCGTCGATGGCGTACGCAGCTGTCGGCGGCGCAAGTCAAGGGAGCACAAACGCGGCGGGTGGCGCATCGCCGTCGAACCCAGCGTTCTTTGATGGCGGTGGCGTCACCCCGCATTCCGTGGTACGGGCCTCGACATTCTGTAAAAGCAGCAGCCACACCGATTCTCGCTGACCGTCGGCGTCGGCGTCCCCATCGATCTCAACCAGGCGTTCACCGACTCGTCGGCTCTTCAGAGAGACCGGCGTCGCCAGCGTGTCGATGTGAGCGCCGGCAATGCCTGTTTGGCGCGGACGACGATGGTACCGGCTACTCCGATGCCCAAATGTTCGACAGAATGCCAATCGACGTCGACCACGACATGGTATGAAATCTACGACCTTTACCGCCATGATCATTGTGCTCAATACATGAAACCGATGTGCGCGTTGTTGATTGCAATAGATCGAAGTCTCGGAAGTGTTGCATGGCATGAACCGTGAGGGGACGGCGCCGTCCGTCGGCGAGCCAGATGTGGAGGCAGATGGTACGGTGAGGAGGAAGATGGCGACGGTGAAGAGGAAGATGGTGATGGAGAGGAGAAAGATGGCGACGGAGAGGAGGACATGGAGGGCGTCGGCGAGTACATGGAGGTTGGCGATGAGGATGTGGAGGGCGGCGGCGAGGTGTGGAGGCCCCGAAGGTCCAGAAGACGAGGAAGAAGGGCATAAAAGGCAAGCGGTGGAAGACCAAGGAGGACGAGTGCCTTTGCGACGCATGGAAGCTTGTCACGAACGACTTCATCGTCGGCTCCAACCAAACCTACGGTCGGTATTGGAAGAGGTCGAAGAACAATTCCATGAGACGATGTGGTATGATGACTATGCCGGGCTGGGAAGATGCCGAAACGCAAGAGGAGGCGGACGAGCCGTGCTGACGATCAACTGAATTGCGATCGAGGTTCTGTAATATGATCACCGGACAAGGGGTGATGCTTTTGGGTTGTGATGCTTTTGGGTGTGTGAACTTGATGATCGACGCTATTTGAACTAGGTCGTCCCGCCATTTATTTGAATTTGTGATCTCGGAGCGTCTACTGGGAGCGACCGGTGGGGCGTGGCCCTCCCAATAGACGGCAACGCTTGTCGGCGCGCCCAATAGCGCATGTCCGGTAACTTTGCCGGACGCTCTATTGGGCGCGCCGGTGGAGATGCTCTTATTGTAGCAAAGCTTGGCCTATGGGATCTTTTCAATATTTGTTTTGCTGGCTACGCCACTGCTTGCAGTTCTGATTCAGACTGTTTTGTACTATGTTCCATGGTGAGTATAGTTTACTACTACTAGAACAAAACTTCAGAAGATGCTTGGGCAGAATAAATATCAGCCTCGGATGTGGCTGGACCGCTCCGACAGCAACCTCTGTTGAGTTTTGATTAGGGTTTGGGTAGGTCAACATGCCCACCGTTGATCTCTTTATATATCACGACAGGTACAATACAATTACATGTACAATACGGTACAACACCGTATATCGACTCTAATACTTCCCCTCAATCTAAACTAGTACATACAAGGTTTAGATTGGTTCTAAATCGGTCTAACATATGTTGTGTGGCTGGCTTGGTAAATATATCAGCCACTGATCATTAGAAGAGATAAACCTCACCTCCAAAGCACCATCGGCAACTTGCTCACGCACAAAATGGAAATCTATCTCAATGTGCTTGGTGCGAGCGTGAAACACCGGATTTGCTGTTAGGTAAGTTGCCCCCAGGTTATCACACCACAAAATGGGTGTGCGCTGCCGAGTAACTCCAAGCTCTTGGAGCAATGTATCAATCCACATAGCTTCTGCAGCACCATTAGCCAAAGCCTTGTACTCTGCCTCTGTACAGGATCGAGAGACGGTAGGCTGCTTTTTCGAGCTCCACGACACAAGATTAGAGCCAACAAAGATCGCAAAACCTCCAGTGGAGCGACGATCATCTGGACATCCTGCCCAATCGGCGTCAGTGAAGATGCTGATA
This sequence comes from Poa pratensis, assembly GCA_947311845.1. Taxonomy (NCBI): domain Eukaryota; kingdom Viridiplantae; phylum Streptophyta; class Magnoliopsida; order Poales; family Poaceae; genus Poa; species Poa pratensis. The sequence goes on along the minus strand of CAMZMU010000076.1, from coordinate 30,418,179 downwards.
CCCACAGAAGGAGACTTGTGGATAGTTAACCCAGTTTCCAGGGTTCCTTTCACATAGCGCAGGATGTGCTTAACTGCTTCCCAGTGCACCGCAGTGGGCTGAGAGAGAAACTGACACACCTTGTTGACAGCAAAGGAAATATTCGGGCGTTGATGGCGTGTAGTTGACGGGAAAAATGTTCTGCGGAAGCTTCGTATCTTCCCCTGCAACGCGCCAGAAAGCACTCTTGATGGCCCTTCACGTAGTTACCTGCGTGAAAAGTAAATGGGTTAGGTTGAGACTCCAAGTGCAGAGTGTGTAGTAAGTGGAAGACGTGTTTTCCCCACGAGGGTGACTCGAGGGTTTAATATCGAACTCTCGGGGAATCAGTAGTGAAGATTTATCTTTCCTATCCTTCTTTTGGTTACCTACAAAACAAAGTAAATGTTTTGGTCCTCAACCTCACCTAGTGGTTGTCAAGCACAAGGTGTGAGAATGATATCAAGATAATATGCAATGCAAACAAGAAATAAATATGCAATGGTGGTAAATAAATATGCAAGGATGGTGGTAGCAATGATAAATGATATTTTTGGGTTTTATATGATGAATGCAAGATGTAAAAGTGTTTTTGTATTTTCGGATTTTTAAATGGCAGAAAATGGAAAAGTGGTAAAAGTGGTTGGAAAGGTGTTTCTTATGATTAAAAATGGACCGGGGTTCATGGTTTCACAAATGCACTCTCTCTTTAATAAAGTGGTAGACAATGGAACACTAGAGTTGACATATGAGATTGCAACACAACAGTTTAATGACAAGTTATAATTATATGGGCATCACGTCCTAACATAGAGACCTTTTGGTTATTAGTCTCTCTTATACTCCACCAAGATGCGAACTAAATCATAACACCTCAGTAATTAAGATAACTCAGAGTATAGCAATAAGTATCATGACATGAAGTTAAAATAAGAACATGCTAGATCTAGTCATGGAGTAGTGGCAATGGTCACACCCACATCTCCGGTAGCATGGTATTTCTTTTTATCCCTAGTGAGGCAACAAAGTAAGGTAAAATACCCAAGTGGATCGCAGAACTTTCTCTCACGTTCACTGCACTAGCCACCCCCCGTTACTCCAACTAATGCACACGTTCCCCCTCACACGCTCTCATAAACATGCTTGATCATGACAAGTAAATAAGAACGGGGTACATAATATGCATCTACTTTCATAACTGAAACAAAACCATTGCAATCTCAAACATATATTAACTCATAAAAAGATCCACCACAAAGGTATTACATAGATGACCGTAATCATGTTCAGCAGCTCATACGGTACTAATTAGTGAAGCTCGAGAGAGAGAGATACATAAGTTACTTCCACAAACCCATAGTCCAGAGGTGGACTACTCCCTCTTCATCATGGAGACGGTGGAGAAGTCGTTGGAGAAGATGGAGACCACGCCGGCAGCGCCCCGCCGGAGTTTTCCCCCTCCAATCTGCAGCTCCAGGTCTCTGTTTCGGTGTTTCTGTGTTTCTGCGGCGCTCCTTCCAGAGAACGTCGGGGACTATTTTTATAGGCGTTTTTAGGTCAAAACGGAGTCGGTGGAGGAAAGATCGACGGCAACGGAGCTCGAGGCCCAAAGGGGGGTCCCACGCGGCCAGGTACAGGGCCGCGTGGGCCCACCTCTTTTGGCCCTCGGGCTCCGCTTGTTTGCTTCCTTCGCTCCCAAGTTTTCTTCCTTCCAAAATGACGCTCGTAAATTTCCAGGTCATTTGGACGTCGTTTGGGTCCCTGAAACATTAAAATATAGAAATAGGGTTTTCTGCCTGCGCAGGGTTAATTCCATAAAAAATAGGAAACATATCAAATATTCCCAAAATCATTATAAAACAGTGATATAACCCTTATATGATGCAAATATGACTGGAATATAAGTAAAATAATGCAAAGTTCATGTATGCATTTTACATGCATCAACATCCCCAAGCTTAACCTATACTCGTCCTCGAGTATGAAGGTGATAAAACTAACATGGACTTTGCAATTTAATACTATCAATGGATATCAAAGATGATTACTATTGCTACATAGAGTCAAATGATTCATTCTTAAAAGGAGTAGCAATATGCAAGATAGTTTATGAAGTGATATCAAGTATTCAATGCAAGGATGTTCAATGATAATTCACAAAGTGTAACATAAGAGAAGAAGTACTATGGACCACATGTATGCATAATAATAAGTAAGAACATCCTACAATGGTCATAGAGTATTGATGAAAATCTGAATATAAAAGGTGGACACTTTGGAAAGATATATATATGAGTAGAGGTAAAGCATGAATAAATTTCATCTAACTTCTGAACTTCTCTACTTAAGTCAATGATTGTAATATGGTAATCCTTGGTGTCAAGCTCTCATTCCCCTATCATAGCATCTTGAATGATTAAGTTTAAAGTGAAAGCAATACGAGTAGTGTGCTTGACAAAGTACAGGTTGAAAGTCTCATGCCCCTTGAATACAAGTACCTACTCCATGTGTTACTCAACTTGGAAAACAAAGCAAGTTCAAGTTAAATATCATTGTAAGTAATAATAGTATCATTAAGAGCGTCAACTGGGGTACCTCTTGTCCCAGGATATGGAACAAGCCCATATCAAAATGACAAGACAAACAAACACAATGAACAATCTCAACACCCTTTTTATTTACCATTAGATAGCTTTTTATTGTAAGGTGTATCACAGAAGGTTCACCATAGCATGTAAGTAAATTTCCACCATGAATGATGCATGGCTTAGATTAGCGGCCCAGGCGTCTCTCTAACCATTTATACAAACTCATTTAAACTCACTTCATTTCCCATTTATTTCACCCATGGTAAGCATCCATAAACAAAAGTACATGATATCAACTAAATGAGATGAAGTGCAATGTTGAAAGCTTGCCATGTGACAGCACATATGAGCTAACTCTCAACCAAAGACATTTGTCAAGTCCACAACATCATAATTTTAATCACAATGGGTCATATTTTATTTATGCAATGAAAGTAAAGTGTGCATCAAGTTCGAGAGAGCTATATAACCAACTTTTCCCACAACAATTAACAACATAAGCATTTTCATTCAGAGGTATAGATAACACAAATATCATGATAAACATACTCGGAATAGCATAAAGCTAATAGGTAGATATGGTGGACTCACTGGAAAAACTTTGGTTGAAGGTGTTGGAAACAAGTTTTTGCTTGTTGGAATTTTTGGGCTAGCAAGAGGGAGAAAGTTGACCATCTAAATGCATGCATGAGTGTCCATAGAACTAACTAATCCATGTTAAAACAAGGTAGAATAACATTTAGCATCAAAACATGAATAAAAGATAGCTCTTGATAAAATATTTGCAAATTATTACTCATTAACAAGCTCATGAATCATGCAATTATATGTATCTTTTAAAATTAACTCAACATCCCTTTTCCCAATCTTATAATAGCATCCAACATAATTCAACCCAAATTTCCAGTAGCTCTCTCATATATAAATGATAGTGTGGTGGTCTCACAAAATAAAAATCTAACCTAAACAAACAAAAAGACGCTCCAAGTTTATGCGATAAAGTGTTTCGATCGAAAAACAGAAGTTAGACGTGTGCAAACCGAGAGTGTGTAGGTCCAGTGGGGTTGTCTTCACATCCCCAAGCTTATGGTCTTCACCATCCTTGGATAGCTCTTGGTGCATCTCCTCTAATCCCTGTGAAAAAACTTCAAAACACCGTTTCTCCCATTTCTTTTTCTGTGGGGCACATTAGTAGTGATAAACAAATAGATTTCTTGCTGCATATAATCCTTAGACAAAAATTCATATGAATGTCCAGAAATGTATAATGTTGTATGCCTACTCATAAACTCAATTGGATCAAAAAGATTCATGTTAAAAGTTCTAAGCATGCATCAAACAAAATGGGACAGAATCTGTCCAGAAAAACAGCAGCAGCTAAACGTATTTTTCTACCCTACTTAACTTTGTCGGAAAATTCCGAAAAATTCATGCATACAGAGGATGAAAAGTTGCTACTACAGTTTAAATATGAGCTCATTCGGAGTTACAGAATAAGAATTAAAAATCATACCGTGCACAGATTCGTGCAGGAATAATATCTCCGAACGCTATAAGCAACTTTTCACACCAAAATGAGTAAAACTTGGCACTTTATTAAAAATTCCAGAAACTAAACTAAACACTAAGTCTCTTGTTACAGCAAGAGGACACAAAGAAAATCACAAATAAAAACAACCGGGTTGCCTCCCGTAAAGCGCTTTCTTTATAGCCATATAGCTAGGCTTCTTACTTGATGTTTATTGTGGACGAAGCTCATGAGGGAGCTTGAACGATGGTGTGTCCCTCTTCCTTGGGAAGTGTTCCATGCACTTCTTGTGTGGAAACTGAAACTTCACATTCCCTTCTTTTGAATCAATGATAGCACCTGTAGTACGAAGAAAAGGTCTTCCAAGAATAATTGGACTAGAGGTTTTATTCCCCATATCCATGATTAGAAAATCAACAGGCACAAATGTCATATGTAACTCTACCATAACATCACTTACTTTTCCTAAAGCATGTTTAATGGAATCATCAGCAAGTGCAAGTTCAATAGAGCATTTTTCAAGATTTTTCAATTCAAGTACTTCATATAGTTCTTTAGATAAAACAGAGACACTAGATCCTAGATCAAGTATAGCATGGTGTGTCTCTTTTCCAATGGTTACTAGGACTTTGGGAATCCATACATCCCCAAGCTTAGGTGGTATCATAGCCTCTTGGTTGTACCTAGCAATCTTTTCTTTTAACACATGATTAGCAATATAAGAACCAAAACCAGCTTGGTTAAGTTATGAAGGATCACTTGCAAATTTTTGTAAGATAGATATTAATTCATGCAAGCTACAATTCTCTAAGTCAAGCAATGGTTCCTTTACTTCACTAAGCATTTTAACTTCTTCAACTTTCTTCTTTCACACCATAATAGTTTCCTTAGCAATTCTCTCTTGCTCATGAATATGTTCCCAAGATTTATTTATAACCTCTTGACAATATTTAATTGTTTCCTCATGTTTTTGAGCTATAATGGTGTTCTTTAATGAGGAAACTTCCTTAGTGAGCTGATCTACCCTTTCAAACAAAGAGTCTTGTTTTTCAAACTTAGATATAAATTCCTTATTAAGCTCCTTTTGAGTAGATATAAATGATCTAATGGTGTTTTCCAAATCACTAGAAACATTACTACTAGTATATTTGTTTGGCACATATGGGGGTTTATTATAAGAGTTATAATTGTTGTTACCATACCCATTATTACCATAGTTCCTAATGAAGTTGACATCAATATTTTCAGGATTATTACCAACTAGTTCTTGCAAAGGCACATTTTCAATATTTTGTTTATTAATGAAAGCAAGAATAGTATCCATTTTAGATGACAAATCATTTGTTTCTTCTATGGAGTTCACTTTCTTAGAAGGATTAGGTGCTCTATCAGTATGCCATTGACTATAGTTTTGCAAAATACTTTCCAATATGTTCTTAGCTTCTACTATAGTTTTTCCCATAAAAGCACCTCCAGCAGCAGAATCAAGAATATTTCTAGACATGTAATTTAGACCATTGTAAAAAGAGTGTAATATGGTCCATTCGTTGACCCCATGTGATGGACAAGTTCTAAGCATAAGTTTAATCCTATCCCAAGCCATAGCAACATGTTCGTTTTCATTTTGCCTAAAAGAAAGAATGTTGTTTCTATTTTGCAAAATTTTAACAGGGGATAGTATTTCTTAATGAAAGCTTCTTTTAAATCATCCCAAGTTTTAATGCTATCAATAGGTAATGAATGCAGCCACTCTTTAGCTTTTCCTCTAAGTGAGAAAGGAAATAACTTCAGTTTTAGAATATCACTTTCCACATTTTTAAATTTCTGCATGTCACATATTTCAACAAAATCATGAAGATGCATAGAGGCATCCTCCATAGCACTACCGCCAAATTGTTCCCTAGTTATCAAGTTCAACAAACTAGGACTTACTTCATAACTCTCAGCATTTATCTTAGGTGTGGCAATGGGCCTAGCAATAAATTGATCATTTGGAGTGTTTGTGTAATCACACAACTTAGTTCTTTCTCCCATTTTAGCAAGTTTTTATGTGTTTTTTAATTTTTTATGCAAAACTGAAAATAAATATGCAAGACAATGACAAAACAAGATAAATTGCTTTGAAGGTAAAGATGGATAAGATGATGCTCACGTAGGTGCAACCTCCCCAAGCTTAGGTGTTAGCACAAGTTGGTGATGAAGTTGACTTGGTGAGATATCCTTGGATAAACCGGCACCAGAAAACAGAGCTAGTGCAGGGACCCTTGGATAAACCTTTCAGCAATGATTCCCCGGCAACGGCGCCAGAAAACAGTCTTGATGGCGTGTAGTTGACGGGAAAAATATTCTGCAGGAAGCTTCGTATCTTCCCCTGCAACGCGCCAGAAAGCACTCTTGATGGCCCTTCACGTAGTTACCTGCGTGAAAAGTAAATGGGTTAGGTTGAGACTCCAAGTGCAGAGTGTGTAGTAAGTGGAAGACGTGTTTTCCCCACGAGGGGTGACTCGAGGGTTTAATATCGAACTCTCGGGGAATCAGTAGTGAAGATTTATCTTTCCTATCCTTCTTTTGGTTACCTACAAAACAAAGTAAATGTTTTGGTCCTCAACCTCACCTAGTGGTTGTCAAGCACAAGGTGTGAGAATGATATCAAGATAATATGCAATGCAAACAAGAAATAAATATGCAATGGTGGTAAATAAATATGCAAGGATGGTGGTAGCAATGATAAATGATATTTTTGGGTTTTATATGATGAATGCAAGATGTAAAAGTGTTTTTGTATTTTCGGATTTTTAAATGGCAGAAAATGGAAAAGTGGTAAAAGTTGGTTGGAAAGGTGTTTCTTATGATTAAAAATGGACCGGGGTTCATGGTTTCACAAATGCACTCTCTCTTTAATAAAGTGGTAGACAATGGAACACTAGAGTTGACATATGAGATTGCAACACAACAGTTTAATGACAAGTTATAATTATATGGGCATCACGTCCTAACATAGAGACCTTTTGGTTATTAGTCTCTCTTATACTCCACCAAGATGCGAACTAAATCATAACACCTCAGTAATTAAGATAACTCAGAGTATAGCAATAAGTATCATGACATGAAGTTAAAATAAGAACATGCTAGATCTAGTCATGGAGGAGTGGCAATGGTCACACCCACATCTCCGGTAGCATGGTATTTCTTTTTATCCCTAGTGAGGCAACAAAGTAAGGTAAAAACCCAAGTGGATCGCAGAACTTTCTCTCACGTTCACTGCACTAGCCACCCCCCTTACTCCAACTAATGCACACGTTCCCCCTCACGCGCTCTCATAAACATGCTTGATCATGACAAGTAAATAAGAACGGGGTACATAATATGCATCTACTTTCATAACTGAAACAAAACCATTGCAATCTCAAACATATATTAACTCATAAAAAGATCCACCACAAAGGTATTACATAGATGACCGTAATCATGTTCAGCAGCTCATACGGTACTAATTAGTGAAGCTCGAGAGGAGAGATACATAAGTTACTTCCACAAACCCATAGTCCAGAGGTGGACTACTCCCTCTTCATCATGGAGACGGTGGAGAAGTCGTTGGAGAAGATGGAGACCACGCCGGCAGCGCCCCGCCGGAGTTTTCCCCCTCCAATCTGCAGCTCCAGGTCTCTGTTTCGGTGTTTCTGTGTTTCTGCGGCGCTCCTTCCAGAGAACGTCGGGGGACTATTTTTATAGGCGTTTTTAGGTCAAAACGGAGTCGGTGGAGGAAAGATCGACGGCAACGGAGCTCGAGGCCCAAGGAGGGGTCCCACGGGCCAGGTACAGGGGCCGCGTGGGCCCACCTCTTTTGGCCCTCGGGCTCCGCTTGTTCGCTTCCTTCGCCCCCAAGTCTTCTTCCTTCCAAATATGACGCTCGTAAATTTGCAGGTGATTTGGACGTCGTTTGGGTCCCTGAAACATTAAAATATAGAAATAGGGTTTTCTGCCTGCGCAGGGTTAATTCCATAAAAAATAGGAAACATATCAAATATTCCCAAAATCATTATAAAACAGTGATATAACCCTTATATGATGCAAATATGACTGGAATATATGTAAAAATAATGCAAAATCCATGTATGCATTTTACATGCATCAGGCGTGTGAGAGTCAAGTACTGTAAACCACCAACAATGCTGCGGTATCGGAATGAGTCTTCTGAGTGGTGGACCAGTATTGCGAGCGAGCCGTTCTGAGGGGTACAATGGAGTTGAAGTGGGCTTGCAGTTCTCCATGCTGACACGATGAAGAAGATCAAGTGCATACTTACGTTGAGTCAATGTCATGCCCCCAGAAATGTAAGCTGCTTCAAGTCCAAGAAAATATTTCAACACTCCAAGATCCTTGATGGAAAAGTGTCAGAGAGAGTGCACCAAACGCTCCACAGCAACAGGACTCGAACCAGCAATGACAATATCATCAACATAGACCAGCATGTAAATGTGAACTCCTCCATGAGAGAAGATGAACAAGGAGGTATCGGCCTTGGAAGGAAATCCACGTCCTAGGCTCGTGAGAAAAGTCCACAGCCTAGACGTGAGCGGGAGTGTCAGAAATATAATATATGCATTGCACAGCCCTTTCCCATCAGTTCGGACTTTTGGGACAATTGGTTAGTGCATCAATTTAATATGTTGATGTATGTGTCGTGATTGGCGAGCTATCTTATTCCCCTTTCCCCATGATCTGATATCAAAGCGCGGCGCTACAAGTATCACGACTCAAATCTGTTTGAAGCTGACGGCCGAATGCTTGTTGTTACGTGGACGAAATGGAAAATACATCTTTTCGTCTGAAGATAGTAGGAATAGTGGCAGGTTGTGTCCAAATAGGCAGGTGTACATCAACTTGATGTAAGAAGAAAAGAAGGGCCGAACGTTAAAGAGAAGCGAAGATCATATTCCTCGAGTGGTCGCATGAAGAAAAGATAAGATGCGTTAGCCCCACGGCGTGATTGTGCTGCAATGTGAGCCTGATTGTGTTGCAGTTAGCATCGGCTTTCATCGTCAGTGTGACATGGAAAGGGGGAGTGGAGAACATGGACATGTGAGTGAAGAGAAACAGAACCGGTTCCATCAATTTCATTTACCATAATGCGGGAAATATAACATTATTCAGAGTGCACTGGCACTGAAGGCACAGCCCCAAAAACAGACAGATTGCTAAAAAAAGACCTTGCCTACGCGAAGGAATCGAAGTACAAATTTGACATTTGCAGAAATTAACCATCACCACCACCCTCGATCGAGAGAGTCGAGGACGTAATCACCATTGCCGTATGTAGGAAGGTAGGTATGTCTTTTTTTTGTTTGGTTTCTCAGAGGAGGAGCGTTGTCTCTGCGATCATGGAGGTGACGACGTAGGGGTCCATGTTTGAGGCCGGCCTGCGGTCCTCGAAGTAGCCCTTGCCTTCCTTCTCCGTGTCGCGGCCCACGCGGATGGACGCGCCGCGGTTCGCAACGCCCTGCAAGCCAAGCCAAACCAAATTATTTGTCAGTATCACCGTCACGAAGGACTAGGGAGCATGTACTACGATGGAGAGCTCGACGTACCCATTTGAAGGTGTTGATGTCGGCGGTCTCGTGGTGGCCGTGAGGCGGCGCTCGTTGCCCTCGCCGTAGGCGGCGATGTGCTCCTTGTGCCTCTTGCCCAGCTTGTCGATCGCCGTCTTGATCAGCTCGTACCCGCCGGCCTCGCGCATCGACTTGGTGCTGTAGTTGCAGTGGGCGCCGGCGCCGTTCCAGTCGCCGGGGATCGGCTTCGGGTCTAGGGACAGCACCACTCCGGCAACCTCCGTGATCCTCTGTTATAAATCAGCATCAAATCAGAGTCTGTCAGTCAGTTGCACCTCGGGTGAGATCGAATCGAATCGAACATATTCGGATGACACTGACCTCGAGGATGTATCGGGCCACCCAGAGCTGGTCGGAGGCGGCGATCCCCACGGAGGGGCCAACTTGGAACTCCCACTGTCACACAAGAATCAGGTTCACGTCAGCATCATTCATACAGATTCACAGCAAGTGTTTGTTTCTGACCAAGTTGCTGCAAGAGAGGGTTTATCTACTGTGGTAGTACCTGGCCGGGCATGACCTCCCCGTTGATGCCGCTGATGTTGATCCCGGCGTAGAGGCAGGCCTTGTAGTGGGCGTCCACGATGTCACGGCCGAACGCCTTGTCCGCACCGGCGGCGCAGTAGTACGGGCCCTGAGGGCCAGGGTAGCCTCCGACGGGCCAGCCAAGGGCCAGTTCACGTCCTTCTGAAGGAGGGTGTACTCCTGCTCAATACCGTACCTGTTTTTTTTTTTTTTTTGGATTCAGAGATAAGCCTAGTGAGCACGATTGTGAACAGATAAGGTGGAAAAGTGGACACAAAGGTTCCAAATTCGGTGGTCCTCTCCAACACTTTCCTGGTAGCTTATCTTTTACATATTTGCTACTATATCAGTAATTCAAGGAACTGAATTTACCCTTTTTAATCGTTATTTTTAACTGTTTCATTGGACATAATCATCCATGCTTGTACCTTTCATTGTGTGGTACTAGTCTATATACTTTCAGTATTTGTTTTATAATTTTATGTTGTGTATATGTTTGTAACAAGAACATGACTGAAAGACTGCACAAAATGAAAAACTTGCAATCTGGGCAGAAGTATCCGTACCATGTCACTTCAGCTGCAACCTTAGGGTCGTTGAAGATCCTGGCAGCATTGTGCCTCTTGTTAGTGGGGATTGGCACACCTTGTGGTGTGTAGCAGTCGCACATAACCTACAAGGAATTTAAATAGAGAAAATTAGCAAGCCAGTAGTTTAGCGCAAATACAATAGAAACTTGGGCTCTGCATTGGCAGAATTGTTTTTTCTTTAATCAAAGATTTATGTGTCGTGTTTGTCAAACAGTTGACCTATCATTGTGAAAGGCCAACTGTCTAGTTTTTTTTAAATAGCACTGCTATAGAGTACTAAGAAGTTGGATTTCTCTAAACCGTGAGCTATGGCCAAGTACTAGTAGGTCAACTTGTGGACTTTTGTGGTGTTTATACAACAGGGCACTAACACCTGGTTGCTTTTTCCACCATACCAATATTCAGAGTTACAAACAAAAATACTAAGGTCCAGATATTAGTAAAACCGTTGAAGAATCTATGTTCTTACCAAGGTTTAAAGTAACAAAAAAGATAGTATTATACTGACTACTTTTTTCAAAGTACAAGTTCTGTCCTTTCCTACCCTCTTTACATTAGGCCATCCTATATCCATCAATCCATGGTGCATAACAAGCTGGGTGTGAAACATGAAAGATAAAAGGCAGAGGAGCTTACAAGGATGTGGTCACCCCTCCTGAACGGGTCCTTGAAGATGGCTTGAGGCTTAAGAGTCAAACAGATAGAACAGCATGTAAGTAAGCAAACAAGGTGGAGAGTAGAAGATAGATAAAACCATTAGAAGCGGCGGTGGAATCGAGGTCGTACTAGAGGATGACTTCGCTGTCCTCTCCGGGAGCCTGGCCGGTGCTGGAGCCGTCGTAGTTCCACTTGGGCAGCTGTTTCGCGTCGGTGATGGGGCCTTCCACTGTCTGCTCGATCAAAAAAAACATATCAGTCGGATGGAGAGAAATCAGTTATGAGATTTTCAGAAAGTGAATGGCGTAGATGAAAAGTACTCACCCTTGCTTTGCTCCTGATGTCAATACCAGACCCTCCAACCCTGAACACAGGAAGAAAAAAAAGCTCAGAGATAGTACATAAGAGATCACGCAGATTAATCTTGATAGAAAAACTCGAGTCTTGGGCTTGTAGCAGAATCCAGAAAGCGACTAGGTGCAAACGACGAGCTATCAGGAGCTCGAAGAACATGTATGTAGAATGTAAATAGTATAATCTTGAATCTTTGGTAGAAAACGGCACTGTGGCAGCAGTAGTTCTGTCTCTGATAAGATCGGGAGCAGATGGAAAGCAGAGGAGGAGGCTAACCAGAGGTATTCCACGATGATCTTCTTGGTGGTGTCGCTGAGGTCGAGGTTAACGAGGTCGGCGAGGCTGGCCATTGCTACTCGCAAGTCGCAAAGGAGAGACCTTTGATGGGAGGGATGGCAATGGGGAAGGACGATGGGATGAGGTGTGCAGCTCGAGAAGCAGGGATGAGCTGAAGTCCGGGGAGACGACCGGTATTTATAGCAGGAAGTGCCTACGGTGGCAAGTTTCTTTTCGCAACCGCTAATGTGATTTGTTTTTTCAGTTATATTGACAGTTTGAAAAGAGATGCTCTCTATCTCTTATTTTATCAGCAAGGCTGATATAATTTTTTTTTGCGAAACACAGTACAACATAGACACTCACATACACGCGCATACACTTACCTTATGAACGCACGCACGCACACCCTACCCCTATGAGCACCTCCGAAAGACGAGCCGGCGGATCAGGTCTTGAGATTGACGAAGTCACCACGGGCGTCTCGCTGGCGACGGGAACGTCGCCTCCCACTGAAAAATATTCCGTCTAAATGAGAAATATCAACGTCAAACCTAAGATATGAACTCTGTTGGGCTGGGTACAATCACCCTCATCCTATCACAGCGTGTGGATCCTCAGATGATACAATAAGATAATCTCAACTACTGATAAACAAGCAAACTTGGCAGGAAAACTGAATCCTGACCCTCCATTGTCCAGGATCAAACGGCGTACGTTCCTTTGCTCTCCCCACCCCTCTTCAACTTTCCTCGCATCACATGACGCCTACCACAAATCATACCGGACAAAATCACACTAATTACCCCTGTAATCCCGCGATCGGAAAAATCTCATGGAAATTACGATACCCACAGCTCGCGCACATCCATCTCCATCCCCGATCTGCATTCACGCCTCCAGTCATCCTCGCCGCCGCGCTTCCTGCAGCCCCATCCTCCTTCATGCCGCCGCATCGACCGCCCACATGGACAACCTCTGCTGTCATGTCGCCTTCCATATGCCGTCACGCCCGGAGGACCATGCCGCCGCCGCCGCATCTTCCTGAACCCGCTGCAGTCTTCTCTCCGACACGGGACATGATGCACCTATTCACCCCTCCTGCCGACTGAAGTGAGTTCCTGGATCTGAACGTTGTCATATGTGTTGCCACTTCCCTCCTTACATGCATACTGCTTTTGCTCCAATCGTTTGCCTGTTGTTCGATGCGGGTGACGCGCTAACAAGACCAAAGCCTTTTCTTGCCGAAGGGCGTGTCACCACTCACCAACGAGGCAACGATGCCACAGAACACAGATCTTCAGTTGAGGAGTAGCTTCCTTCAGTTTGAGGCCATTGAAGTGGTAATTTTTCTCAATGCTTATCCATACATGAAGATGCAACAGATTACTATTATTGCTCTGCTGAATTAGGGGAGTGACATCTTATGTAAAGATTGATCGTGCTCACGGGAGGATGCCACTGCCGCCACACTGCCCGCGGGAGGACGCCTCCACAGCCCGGACAGGACGACCACGCCGCTGGACTGCTCGCAGGAGGACGCTACATCCTCTGCATATTTGCCCGGACCAAAACACCGCAGACGCTCGCCGGAGAACTCACTGTCGCCGCACTGCTCAGTGCTCACGATAAGTCGCCGCAACTTCCTGGGACAACACGACCCCGCCGCCGCACTACACACGGGAGCTGCTCGATGTCGCACTGCACGGACCGTTGAAGGTATCTGAATTTCTCATATGAAATGCGCTTGTACTGCAGACGAACGGGTTTTCAATGTAAACTGGAGAGAGAGGATTTGGATGTAACACACTCAATTTATTCATCATGGGTCGTAGTATAGTTACATGTGGACATTGTGTACAGCTAACCAATCCTTCCTGCAAACTAGCTACGGCCTGAATCTAAGAAAGAGCACATAGCAGTTAGTTTTGAGTGATGTGCATCGTTAGAAGATGACACTATAAAGCCTGAAATCATCGGGGACCTGTATACTTAATTTGTCTCTAGCTATCCTCCGTTTACTGTGTTCTAATTCCCAGGGAGAAAGAGGAATATTTGGCATGAAAAGTTGACCACTAATCTGAGTATCTGTTGAAGATACTAGCAGCACGACAAGGTTGGAAGAAGCACCATATGGTCAGTAATGCAAATTATAAAAACCCTGCTTACTATCATGGCAATTTCAGCAGGCAACTATAGTTGATAGATGGTTATTGCCTTATTGGTTTTCTTACCAATCCATTATTCCTACCAGTAATTATAAGGTTTTGCAAAATAGTACTATATCGACAATTATGTCTACCAATTGGTTTTGTCTGTCATAGAGAGCATGAGGAATTCTAAAACAAACAAAGTCTGAAAATATTTCTTTTATACTTGCAGTATTATTAAGGTTAACTTTTGTAAAGATCGATGTCATGGTCTCCTATGTGTGTGTCTGTGCGGGAGGGGAACAGAGATAGAACAACCCACGAAGACAGCCAACATTCCCAACACGGATGCCCATGCCGCCCAAATGTTGTTTATACCAAATGCATTGATGCATTTTCCAGATGGAATTGACGGGTGAGAGTGTTGACGAGTTCGACTGGGGTATAGGGTTGTACTGGGTGAGGTATTGTCATGGTACAAGAATTTTTGGGTGATGGGTTAGCGTCAAGCTGGTATGTTTTTGTGCTTTATAAGTGTATAATCATTTTCTTTCATTTGTTGGTAAAAAATTATCATGTTTGTTCGTATGAAGAACTTATTGGACTATTTTATCAGTGTGTGCAACAGGCTTTACACGAGCAGAGAATAATGCATAACATGCTTGGATGGGAGAACATAGCTACTTAAGAGAATAAAGGGTCATTTTTTCCTTTGGTTTGGCGGATATTGTAGTACAGAGATGAATAGGTGCATGTACAAAGATTGGGGGTGAAACTAAACATGTCTCCAGTGGTATAAAGTGCATTTGGTTACCTTTTTGAGGTTTGGAATATGGTGTATGTATTAGTTAAGATCTGGGATGCTGACGCTCTCTACCAGTACAATGTGACTTAAAAGTTATATATTTTGTCTTTAAAACTTCGATGTCTTTACCGATTCATATAATCATTATATCTTTCTTGCTATATTTTTTGTGTTAATGTATCCAAAATTCTTTTTTCTTACAGACTTGACAAAATGTATTATGGGAAAATCAAAATATCTCATCACTAACCACATAATATACGGAGGTTTAGCTAAGTTGTTGTTTCTCCTCTACCATCAGGCTGTGCTGTCGAAATATTTGGAAAATGACCCAAGAAGCATGGGGTGAGAAGGATACTAAAATCGTGGAACAAGTTGTTTCTTAGACTTCTGTGTACTACCTGAAACTTTGCAGTTTTCAGTAAAAAAGTGCAGTGGTCGATCAAATGTGAATTATGTATTTAGACAAAAGTATGTTGTTGAGTAGGAGAATGTTTAGCTTGCAGTTGCTCGGTCACTGAACATTTGACTAAGTGGTCTAGGGAAAGGTATGAAGGGTAACAACCTGAAAGAAAATGAAGTTATACAGCAACTCTAAATTTCTGTACATTAGATGGACCTGCTTCTTTATCAAAAAACAAAAAGATAGACCGGCTTTAGATGGTTTGCTTCATTCTTGCACGGTGTCAATCTATATGAGTTGTTTGAAAAGAAGAGGGTACTACAGTATAATGCTCTATGATTACAACAGTATATGATACTTCATGCTCCGGTTTAAACGGCACTCTTGTGAACATGTTTCTTTTATATGGATTTCAAGCTATTAAACATGTATGAGAGTTCTTGCAGATGTTGCTTGTGGACTAATATTTTTTGTAAATTCGACGACAATTATTCACCATACTATATTAGTGTATTGCTACTTCGAAACATAGAAATAATGACATGTTCACAAAATTTAGTTGAGACGTGCGTGCACGTGCAAAGCTACTAGTCTCAGTAATAAGCATCTGGGGTCACACGTATCCAGGCCCTAGTTGTAAGTTGACCGTGCGGGCTCCCACATACTAGCTTAGGTTTAGACTTTAGAGAATGTGTTAGAACATGGTTAAATAAATAAATTAGGTTAATACGTACAGTATAACCTATAGAAACGGCCATGGTGACTTGACACGTGGAATATGACTCTTTCAGTTTTACTTATATTTTTTTTTGTAAATGATACATACACCCAATTGATCAATCTGTCCGAGTCCTGGATTCGAATGAGGAAGCACTTACGGCCATGACTCTTTCAGTTTTTACTTACTTTTTTTTTAATAAATGATAGTACCTATGTTCCTTAATATAAGATGTTTTGGTGGTTCAAAGTCAACTGCCAAAATGTCTTATATACATATCACCCAAATGATATGAGTGAAGTGCTTGTTGCCATGGAGCTCCGTCATTGGCCCATGCCCCACATTCTTCCTTCCTCATTTGTGTTCATGTTTCGCCTTAGCTACTACATGTTCCCCCTAAGCCGCTTTTTGGCGCTCATATATTGCTCCTCCCCGTATTCGGATGAGGAAGCATTCAAGGTCATGAACCTTGAGCTAGAGCTCAAAATAGGATCCTTCCATGGCTCTGAGCTCAAGGAAGGTGATCGAATTACAGGAAAATGGTCGTGCCACCCGATGTAGTGATGAGGGGCTCTGGCGAGCCCGGTTGCGCAGTCGGTTTCTCCACTGTTGATGAGGATTAATGAAGATGTGTAAGTGTGTATCTTTTTTGTTGGTTACACATGAGAGGCATGTTCCATTGATTTTGAATATCTGTTGGGAAGGGTCGAACTTATGTTGCAAATGTATTACTTCGTTGTTGTTTCCATATGTTGCATTAGTTTCGGCCAGAACCAATGGAGATTTGTTGCATGCTTAGTTTATTTTTGTTACACGAGCATGTGTTTGAATGTTGCAACAACTTGGAATGATTTTTAATGCGTCATGAATTATGGTGGCGGGAGCGGGTGTTGCAAACACAGATGATAATAATGTATGTGGGGATTTTTGTTGTAAAAGATCGGATGCCCCTAGGATCGTGATTTGAGTCAAAAAGGACGGTAGGAAGGTGGCCGATCACGTGAATTATCACCTGCCTATTGCCTAGCGCATACCTTATTTTTTTTCCTGAATTCAATATTGAGTTATATCGAGTCTTGAAAAAAAAGTGATTTTCATGCATGCCTTGAGAATGGTGCTTGTGTGTAGCTTATTTGCAAAAGCGACATCCTTATACATACCCGAAAGTAAATCTAAAGACTAGTTTCCAAACGAGGTCTAGGTTTACATTGAGGCAAAGGTGTTCGCACCAAAAAGCAACTGTTTAAATTAAATGTTTACATCAATCATTTCTCACAGGGTACTATTGAGTTTAAAATTAAACCAATCAGTTACATTTTTTAGTAAAGTCTCTACTTCACGAGTAACTTTAAACAAAGTGATATGTTTTACAACACAACTTGCTAGATTTAACACCCATAATATAGAGAAATTGCCAGATTTAGGAAGATAGAGAAATTGTGATCGGCCAGGTTGGGGGAATCTACACGCATTTTAAAACTAGTAAAGTGTGGAATTATAGATGTTCTAAGACCTAGTAAGTTGTGTGACAAAAATCGGCTAAATTCTATCGGTGCGATATTTCCCCACATAAGTGAAATTTACTTTTTTTTTTAATTACTATATTGAGTAAATTACAAGAACTTGTCACATTTGGGGTTAGGTTATCAAGTTAGTACCCATTTTGGGAAAACAAATCAAAAAAACTACCAATTCTCGGACAAGAAGTCGCAAATAGCGTTGATGCTCGTTTAATCATGTTTTGACAGTTTTCCTGACCGGTAGGGCCCATTTGATAGGGATGAGTTGGCATCACATGAGCGAGGTGGACGTGGGGCCCGCCTGTCAACCTCTCATCCTCTTTCCCCCTCTCTTCTTCCTCTTCCTATGTCTCTCCTAGCGAATCCACGGCCTCTCCCATTGCAGATAGGGCCTCTGCCGCTGGCAGAGTGGCATGGGGACGGGTTGTTGCGAGGCCAACCAGCAACCGGAGCTGCTCCATTTCGCTGATCTATGCCTCCCACGAGTGTGAGGCAATGGCAGCTAGATCCAGCCGCCAGGAGGAAGGGTGGGGCGACGCCAGCAATAGTGCACGAGCGCGGGTGCAGGGGACCATGCGGGTGGGATAAATGGGAGGCGTTATGTCCTGGGGCGGCGTGCAGTAGTACAGGGCGAGGGCGCTCGGCACGACGTTGCGATGGCGAGGATGCACCGGCGGCCGGGGGGATGTGCGTGGCGGTGGGAACTGTGACGGGGGCGTGTGGCCGTCGTGGAGGACCCAGGTCGCTCTGGGAGGAGAGGAACAACACTGGTCAGGCACGGTGAACGGCGATGTAGGCCCGGGCCCCGGGGTCACCCGGTGATGCTCCAGCTCACCAGATTCTGGCCACAAAGAGAGGAGGAAGAAGGAGAAGAGAGAGGGGACAGAAGATGGAGGGGCTGACAGCTCATCCCCTAGCTCCTCCTCCATGTGTGTTGGCAACTCATACCTTACACGCTCTCAAACGGCCATCCACGCAATCTCTGACTCCATGCCTCAAACTTGGTAGCTTTTTAAATTAAAAATACCAAAATAGAACTGGCTTGTTAACCTATCCCCACATGTGGTATTTTTTGTAATTTACTCTACTATATTAGCTACTCCCTCGGATCCACGTTAACTGTTGTTGAATCAGATATATCTAGCACTAAAATATGTCGAGATACATCCGATTCAGCAACAATTAACATTGGTCGAGAGAGTATTTGGATTCAATGCATCGGGCAATGTTTCTATGTTAACCTAAGCATATGTAGGGTGTATTTTTTCAGATAAATAAATACATAAAGACTGGCACGATGCAATGCAAGGTTCAATTTGTCATGGTTCAATTTGTCTGATACGTTTTAGTAGGCTGTTAAAGCATGTGCAATGCAAAGTGATTAAAAAGTTTTTTTCAAAGTGCTTAAAAAGTTGGTTGGCAAGATAAACCAGGTTTCTCTTGTCACGTAAGATAGCATGTTTAGGCATAATGCCTAGACGTTGCTATTGCATTTGACTAGTACTAATTAGTACATGATGGATCATCCAAGCATCTAAGAGAAGTTTGCACAAATGTAATTTACTTTGATGCTTAATGATATGGTGTTATCCTCTCTATTTAGGCAGTCACACATAAGCACCGGGATGGTACACGCCCTTAGCGGCACGGCAGACGGCGGTGGTGGTACCGTGGTAGACCTGCTAATTTGATCTAAGTTGGGTATTTCGTGTGGAATTCCACTCTGCCCCTGTTTTTGACCTTGTTCCGTTGGATGGTACCTGTCCGGAGCGCGAATTTCTAGTGACCAACGTAAGCTTACTTGTTGCGGTCCGACCATTTCATAGTCAAGTACGTTTTTTTTTTCGATAAAGATAGTCAAGTACTAGTTCCTCCCATATGTAAGTTGCCAGCTTCCACAAGCAACCAAGAAACCATGCTTCTGGTTCATTGCCTATACTTCTTACATGATTACATGACAAAATAACAATACATTGGACATTTTCGTACATGATGGAAGCTTGAATTAGGCATTGGATGCCATCCATCCACCCAAAGGGGTGGACTACATCAAAATAGCAGCACTTTTTTGTTTTCACTGTTATCTTTTGCTGGTCATAGCGATGCAGTTGGCATCGTGTAGCCATCATCAAGCCTTCAATAGGAAACATCAGCCAAGGATAAGACTGCCAAATTGATTCACGGAGCCTTTATAGAAATACTGACCTCCTCGACACAAAACCAACGATTGGCTCACCCATCAGCATAGACGATGACATTTGCTAAAACTGACAAAAACGGCCGACGCCTGCAAGAACAATACATTCGCTGTATTATGCTGGGCCGCGCATTCCTGAGTTTTCAAAGATGAGTTGCCAATTCGCTACAACTTGCAAAAGAAAAATATACCTGAGGAAGAGTATACAAGACGAATTTGTTATTTGATGACATAATGCAAGTTAGTAGGAATAAATAAGTAATCTCTTGCTTCAAGATTCTCATGTTATTGTTTTCACCTCCACCAATCTTATTTTTGTTCCTTAATTTGTCCAAATTATTCAGCCAGCATGGACTTGTTGATTCTATAATATTCTCTCTACAGCTAGGTTCTAAACAACAGCTAAACCAGGAGCTAATTAAAGGCAGTATTCGAACATACCTGTTGCATCTCACGTCTTCCATTCACCGCATTGGTTGACTTTGCATCTATACATCCTGTTCGGCGTTGTTTTCTCTCTTGTCCTTTTCTTGTAATAATAAATTGACTTTTGTATGGTAAGATCGTCATTTGATGCGACAGATTTTGACAAACTGATTTTGTTTTAGCACATTGTCCCCCTTTTGATGTCTTTAACGTGTCTCCAATCATTGGAGGTTAACACGGGTGACATTTTCGCCAATGCTCTCTTAAGATATGGGTGTATAATCTTGAAGAGGAGTTCTTGTGCATGGACCCTAACTGAGTTCTAATTCGAGGTTTATAATTTTGTTTTCGGGACTAAATCGTTTTGCAGACCGACCAGATAATACAGTAAGTAAATTATTTTGCGCTTCTATTTTCTCTGTCATGTGACATGTGTATTAGTGTATATGTCCAGTTTGCACTCTTCGTATACATAGCGTGCAACAGACCAACAATCGTCCATGTGTTCATACGGGCTTAGTCCAACCCTTGAGGCTTGAGGTGTGACAGATGATCTGAAGCTGTTGTCCCTTTAGGCTCGTAAAAGTCATACCAGTGTCTTTATTGTTCCCCCAAGAACCAACTAGCCGGTTTATGTTTCTTAAGTTGTTTCCAAGAACTCAAATTCTAGTTTGCTGCCCATTTTCTGTGAAGAATCTTGCATCTCCGTTGCGTCACTTGCTTGTACTAATTGGACGATAGAATCTCGGCACAATTTGTTGTCTAGTAGATTGGGGATCTTATTTTTATGGAAGAAAGGTCAACCAAGGTACCCATTATTCTGTATTATCTCTCCTCATCGAGACCTTGTAAAACTTCACTGTTCTTTTAGGTGACTTGACTATTCAGGAAATGGCCTCAACTCTTTATTTTGAGTGAGAAAACCAACGCCATCAACAACTTACGCTATCATCTATTAAAAAAAGGGGGATAAGAGAAAATGTTTCTAGTCTTCCCTTCAACCCGTGATATTGTCATCAGGTGTAACAGATAACCCTCTTTTTTTCTCCAGACTGTCATAGATATCCCTACTTGTTAGAATAGATCGTGGTCTCGGCGTTCCTGGACGAGTGTCGGCTGATCATGGCAGGATTTAGCTCGACACGGATTGCCCATTGTCCGAGAGAGGCAAACAAGGCGGCACATATTGTAGCACAACCTAGAGACTCAGATACAAATGTTTGGTTAGATGATCCGCCTATGTTTCTTATTCCACACCTGGTGGAAGATGTAACCTTGATTGATTAAGTTAATAAACGTTACGTATTTGGTTAAAAAAAGTTCAATTACCACAGTTACATTCTGATCAATGTAGTCACTGAAAAAAGACTAGTCGGTGTACACATTTGCGCAACAGCTTGCACAACTAGCAAAAGCCGTGAATAATCCTTTCATGAAGTTGTGTTCTACTGCCTCAGTCCTCACAAAAATGTTTCTACCCCCGCAACAAAAAAAAAATCCAGTGTTCCTGCCTATTTCTCGGTCTGCAATCTGGGGAGTGGAATAAAACCTCTGCGAGAAACCATCACGAGGTCATGTGCAGAGATATACAAATCGCGCAACAGGAATTGGCATCGAATCGGCACAAATCCGTCCGTCCGTCCGTCCGTGTTTCACTGCGCAGAAAGAGGGCACCGTAACAGTAAAGCGTGTAGGCGGACGCCAAACAGAAGGGCGAAAAAGGAAGCTGGCTTTACCTAGAACCACCAGATCGCCAGTGAAATGTATGCTGACAAGATTGGATAGAATCGTGCGTGCCTCCGGGTTGGATGAATTAGGACCAGTCGTCCTCGTCCTGTTACTTGGCGTAGTAGAGCGTCTGCAAATCGATCTCAGAATCAATGCCTTGGATATATGTATTCCCTGCGTATCGTCGTGAGAGACCGCCAGTCGCCGTAGAAGGCTGCTCACTAAGCTGCAAAACAAGTGCAAACACGCATGATTTGGTAGGTCAAACGCTCAAATAGAAATTATCCTTGCGTAGCTAGCATATACGTACGTCAGGTACGTGCAGCCACATCTGCTCGGAGATCACTTGACGAAACCCTGTGCCATGAGATAACAATGCTCATCTTGTGCCAATGTCTTGCGCATGTCCACAAGATACAATAGCGAGCAAGAGAAAACAAACTATCCACTTCTTTTTGTTGTTGCTAAGACGTGTCAACGCAACTGGCCACGTCAAGAACATATTCTATGCCTGAAGTTCAGCAAATTATAAAGGCAACTGTGGGTACCTGGAGTTCTAAGACTCCAAACTTGACAACATGCGTTGCTATAAATGAAGAAGCAAATTTGTAGGGGCCAAATTCAAAAAACAAATGCATATTTAATGGCAGAAGATTACATATACCAGGTTACGACGGTACAGACAGAAATTTACACTGCATCCCTAAATTTATTGGAGATTGATAAGCATAACAGTTAACATATCTCCAAATACTAACATGCTCATTTGGCCTTCAATTGAAAAATTACAGAAACCAGATGAGCAGTAAAACAACTAAGAAGAAAAAGAATAAGAATGGCTAAAGAGAGTGGAAATGAGATTTTCTGCAACAAATAATTGCCGTCCCATGACAAAATCTAGGAACCAAACAAAAAGATTACACTATGTACCCCCTCTATGCAACCTCCTTTGGAAAAAAAAAACTAAAGGAGACTAACCAAGCCCCAAGAAATTTGTGACCATCCGTCCTGCAAATGTGTATCATACACCACAAGCATCCATATGCATCATGAAATGACTCCGGACGCTCTAGAAGGGGGCCTGCTTATCTCTGGTACTGCAGAGGAATGTGATGCTTCGTATCTTTCAATCTCCTGCGTGCATATCACAAATGTTTATCTAGAAATCATCTTTCGGAGCAAGCACACACAAAATTGTTAAATAAAATGCAGTCATATTCTGATGATTATGAATATCACAAGAGCAGCTCACTCAGCATCTCATGTAAAGTAAACAGAAACAACATAGTAGCAATTTGAAGGGCCTAACAAATACATTTTAGATAACTGTGTACTAAATTCATAGAAGTGGCACGGTTTATTTAGAAAATAGAAAATGAAGTGGCTCAGGTAGGCCTACAGCCCAAACGACATCGCCATCTCAACTTCTTAACAACGCACCAACCGGGGATAAAGGGGTGGAAGAAATAATAAAATGTTATACTCCTCTGATCCTTTTTAAGTGTCGCACGCTACACATCCTAATTGTACTAGCTGGGTTAAAATTCCACGACACTTTGAGCAGTTAATACGGACCGGAGGGAGTAGCTGTAGTATAACAGAAACAATTATGGAAAGGCAGTGAAACCCAACGAAAACACAGTTACTAATTAGAGAAGAACTTTTATTAGATAAAAAGTATGTATCAGTATGAGATAAAAAGGAACCTTCGTATAAAAATATGAAGACTCATTCCTGGTTACTCAATTAGATACTCCCTCTGTTTAAGAACTGGTGACATTTTGAGCACGGGTACATTCTTCAACATGCAACTTTGACCATTACTTTTTATATGAATGCTAATAGAATACTAGAAAAATTGTTATATTTTGAAGTAACTTGGATGAATGTAATGGTACCATTTTGATTTTTAATGTAGATAATGTTTACGAATTTATTAGTGATGCCAGAGAAGTTTGATTACATGCTGCAAGACTGTCTCTGAATGAAGGTAGTAACAAGATGTGTGAATGTAAGGCAATACAGTACCTGCGATAATACTACTGCTGATGCAGATTTTTTAGATTGTAGTTGATTCTTCAAATGGTTTCGGTGCTGCTGCTGCATGCTCTCGAATTGCTGGAGACGAGATGGAAAATTAATTGCACTATAGTTTGTTGTATCTCGACTTCGATTGCCATCTTCTGCCACTTGTAGAATCTCAGAGTCTGGATTTGCGGAAGATGTGCGCTTGAGATTTTCACTGTAAGGGACTGTCTTCAGTCGAGTCCTCAGGATCTTGAAGGCCGCACTTTGCTGCATGTACATATATAAAAACCATTCAAATGGTTGTAACTCCCAAGTACAAATATTCAAAGGGGGGAACGTGTTGAAAAAGGTCAACAACGCTTCAAACAATATCTGGTCTTCTGTAATTCAAAAGGCATGCCACTGTGGTACTCATTCTAAAAAAAATGGATGACCATAATCCAAACTACAATGAAACCAAACAGTACACAAGGCTCAAGAGAGATGGATATCAAAATGCAGACCTAACAAAGGAACTATTAGAGCAACATTTTGTACATCCTAAGATATTGCACCACTACTTTCAGGGTATTGACATGGATATAAGACATGGAAAGTACAGTGCAGAACAAATCGAGAAAAAATTGAAATCTTTGAAATGAGTGAAGCGTCCATTCATGGTGATTCATGTGATGAGCATCTGGCGAGGTGAAGGTCATTCATGGGATACCTATCATAAATTCATAATGCAAGATGGCCGGAGCTATCTAGTGATTTGCTTATTTGTGATAGAAACAGTTCTACAATGAACTGTGTGAAGAGGCAGATTGGTCTCGTGTGAGCAATATGCACCGTAGTCTAACAACATGTGTGTTCCAGATATGAAGAAATATAACCTTCGGAAGATAACAACGATAAGGTCCACTACTCCACTGCATGTTTATTGTTATGTTTTCCTTTTACATATCTGAAGTCTCCAACTCCACAATTTGGAAAGAGCATATTATTTAACTGTTAAAAGAATAAAGGGATCAAATTTGAACATACCTGAGGTAAGAGCATCAGGAGACCGTAAAGTGTTTTCAGAAGCCAAGTGTGTTTTCCAGGCTCGAGAAGCTGCATGTATTTTTCGAAGCATGTTAAGTATGTTAGTGGAGTGGCATCCATATAAAATAGTACAGCATCGTCGAAACAGCAGCACCGGTCCAATTGTAATAATAACGAAGAAAACGTCCAAGACACACCATCTTAATTTTCACATTTGTATCTCTGTTGGCTTTAGGGCATCTTATCTCCATCTACGAAGCACCGATACGTCAAAGTCCGGCGTGTCCGCGTACCGAACGTCCCCGATGCTCCGCTACGCACGATACGGCTCCGATACGTGTATCCCTGCCGTGTCTTCTTTTTCCGATTTAAAAATAAAGAAAAAAATGGTCATACGCGAGGGGGACGGCGGCAATACGGCGGGGACAGGGGAAGAGCCCAATCGAGCCGACGAGCACTACTAACCAAAAACCCACTCGAGCTCTCTCTCTCTCTCTCTCTCTCTCTCTCTCTCTATTCGCTCAGTTGGCAGGAAAGTGGATCGAGCACCGAGCCACCGCCGCCTGGAGTCGCACGCGCCGCCGCCCGGAATCCTGCCGGCGCCGCCGGATTCCCCTCACCGCCGCCTAGATTCGCCCCTCTCCGCCGCCTGGAGTTGCCTCCGCCGTTGCCCGTCACCAGCAGCAAGGTAACTGCTTCCACCCTGCTTGCTCCAATCTTCCTTACTGCGCTGCTGCTCCATGCTTGGGTGCTTGGTGCTTGCTTGCTGATCTGCTGGGTGTCTGCTGCTGTGCTGAACTGCTAAGCATGTGTGATTGCTTACTTCTGGATTGTGCACTGCGTGTTGATGCTTTGATTGCTGGGACTGGCCAGGGAGTGAGATTCCCGCATGGCATCTGCAGATATTAGTCTTCATGATGCAGAGGCTGGTATTGTCAGCAAATTATCATTAGGTAAGCAAGCTACAAGCCAACTTGTTCAACTTTCCTCAGTTTATTATGCTTATTGTGTGTTACGTCTACCTCAAATTCTAATGCCAGCATATGATCTATTTTGCAAGTACCACAGGGATTGTGGAAATTGATTCAGTGAGCCATTGTGGATCTGAAAAGGCAACAAATGGAGCAGTATTTTGGATCTCATCTCACACATTCAATTATTCTGTCTTTATTACATGGCATTTTATTATTTTTATTCATATAATCGCCGTATTGCTGTTTTCTGAAACTGCCGTATCCCGTATTGCCATATCCATCTCGCCGTATCGGTGCTTCATAGATCTCCATACCAAGAAGTTTTGGGAAAACACTATGACCAAAAGAAGACATGGCCACCTGGGCATACAATATGTTTACCGAGATGCATCCAGACCTATCATGTTATGTTACATCCGAAGTAGATTAAAAATAGAACTGAAGCTAGAAGTCAAAAGTATGATGGTTAAATGCCAAACCTATCAGAAAAGGAGAACAAAGAAAGGAGAAACAGAGACATCCAATTGCTGGAAGCCTGGAAAGGATTAGACAGAAAAGGCGACTTTACCTGTAAACGCAGGTAAGCAAATACAGGAGTCTCTAACAGACGGATCAATTTATCCAACTGCACCAAAAACTTCACATTTATGTCTTCTTCTCCCAGAGACTGAATAACAGAGCTCGCATGATTGTATGCCTATAGACATTGGATAAGGACATCAAAGATTAATAGAGTCCAAGTAAATGATGCAAATAGCAAATCCATCATTATCACCTGAGTAAGTAGGCACAAGCTAATTGTAGCCATTGGAGAGTGGCACCAAGAAGGGTATAAAGATAAAAATAAGTCCTTCCCATGAGAATCCACCAATGACTTCTTAAGAAGAGACCGCAGCTCCGCAAGTTCAGTCGATGTGAGCAAAATCAAATTCAACGCCTGATTTTTTTGCTTAGTTAAACATATTTTGCATTTAAAACATCTAAGTTGTTCAAAGATGTACCACTAAACATACCTGAACCATGGTGGATGCAAAATCAAGGTCAACTTCCTTCTCGAGAATGGTAGAAAACTCTCGATAAACTTTTTCAGCACCCAAAAGAACACAGAGTCGACGTACTATCAAAGCACCACGCCTGCACACAGTGTGCAATAAACCATTTATTGGGTAGGCCATTAACCAACTATTAAAGTATCGATCCTAACCCACAAAAATTCATGAAGTTCAAAATCAGTTCTAGAGTAAAAAATATGTGCATACTTCTCCAGCAGAACATGATTGTCGTGGAAAGTGCGGACTAAGTAAGACAGGAGATGATGGAAGTGATGATACTCTTCAGCTATGCGTGCATGAACTTCCAACACTAAAAGGACAACCTGCACAGGTAAAAATGCTGTAATCAAATCGGCATGCTTGCTGCTGCGCTAACATGTTCTTTTTACTAAAGAAGCAAAACTCTACTGGTAGCTCCTTCTATGCACACTACTTCACGATATAATGACTTAATCAAATCAAATCGGCATGCTTGCTGCTGCGCTAACATGTTCTTTTTACTAAAGAAGCAAAACTCTACTGGTAGGTCATTCTATGCACACTACTTCACGATATAATGACTTAAGCATGAAATTTGTGATGATCGTGTATATAGCTATATTGGATCGCGTCATTTCACGGTAACAATGGAATACTGGATCCAGACATCCAGTTCCCAGATTTGCCAAGGGCATTGACAACACGAACTGGACTCTCTAGCCAATGGCATTTAAAATAAAGGAAGTAGATAATGATCCCATTACAGTGCCTATAGTGCAAGAATATATCTCACTCCCGTGTAGCTTTGGAACACTCCCATGTAGCTTTGGAGAATCAAATGGCTGAGGGTTAGATGGGATTATTTGTCCAAGAACAGTGTTCAAGGGATCAAAATGTCCATAACCATCCTTCATCAATTTATCTCCACTTGAGAAACTAAATCAACCTGTACCTTACATATTGTCTCAAACTGTACAAGATTTTGTTTCCAAGATTTGACTACAGAGCACCATACATAGAGCAACAAACAACAACAACAAAGCCTTTTTTCCCAAACAAGTTGGGGTAGGCTAGAGTTGAAACCCATAAGATCTCGAAACTACATAGAGCAAACGTAGTATATCAGCTAGACATAACATGATGCAGTTAAATACTAGGAACAGGTAGCGCAGTTTGCAAGGCTTTCTCAAACAGCTCACCGCATCTGAAGGATCGGAGAGTGCATTTAGAAGCGGTTCAAATATGCCATCCAGGTATCCCAAAAACTGTTCCACACAAATATGAAAGATCAATCATACAATTATGAATAAATACTTCGACAATCAAATTCAACTGCAATTCTCATGCTCCAACGAAATAAAAGAAGCACTTCAACAGTCTAGAAAGAATTAATTATGCAGGAATCGACTTGTGGAGAATAGTGCTATGTAGTTCAAAAGATGTGCATAGTTTTCCAGTACCTCGGTCCGATATCGAACTAACAAAGTGGAAAACCAGTGCAATGACTCAATCCGAGTGGCTTCATGTTCACTATTCAATTCTCTGAAACAGAAAATGCCAATGTCACACAGAAAATCCCAAGCAAACAGAAATCAAGTTAACAAAAATGTTGCACATTTATAAAGTTTTGCAAAGCAATAATACATGGTCATCGGACAGGGTATCACCAAGCTATTAACTGGCATAGGGATGACTAAATAGAATTATGCTACAATTAATTTGAGCTCAATTAACTGATGTGCTAATCTTAGACATGTGTAAAAATTATTTACAAAGACCATTGCAATTTTCCAAACAAAAAAGATGACCACATTGCATTTGCTAGTTTCAAGAAACATAGTGAGCTCTATCGTACTGCTTGGCTTTAACTGGGCTGTTTAAAGCCATTGGATAATAGGCTGTTGGCCTGGATTTTGGCAATTAAATGGGCTTATGTCGCCAATTAAACAAAGGCATTCATGATCCTAACGCCACTCCAGTTAACATATTTCTGACAGTTTTTCTACAGTATCCATTTAATTGGTAGCCTTATCGGGTGTTTCTACAACACTGAAGTGCACGATACCTAAGTCATGGCAATATAAAGGATGTAATATAACACAAAAACCATTTAACACATAACTAAACAAATAAAACAAATTTCTATTCAATGGCTTGAATAGAGAACCTCTTTGCAATTACGAGAATTGCTTCAATGTCAAATCCCTCGGTTTGATCAGCTTTTATAGCTCGAAGTTCCTCGTTTGTTTCACGTGCAACCTAGTAAACAAAGAGGTAAATAATTAATGAACGCATGATTTACATCTCATGAATAGTCTGAATGTTACCCAAAAAGGTCTGAATATAAGCAGAAAAGAGGAAGTACCACTCGGATTTTCTCCTCTTCGTCAGAGATGCATGGTAAGATGGCTCCCAAGATATCTGCATAGTAAGGGACTAGTTGCTCCCCACCAAGCTTTACAAACTCGTTGATCTGCACTTTCAAACATACAGAATATAACAGTACAGCAATAAGACTCTAAATATTAGATTCATGAATACATGCAAGACAAGAATTACCCATGTGATAGACGTCAACCGAGTGAATTCATCAACAGAGCCTGCCCTCCGAACAAGAATTTCAGCCATACGGCCATAATCTACATTCTTCTCATTTAAGAACGGGCAATCAGTATTGAAAGAGTAAAAGACTGAAAACAATACTTTACTTGTTTATATAAAGATAAAATCACATAATTAGGGTAATGTTCATCAGGAGGATATCTATTGCATTCGCACTGTTCACAGACTGATCAGAGTAACAAATGCACAAGCAATTTTAGTAAGATAGACTTAGGGCCGTTTGGGAGTAATGAAAATATAAACCCTGGTAGACACAATATGCAAGTAATTTACTAAGCCCCAAAAATACCTTTCCACAGAAACCATTTTTTCCTGGATGTAGATCCCTGTTTGGATAGCAGGTATTTTAACAGATAACAACAAAGTACGGAATAAGAATCTGAGGTAGAAGCCGAAAAGAAGAGGAAAAGCATCCGCGGCCGGCATATTCCTCGACTGGGCTACGGCCAGAGCGCCGCCTTCTTCTGACATGGTGGTCAGCGGCCACACACGAAGCCGGGACATAGCGTTCCGCCATCTCCTTTCTCGCCGTGGCGACCGGCGGGAGGTCAGGGCGGCATCTCCATTCTCGCCGGCGGTGGTCGGCGATTGCGGTGGCGCTCGTATTTGGAATCTGATCTAATCGGGTGTTTTTTTATTTACGGGCGTGATAAGCAATCCGTTGGATTTAAACAGGCCCAAGACTGGGCTTCCAAACAATTTTTCACCAACGACCAAGTTTTTTCTTCTGGCGTGGGTTAGACATTGGTTTTGGTACTGATACCTTGCTTCGAAACAGGGCCGTAATGGTGATGTTTTTAATTGCGGCAGAAACTCTGAAAGAGCCGCTTCTATTGCTTTTAAACTGTTTACAGACTGATGGGAAATGCACAAGCAGTTTTACTAAGTATAGATTAAGTGGTGAATTTTTTTCCCTGCAAGAAAGTGCTGCATCTATTGCATTTACATTGTCTACAGACTAATCTGAGTTACAAATGCACAGGCAATTTTACTAAGTATAGACTTACTGGTGAATTTTTTATTTCCTGCAGAAACTCTGAAAGTGCTGCATCTGCTTGCTGCCGTATCTCGTGGCTGTTATCACTCAGCATATTAAATAAACCTGCAGAGGGAAGCAAGCACAAGGTATGCTTAACTGTCAATACAAGTAATATACCGAAGAGAAAGAGAGGCATTACCATCAAGAAAATCAGGAAGGAAACCAAGCATGTCAATATCAGGCACACTGTCTAAAACTGTGATCCACCCCACCAAAAATTGTCGCACATAAGGGTTCAGCACATTCATGCGCTCTCTCAAGAGTGGTATAAATTCTTCTATGCTAAAAAGGTAAAATTAAGACAAAGGTGGCAATCAGAAATGGCCGCCAAGATTAAGATGAGCACAATTTTGGTATCAGAAAAAACAAAGATATACGGCGTACCTGAACTGATCACTCTCAGTTACAATATCCTGGTTAATAATTAATTTATTTATCAGGGCAACTAAGAAACTAATACACGTGATATGGGATGTATATAACCAAGTCATACCTTGACAAGCCTATCAAGAAGATGAGCTGCACTCTGCACATTCGCATCAGAGTCTGCTGACAGTTTACATAGTGCATCAAAGATCAGGTTGAAGTAGATGATAAAATCCCCTCTTACAACCTACAAACATCACATTAGCATAAGCATGCATATCACTCATGTTACGTTACTCAAATAAATGTTCACCTTTGCTATATTATATAGCGCTTCACAGGCATAGTAGCGCACTCTGCTGTCTTGGTCCAGGAACGAATGAAGCACAGGAGGCACAATTAGCTGGAAGCACACAGAAATGGAGCTTATTATGCAAGCAAATTGACACCCAGAGAATAATTGCACACCTAAAAACTGTAGGGCTGAGACATGATCAATCACAGTCCTAACCTAGCTGGTTAAACGAGCAGCTTACATACGCTCTATGATTTATACTTCAGGTTAAACATGGATGAAGTTACCAAATACATATGCTGAAGTTTGGTAGGTTTTACCATCTAAGATAAAAAC
Source organism: Poa pratensis (assembly GCA_947311845.1). NCBI lineage: Eukaryota > Viridiplantae > Streptophyta > Magnoliopsida > Poales > Poaceae > Poa > Poa pratensis. The sequence goes on along the minus strand of CAMZMU010000076.1, from coordinate 30,386,370 downwards.
TGTCGATTACTGTCCCAACCCTTTTTGCCAGTAAAGATTCTGTAGTAGCATGCATAAGATTATAGGCATCTATCTGGTACACAACGTTGAGACACGAAAACATAGAGGACAGTGTATTGATTTTCTTGTTACTTAGACAAGTCACAAGTCACATGAGACTAATTTTTTATCAAATTGATATGTTACGTATGATGTATGTCAGGTATGTGCGCGCTTATGCACACAGCTAAGACATAAACCCAGCTTTCCAGAACCATAGTACAATAGGACGGACGTTCATGGTTCAAAAGACAAGAATGACTTCGTTTTCATAGTAAAAATTACATGGTGCTTACAGGGACGCTAACAAACTTACTTGGGAGCTGTACTGGCATGCAAAATCACAGCACAGCAACCATATCAAGCAAACTTATTCCAAGTTTCGCCTTTCTGTATGGTGACAACCATCAGAACGCTACCCCCCAACCAACTCAACAATTTTGTTCCCAGGTCAAATATTCAACCCCATTAGTGCACAAATATTTGCCAGAACCATGTCAAAAAACAACAATAATCTTTCTTCCAAATCAATCGAACAGCTATCACTAATATGCCTTTACAAGATCCTCATATCCTACAGGTCGCAAGATGAACCAAAAATGTATAGAACTAATATATCCAGTATCAAATGCCATTGCAGCACCCATGACATTATTGGGAAATGAGCAGGCCCACCCTGCAACCATGGTGAACCGACACTTAGGCTTTAGCACTAAGAAGGACTACATACAATCCCATCCAGTCAGTCCTAAGTCGCCTTTATAGAGGACACATGGAAGCTTTGCATATCTCTTATTTCCTACGTGGCTGAGTCTCAACTCCTAAACTCTGGTATAGATAAATGTACAAGAAAAGCAATAGCTAATAAAAACTACAAGAGCCAGAGCCATTGCAGCAGTTAGTGTTATTAACTAAACATCAATCAACATTAATGGTGTGAATGCAACTGCGACTGTTAAGCGAGGTAAATTCATTCAATAACTATTTAGCAAACCTTTGTAAGCCAATTGGCTACTGCGGTACTATCAAAATAGCAATCCAGTCCCACGGTTGGCTTTACAGTCTATGTACACTTCATAGGGTCAAGGCACATAGGGAAAGTCTTAAGCCATATAGATACAGAAACAGCACGAGACAAAACTAACCGAAAGAAACTAGATGTAATTTCAGTATTTAAATGGTCAATCGTCAAACCTCGAGGTGCTGTGAAGCCTCACTGGTGAGTCCTACAGTTACTGCCGCGAGACCAATCAATCCGCCCTGCTAATCAAAAAAACACCATAGAATCAACAAATCGGACCGCCCAGCAGCAGAAGAAAGGAGTGTAATAGCGATTCCAAGCCAACCTTCCGGTGGTTGGCCTGCGGTGAGAAGGTGAAATCGGATGTGAGCAGACCGATAACAGCGGCTATCTTGTCGTGCTCCCCCGCTGTGGACAGCTGCTTCACGATCCCCTCAATCTGCGACAACACAAATTCCACCTCAAATCCCTCGCGATTGCTCGAACGAGACCCCCACCTCAATTCTGAATCGAAATCCCTCACCTCGAGCGCGGCGTTCTTCCGCTTCTCGTAGAGCTTGTCGGCGAGGTTGCGCAGCACGGCGCCCGGAATGATGGTGAGCGCGTCGGCGGCCATCGCTGGAGAAAACGCGAGAGCAGATCCCCGGCGCTAAAGCCTCTCGATCGCTGGCGATCGCCGCATCGGCCGCGGCACCTCGCAGCCACACAGCCCCGACGACCGCGACGTAACCCTAACCCCGGGCCGCGAGGAGCAGGAGGGGACGCGGGAACGTAGAGCCCTAAGCCCAGCCGGAGCTCACGAGCTCGCGCGCGGCAGCAAAAGACACGAGCCTGGGAAGGGATTTGGATTTTGGAGGTGGAGACGACGGTGGCGTGATCTGGAGGAGGGAGGAGGGGATCGGGGGCATTCCGCTCTTCTTCTCCTTCCCAAGGGTAACGTTTACCGTTGTGGCGGCCATTAACGGCGCCTGTTTCCCGTGGGTGCGGGTCCAGTGTGGAGGCGACCCTGGCAAGTGGGGACGGAGATCTGAACGTGCAGTGGACGGTGCAGAGGGCTCTGTGTAGGAGCGTGTCTGGAGCGGTGGACTGGCTGTCTTCGTGCGGCAATTGGCCTGAGTGGTGGGGCTTTGGATGGTCTTGGTCCAGAAAGACGTGGGGAGAGACAGGTGACAGCCTGACAGGACACCCGAAGGTCGTGCGTGGACTGGGTGTATCCGAAGGGTGGGTCTTCGGTCGTCTATGTCTTTCTCTTTCCACGGAAAAGGGATCGCTCCTCATGTTATCCTTGCTCACGGAAAAGTCTATACGTGACCATGTCCGAATAAAAAGTCCATACGTGACGGCGGTCAGTTTGTTGGGAGATCAGGGGCCAGACGAGCTAGTTTTTTAATTATTATTATTATTAGGAAAGAGTCTAAAACTTAAGTGAAAGATAAATCGAAACCTGAACTTTAAATTCCAGAAATCGCATTCTACACTTGTCAATCCCGGTCTATTTTTTACCCTAGACAGTTTGGCACCTGGAAATAGTACAATCCCGGTCTATTTTTAATTATTATTAGGAAATAGTCGAAGACACACTTTTATCTTTTCACTTACAAGTTTAAGGCTGAGAATAATTTCAAATCCAAACTAAATCTAGTCTAAACCACGTGAGTATACGTGCACCAATCAGACCAAATTAATCCATAACCTACCAGATGGAGTCCAAACCAAGTCAATTTGGACACCCCAAACCCATCCAATCCTTTCCTCACCTTCAGTTTCACACCCCAACCATGGACATGAAAAATCCATCAGCAAACTACCAAAAAGAGTGAGCGGATGGCAAGCGCCGCAGCAGAGCTCTAGCCGGCGACGTACCATATCCCTAGTTCGCTGTGGATGGCGGATAAGGAGGAGTATGAGAGCATCTCCACCGAGGCCTCCAAATCGGTGTCCGGCACCCCCAATTGAGGGTCAATTGGGGGTGCCGGACATGTGTCCGGCCAATTGGGGGTGCCGCCCACAACGGCGCACCCCAAACAGGCACTCTAATTTTTTTTCATCTAAACCACATCGGCGATAGAACCCAAGTTCTTGCATTTCAATACGAATTGAAGATATAAAAGTATAGATTATTACAACACAAGTTCAAATTCGATTGCAAGTTCAAACACAGGTTATCGTAGGTGCATCGACCATGGCAAGTGCATCACGGTGGCAAGGGCAGCTAGCTGTTCGTGGGCAGAGCGTGTCTTTCGGGAGCTCGGCGATACGCGGTCGGCGGCGGCCAGCAGGCTGAGTACGAGCGCCGGTGGCTGCAGCGTCTACAGAGTTCCTCGTCCTACGAGTGACCAAAGACCTCCGGTCGCTCGGCGTTGTACGGCTGGATTGGCTTCGCCCCCGGCTCCCCTGCTCGTCGTCCCCCTCCTCGCAGCTCCTGCGTGGATCTCCCCCTAGCGGGGCCTCCCGCTGTTGTGCCTCTACACCCCGTTGGCCAACCATACCTGGTCCGCGACCTCGTGTGCTCCAGCCGGCGTCCTAGGCGAGAGTTAGACCAGCAAGAACCTAGGACAGGGGACGGCGAGTGAGGGAGATGAGGAAGAAAATTGGGGAAGAATGATCTTACAAACAGGGTCCACATGTCAGTTAGCGTAGCCTGTAATCCGATCGGGATCGCCCATTCCCGGTGCACCAAACATGTCTAGGTTCGATTTAGACCGGGATTCACAAGTTCAGGGTGCCAACGACCGGAATTTCGAGTTGAGGGTTTGATTTGTCTAACCTCTACAAATTCAAGGTTTTAAATGGATTTTTTCCTTACATCTACCTAAACCTAGATTATGTAGCATACTTAAGCTAAAATAATTTAGGCTGGGGCGGTGGCCCCCCCTCACTTGTGCATAGCTTCGCTAGTGGTCCAAACCAAACTAAACTACACTACGAATTCAGCCCATAGAGACCAACCCAATGGAAATTAACTGGAAAACAAAACCAAATCTATGGTTTCAATCCAAACTATTATCAACGCTACTCTTTTGAGGAAATTACACTTGCGCCATAGCGGCCATATCTTTCGAGGAAGAGTGGGTGGAGCAAGATTCTGCGGTCAGTTCGAATGTTTGAGGAAACTACACTCCCCCCCTCAGGATTTTGAGGACGAACCGTAGTCAATTTAATGCATTTCCAGTTGCACATGAAATTCGAGGAACCAGAATAAAATAATTAATACATATAATACCTGTGACAGTTTTCCCTCACTCACTCAAATTTAGCACTCTCACGTTTCTAGTTTCCCGCCGGGTCTCTCTACACCGTCCTCCCTCTTGCCTGTCACTGCACTACGTCACTACCCTCCTCCGGAGCAGCGCTCCGTGACTCCCCTTTTCCCCCCCATCCCCCATCTCTTTTGAGCCGACACACCCTCTCTTCCTCAGAAATGGTACGTGATTTTCTGAATCTATGAACTACACGTGGATGGATCTCATCTGATATGTAATTTATTTCTTTAGGCTCCTTACCTAGTGTGTCTCAACATTGAAGGCCCGCGCAGAATAAATAATAGACGAAAAGCTCAATTTTCCAGGCAATACCGAGATTTCATGGTATGTGTTGTTTGTTACTGTATACATAGATCAGTGACAAAAACCATTCCTTTTGGCTCTCTTTAAGCGTGTTTTGTTTTCAGAATTTTCCATGTCGAATTATGCGTAGCTTATAATTTTTAAGTTCTCCGATAAAGAATAATTGTAATCTTTACTATTAAATGGGAGTCTGCGGTCGTGATGGTTAGTCGGTCGTTGGTACGTCGTCTGCTGTGGTCTGCGGCTCGCTCGATCGTCGGTCCCGCGTGGGCCAGCAAAAAACGCACGCGGCCCATATGCAGCCCAGGATGCATCCCCTTGCCCGTAACCCTCTCCTTCTCCCATGTGGTGCGGCGGCGCTCAACACATCTCCAGCTGCCGCCTCCATCACCGAGCCGCCGTTCAATCGCACGCCTCCTCCAATGCGAATCCGGATTGAGCGTGTTGATTATGGGGGGCACCTCTGGCCCGCAGATGAAGCAGGGCAGAATGGAGGTCGAGGGGCGTGTGCCGCCATGCCGCGCCTGTGGAAGCAGCCCTTGTCCCGCTCCCTAATTCTCTTGCAACCACCGCATACTGCCCTAGACATTGTAGTCTGCATAGGCCGTTAAAGCCGCAGACTCCACTAGCGCGTACGCTGCTGAAGGCGCACATGCGGAATCCTCCGTCTCCTCCTCCTTGACTATCTTCCGCGGATGCAGCATATCAAGGATCCGCCGTCACCTTCACATGCCAATAAATTGGACATCCCTTCCTTGGGAAAGGTTTGCTCTCATTTTCGATTATGATCTGAAGCCAGCGGTGCATGTGCATTCGAAAGTGTTCGTACATGTATAAGAGTCAATTGGTTTCTGCAGGAAAATAGAAAGATGATATAGATTGGGGGAAATTCGTTGGCACTATAGAAGATAAGAAGCATGACCATGTTCTTTTACTTGTGAACGTACAGTTTTTCATATTATAAAAAAAGGAATGTACGAGATATATTACGTCTGGAAAACCGTCTTAAATGAGAAAGAGGTTTATCGAATTTTGAATCTGATTTAACTTGCCATGTTTTTACAATGCATTTCTTTTCCAATACACACTTTCCTGATTTTATACGAGACAAACTTTTATGGTGCATTCATATGCTAAATACAAATACTCAATACTCGGTTTCAAAGTTAATTTGTGTAAGTATGGCGCGCCTAAATACTCAGTTGATTTGCTGCTGGATAATTGAATAGGAATAAGGAAAGGGATGTGGAGCTCAAGCGAATGAAGGGTAGAATGAAGAAGGAAGCACGGAGTGGAGAGGGAAATCCTCCAAGGCAACATCAAGTAAGTCATTAACCTGAATTTGTAGCTCCAATAAATATATGAATGGACTTGGTAGGACTAGGACTAGCTGATCTGAATCTAAGGTGTGAAAAGTGGGACATGGGTGAAATGATTATAGATGACTAAAATTATTTTCATCAGTTCTAATCTTGATATTGATATTCTGTATGTCTTTTCTACCACTCGTTCGATCCAACAGTCAAACACACACAGTTTTGAAAAAGTATACCATTGAATCATTCATCAACCACCCAGAAGCAATATAATCTAATAGATGTTCAAAAAACAAGCAATCTAATATCCGTGACTAACTCAACAAGCTACAACAGAAAGCCTGTACTCAAAGCAAACAAACATTACACGATTCTTATTTGCATTAGTCTATAAAACCTTCAATGTGAAAAGCTGCAGATGGGAAATTTGTACTTTGCTACTAGAAGCACTGTTTGTATTTGTTTATAATTACATAATCAAGCTTCATACATGATCGCAGTTCCATGTTGCAGCAATTTACTAGATTGAAAGAAACGGAGAAATATTTTCTGTATTTAATCTGATATTTTTATATTGTCATTTTTAGTCAAAAATCTAAACCTGGCATCATATTCCTTTTATTTTCACATGTGTTAAAGAAGGCTATATTAAGAAGGAGGTACATCACTATAGTGGGAGCTCTCAGGAGAACATGAGCTGAAAAAAAAGATACAACACCTCGGCAAGCTTCTGAAAGCTAAAAGAAACCTCTCCCTGATGAGCTACTCAGCAGCTACTTCAGGTATGTAATGACAGCATGACATCTCCCTAGAACAGTCGTTTTTACCTTTATATATTGTACAATGCGTTAAGATATCTAGACAAATGAATAAGCTTGAACAAAAAACCTGGGGCTTTGTGGACCTTCAGAACATGTGTGAGTAATTTGTAAAGTATACTACATGTCTTAACTACTCCAAGTTTGCTATCTCTCAAAATACTTCTTTTCTAGCTGTATCAAGTGTGTAATCTGCACAGTACAAACTGCATTGTTTTCTTATCTGAGGATACAATCATATATTTTATCAACTGTGCATTGGGCGCAGCACAAACGCCATGGTTGTTTTGGGGAATTTCATGTAGGCAGATTTATTGGAGCCTGGAGGATTTCAGCATATTGGTGGTTGCAGTTTTGTACATACGAATAGGCCATTGAGCTAATGTGCTTATCTTGCTAACACAAATAACATCCTTTGAGGTCCCAGTTCGTTTTTTGGTTCCTAATTCGTTTAATTTTTGGACTGACATCTTTGTTAACCATCTGTCGGTGACGTCGCGAATGAGGAGATCGGTGTGGCAGCAGGAAAGCCTCAACCACTTCCCAACGTCTAGCGGTCCATGATTGCAGTGGCGGCGCCTGGCCTCGCCACAATGGCGATGGTGGTCGCCAAGTACATCTGGTGCTCCGGCTGCCTGTCACAAAAGGCATCGGTGCGACTGGTACCCGGAGATGCACTCTTTCCACTACGTGTGCTGCCACTTAAGCCCGTCAGGCAGGCCATAATGCGAGTTTTGCGACGGCGCCCGCCATTGAGGTCTTCGTCCGTATGTTTCGTCCATCACCCCACTCGTTCGGTGAAGAAGATCCATCGGCCATCTATGTGCAGAGTAAGGAGCTGTTCAGTTCTGGTTATGGGGTTGGTGCTACGTAGTTACAGCCTATGACGTTGTACAATAATTGGTGTTAGTTCTGAATCCTCTGATGTGTCAGTATGGTGTTTAGCTCACATTTTCTTGAACTCAATTAATGTAGCAAATGCAATTGTTTTGCTGCATATTATGTACCAGTGAATCTTTGCGAACTTTGACTTGGGCAGGTTAGTTGCTTCAAACATTATGCTGGTATATCAGTGTGTGCTCTTTTGACTGAAACCATGGAGTTTAATTCAATTTCTGTTAATACTATCATTCCTCCTGGTGTTGACACACAAATTACAAATAGTTCTAATTTATTCTCATTATATCGTGTCTATAACTTCTATGCACAATCACCTTAATAAGAGAGCGAAACCTGTGTCATGGAGTTCACCTACATATGCCAAAAACCATAAGAGGCATCATGTTATATAGCGTCACGCGCATAGAAATAAACATACGACTTGTTACTAATTAAAAAATGCGGGGAATCATTACTCGTGTCACCTGTAGCAACGCACGGACATTCAACTAGTTAAGATAATAATTGAGTGGCAACAGCACGCATGGATTATGTGTCATCTATATCTATACCAATATAAAAAGAGCCAGAGGGGGCAGATCTAACAAATCCGGATCCTCTAACTTATATCTAACGATCCAGGTCGCGTCCATGTTCAGCTGTAAAACACTGTCCGACGTTCCGCAAAACACACATCACGCAAATCTAATCACCATCCACGCCGCAAATCCCGTCTCCCCAGCCTCGATTTCTCTCCTCCTGGGAACGATCCCCACGCCCGGATCTCTGCCGCTGCTTTCTCCGTTCTTGTCTCCCTTCGCGAGCGCGCCACGCCGCCGAGGCCTGCGTAGGTCTGGCCTGCCGCCTTAACCGTCCCTCGGCCACCACAAGACCTTCCTCACGCCTGAAGACGCTGTTGATTTAAAAAGGCGGACGTCGATGCCCTTCCTCCCCTGCTACACACCTGTTGACACCCTCGCCACCTGACGCCGCCGTCGAGGCCTTCCTAGCTACGGAAGACACCGCCGACGCCCGAATTCCCCCGAGCCGTCGCCTCCCAACCGATGCTGCCTATGATGGAAACGCCACAAACAGTCAGCTAGCGCAGATACTCTTCTGCCACGCTGACCGTGGATGCGGCGTTCGGCCGCTTCTCAACTCTTCTGGGATGACCAACTTCCATTCTTTGCGAAAGCAGGTGAGCTGACTTTAATTTGAGTTGTTATTTTTCAGCGCCTAACAACTGCGTAGCTTCAGCTAGATTGAGGAATGAGTGGAGATAGAAGGGAGCAGGCTTCCATCATATGCGAAGAAAGGTAGGGCGGATGTGCAGAGGCCCGAGGAATGGTGGAGTATTTCGCCAATTGGATCGTGCCCCAATCTGCATCTATTGAGAGGGAAGATGGAGAAGCAAAAATATTGTGTATCCCTGTGGCGGAGTGAAGGAGGAAGCGACCTATGCGGCTCAGTGATAACAACGATTTCATACCTGCAACAGGAAAGGAAGGGGCCTCAAGTTATCCGTGAAATCAGATAGACAGATACTCACGTGTTCAACGGCTGAAGGTAAAAACTTCCTTTATTATTATTTTTCTTTCCGAGTGATTCAAATTGAGATGGATTTCTTGAGCAATGGACTCCTAATGATTTGTTTATGTTCCGAGTTATGGACCTTAATTATATACGGTTCTGCTTCAGCCACTTGGTATCAAACTGAGGCTTTGATTTAATTGAGTTTTTTTAATCTTACTACAGTCCGTAAAAATGTTGATGGGTCATTTGAATTTAGTATGGCTGCTGATCAAGGTGGCAATGATCATGGTAATACGTGCTTTCTCATCATGTTGGCTGGCTGTTTTATTTTCTGACTATCTTTCATTGTCATCACTGACTACACATGATGATTATTTTCGTTACAAAATTTTCATCTTAATTTCTTGACAGGAAACAAGCTCGATGAGATATAGGAAGGATGGAAGAAATGTTGACAGTTTTCTCACTGAACTACTCGAACAGCTCGATAGACTTCAGACAATCTGGTTAAAGGAGTGGTACCAATCTTGATAAAAAATAATCATTCTTATGCCTTTTTTATTTTTAGACAACAAAGAATCATAGACATTCCATACCCTTCTACTGCAGTACTACCTGCAGTAACCTCAAACTTGAGAGAAGATAAACTGAATAGTTTGTTAACAACACGATTGCAGATTGCAAAGAAAGGAAACAATGTCGGGGTTTTGATCATCAACAAATGATTTTTAGGTGTTTCCTATGTTAAAAAATAAATCTATGCTTTCAAGTTTTTTTTTACTTATACTATAATTGATGATTGTATGTCTGGTTGTATAGAACTTATGGGTCTCTTTCATTTTTTTTCGTGTAGATAATTACTTTTTGCAATGACAATGGATGCCAAATAATATTTGTTTGATTTTGAGATCCAAGAAGCTGTTATATTTATGGAGTGTAATCAAGTTAAGAAGTATCACTACTACTCTAAATTGGTGCGTAAAACCTTTGAATGAATCATGCACCACCAAGTTTTTCCATAAATATTTGTTGATTTGATGTCTACATTGAAATACAATAATGGGAGCTAAAAGAAATGCATTTTTATAAGGAAAAAACATGGATTTTTCTGCACATCATAGAGAGATTTAAAGACTCTGAAGGAACTTGAAACGTGTGTTGTCGAGCATGATATTATATTTGGTGTTTAACGTGCATTGCACGTGCAACATTACTAGTGTAACTAGAAGAAAACCCCGCATGTTGCTTCGAGACATTTAATGCATACAATGTATGTTTTGTTGGAAACTTTATACAATAGCTGCATAAAAATGGAAATGTATCTGTACAAGCTATGATATGTGTCAACAAATATATTATTAAATGTTAATATCTTTTTGCACAAAATCTATATATCCAAAAGTACAGTAATTTTTTATCTGAGCAAGATGGACAATAGTGCTCAACTAAGACGTTTACAAATGTAATTGAGTTCTAAGTCGTCCATGCATGCTAATTTAAAGATATTAGATAATGCCCCGCGTGTTGCTGCGGGAGTTTGATATTTTTTCTTACAAGCTATGATATGTGTCAACAAATATATTATTAAATGTTAATATCTTTTTGCACAAAATATATATATCCAAAAGTACACTAATTTTTTTATCTGAGCAAGATGGACAATAGTGCTCAACTAAGACGTTTACAAATGTAATTGAGTTCTAAGTCGTCCATGCATGCTAATTTAAAGATATTAGATAATGCCCCGCGTGTTGCTGCGGGAGTTTGATATTTTTTCTTAGTAGCACAGTGAAGCAAATTACTGATGATTTTAATCAATAATCTAACAAATTTTTCGTAGTAGAGGGTAAATGGGTAATTACCCTCTATCACATCGAAAGAGCAAAAAAAGATGGAATAAATAATAGATCGGTATAGTAATACACCCGACAAAATGTCGTTAATCCTTGGACAAAAAAAGGCACAATTGACAGTTACAATGCATGGAAGCATATATAATTTATTCAGACAGATACATGTAGTCTCACATGATGATATGCAAGTACTATTGTACTATGAGAACACACAGAAGCATGAGAATGTTTCTAAGTTATAATATACTATGAGAACACATGGTATAGTTGACTGGCATGGCATTAGAATGTTTCTGATGAGGGGGCTAGAAACAGATAGGCCCACCAGACTGATTCCAAGAAGGACCAAGCCCCATGAAGACCAGAAGGCCCACAAAGAGTATGGAAAGGTTGAAGGAACATCTCTTATTGTTTTGTGTGTTAGGCAACAACAGTAGGATTACACTAATATATTGCCAAGTGTTTCAGGATTTAGAAGATATATCTATACATTGCATCGAAATATTTGTAAGGGAAAAAGGAAATTAGCAACAAGATCTTCCAGGCCGGAGTCTCCGCCCTCAGGGGTGCTCAGGGGCCGGAGTCTCCGGCCTTCGTTTTTGGTGCGCAAAGGTCCACAGGACGGCACTCTCTGATGTGGGGTCCGAAAGTGCCCCGGAGGTTCCCCGGAGTCTCTGGTCAGGCCGGAGTCTCCGCCCCCCATGTAGGCCGGAGTCTCCGGTCCTCCAAGACCGGAGTCTCCGGGGTTAGTTGTTTGCAACGGCTATTTTCTGGGAGGGGTTCCCTCCACCTACCTCCAGCTAGCTCGACCAGACCAAGCAAGACCACCATTGTTGCAAGCTCAAAACACATAGATCTCCCAATTCCTCCACCCAAACTTGTTGATCTTCGGCGGATTGAAGGAGAAGGCCGAGATCTACATCTTCACCGAAGCGTTCTTCATTTCCCCCTCATTCACTTGAGAGATTTGAGCCTAGGTTTTCCACCTAGGGATCTTGTTGTACTTACTTGCTTGCTACTTTTGTGTAGCAGATTTGTGGTGCTTGGGAGCTCCCAATCCTTTTGTGGGTTGTGCCTCAAGTGTGTTGTAAGGGCTCCGGATTCCGCCTTGAAGGATTCCGATAGTGGAAGGTGGACCGAGTTTTTGGGCGAGGTTCATCGGAGAATAGGGTGAGCCCATTTGTGGCGCTTGAGTTTGAAACTCACACCCCTTCAACGAGACGTACTCCCCTAAAAAGGAGGAACTCGGGAATACATCCTTATCTCCGCGTGCTTCCCGTTCGGTTACTCCTTACTCTTAGGTATTACTTGTATCTTATCTTGTCTAGGCTTAACTTGTCATATAGGTAAATTCACCGTAGCTGCATATCTAGAGTATTTACCTTTGTGTCAAGTCTTAATCGAAAAAGAATTAAAATTTGGAGTAGCACCTATTCACCCCCCCTTTAGGTGGCCATACGATCCTTTCAAAGGTCGATTGGACTAGGCAGGGTCCTTGGCTCGACTCGGTATGTCGACTCCAGAGGAGTCAGGCTAAGCTCAACATGCACAAAGACAGAAGGTCAAGCGATGGAGTAGCCGTCAAGACAAGTGTTACACCATTTATGGGAGGTGTTACGAGTCGGTGCCACTACATGATTAATTCCCCATCATGTATAGATTAGTGGGTGTTAACTGCAATTTATTTGTAACCCGACCATGTTAGTATATAAAGCACGACCCAGGATAGACACAGTCACACAAGCTCTGAGACACATGCTCATACGCATAATCGACACTATACACACAAAGCAGAGTAGGTCTTTACCTCGTCCAGAGTTGCCGAACCTGGGTAAACTCTCTCGTGTCAATCCCGTTTCTCGACAGTTCCAACGCCGCAATCTCCCCACAATCTATATGATTGTTCTCTCAATCTTTTCTCTTTCATGTCGGACCCGAGCTATATGGGTACTCCTGGTAACAACCCCCGACACACGCCTTTCTTATTTTCCACATAGCTTGTACAATTTTGTATGTTGAAGCTTCATGGACTGTATATGCATTAATGAGACAACAGAAATGGACGGTAGACGCAGTCAGACGGTTGAGATAGTGTGATGACGTGTATGAGCTACATGTGGAGATAGACAACTTAAATGATCCCCTAGTGGGATTTTGTTTTATAGGAGACTAGAAAGATAACGCATGTTTTTTGAAAGTATATTATAAAAGAAAGGGTATTTAAAGCATGACATGGATTTTTTTTCTTTAGAAATATGGAGAATTTGATTTGTCACAATAGTCGAGAATCTAAATTTAATCACCATAAATTTTCGTAATTTAAGCACTAAAAATTAATTATGTGGAAATTGTATGGCTAAAATAATTAATAATTTATGTGAATAGATTGCATGTATGAATAGATTTTCATTAATAATTGTGGATGTCATGGATAAATGAATGACTCAAATAGTGGATGATGTGGACACTTTCATGTAAAGATAGACTAATTTAATCCATGTCAGTGGAGTTTTGTTTTATAAAAAGTATAGATAGATAGATATGAATTTGACTGGCAAAACATAAAAAATGATTGATGTACTGTAAGTATAGTATGTTACTTGCTATGTCAGGTAACAGTTGAATGGAATGACCGTTAGCGAGAAAAAAATTATGACTCAAAACAGATTTATGTATGCTGATATATATTTTACTATCTTTGAACGTAAGATGCAGAGGAAAAAATCAATGTGATTCGGTATCCACTCGCCAAACAAGTTAATGCCATTATGGAGAGTCTGAAATCACCACTAACATAAGTTATAATTGTGGAGTCTGAATTAGACCTGCCCCTTCTTGATTCTCCATACAGAAATAGAACATCCATATTCTTTCAGTTTGCTAAATTTTTGATTAAACACTAATTTCACCATGTTTCAAGCTGAGTCTGCATTAGTGGGCTCAATCGGAATGGGCTTTTAACTCAACACGATCCTGGTTGCTGTACTGGAACCAACACCTGTCCGGGGCCAATGGTAATTTCACGGAAAAGGAAAAATTTCCCCAACGCGCCACGGCGAAACCCGGAACCCGCCCACGGAAACCTCAAAACCCCAACCAAATCTCGCATCGAACCGTTCCCCACTCCCAGCCTCGCGCTCGCTCTAGGGTTTTCCCCCGCCTACCCCCAACCCCAGTCCGTCCTCGCAGAGGCGCGGCGCGCGCTCCGACGATGGCGTGGGCGGAGGACGAGGCCATCGGCCCGACGTGGCCTCCGCGGGCCTGCACGTCTCCGAGCGGATCGGCCGCGACGCAGCCGCGCAGCCCGACCTGGAGGAGGCGCTTGAGGCCTCGCGCTACGCTTCCCACCCCTACTCCTCGCACCCCAAGGAGGTAATCCCCGCGAAACCTGCCGCCTACTGTGTTCTAGAGTTGAGCGAAGTATTTTCTTGGTTGTATCCGAGCCTGGCTGAGGAGTATTAGTAGTTTTTGGGGATTCCCGGAGTTTTTTTCAGTCTCCCCGTTTCCCTGTTGGGTGAAGCTGGGACGGGAAGCCCTGAAGTGGAAGTCAACACGATGGACTTGAAATTGGACCTGCTTATTTGGACACTGGTAGAAAATTACGGTGAATTTTCTCCATATGTGCAGTGGTGTTATCATTTTAACGTTAATGAGGAACTTCGTGGCAATTGCTGCGAACTTTAATGCAGAATTCCGGGAAACAAACTAGAGCTTGTAACTGTGTGTGTTTGGGAGCTTACACCGGAGGCTAAATCAGGGGGATTCTAGTTTTGTTGCGACCTTTGTTATCTGGGGGTTTAGGAAATAAGTATGAAGCAGACAGTGTAAGCTTTCAACATGAGTACATGACCGACCAGTCACCTAAAAGAAAATTACCGACCACTTTGTGAGGCAGTGAGCTTCCTTTACTCGGATTTGTGACTGGTCAGCAAAATTGCAAAGGAGGATGCATCTGACCTCAAGGAGAGCTCATCAGTCTCTATGTAGGCTGCACTGTGCAACGCTATTCACAGTAGACATTCTAGCAATAGGCCTCCGTATGGTAAAACACACTCGTGTCTAGGTCTGTATTAGTAGAATGCAAACATATATTCAATTCTAATTTCTAACTGCGCTGAGCTTCAACTTAAACTTGATAATCTTTTGAGGCGAGATTGGGTTGATTCGGTTTTGAGCTGTGCTCATGTATCTTGTGGAGCCTGAGCTTCTATGCAGCCTTACCTGCAACTCCTCCTTGTTGATCGTTAGTTCTGCAACGTCCTTCTTTTGCAGTTGATATATAAGTATATGCTAGCAAGACATATTTTTACACTGTTTTCAACTTCTTTTGGATCTTTCGAAAGCCGGTAGTTAAAACAAACTCTATTTTACATTTCAGAGTGTGCAGCAGGTGGTATCCATGTTCTTGCCATGCAAAATTGTTCAAGTGTTTCTTTTCCCACCCACCTAAACTCTTTTAGGTTGCGTGCATCCTCGATTTCTAGCAACAGATTCATATTCTTGTAGTCCGAAACAAAACATAATGAATTAGGGGCTTATGTTTTTCTTGCTTGTTTCTGTGGGAAGAGCTAGGTTTTGTGGATAAATACTTGTTTCAGTTCTAACTCAAATAGGAATTTCACTTGAAGCTTGGAAGATCCAGGAAGTTTTTGTCTGACATGAGATCCATAAGTCTTGCTAATCATTTTCATGATATTGGATAATGATGGTTGATGTTAATGAGAGACTGGACATCTCTCCTTCATCTTTAGTTGCGAAAAGTTGGACATTTGCATTCTAATAATACATAGGGTCTAGCAAGGCCTAGTCTTTTCTACCATTTGTTCTGAGTTATACCCTGAAATTATTATGAATTCTTTTGCTTGTATTCTCTTGACTTTCAACTATATAAGATACTTTGTGTTTTGCTGCAGTGGCCTCCTCTGGTAGAAGTTGCCGAAACTCGTCAGCTACCTCCTATGCTGATCGAAAGATATAATGCAGCTGCTGGTGAAGGAACAGCCCTTTGTGGAATATTTTCTGAAATACACCGGGCCTGGGCAACTGTTGACAACTCGTTTTATGCTTGGCGCTTTGATAAGTGGTAATTCATATTCACCCCCCTTTGCTGACCTACAACCTAAGCTAAGCAACACTGTAGCCGCACTTCATGATGCTAGTCTTGTTTACTACCTCTGTTCCACAATGTAAGCCTTTAGCTTACTAAAAAGGCTTATATTGTGGAATAGAGGGAGTACTTTGCAGCTTAAATCTCTTTCATGTTATCAGTAGTTTCCAGGTGCAGCGCAGTTCCTCTGTATTGTTTCCAGAGAATGCCTTAATATTGGACCGTTCCTTTTCGTATGCTTATTTGTTTGGATGAAATTGAGTTAACTGTGTGCATTTAGTTTACGAGGTGGTAGTTTCTGAAAGGACCGTTGAAGTTGCTTGGCTAATTATGTATCCTAAACTTTTATTGATCTTAATGTGCGTGTTGGGTAGAGGCTTTGTAACTGACCACCTCTATCAAGCCAAGCATCTATTATTGTCAATGAAGTTGTACCTTCTTTTATTGTATATCACACTTGGAGAACATTACTGTTCAGTAGAACTTGAAAAATTATCTTCCTGTATTTACGTGTAATAGAGTATATAGTAAAGATCAGGTCTGTTTAGCAAAAATGATTTTCCTTTTATGTAGTAACATCAGGTGATGCAAACGATCTCGCTTTTCTGTAGAGTCTATAATAATTTCCCTCACTCGTGGTAGGCGGAGTTTTGTGTCTAACCATCTAATATATGGCAATTTTTTTCTCTATTTAACAGGGATGGTCAGTGCCAAGAGTATCATGCGGACGAGCAAGCAATTTGTGCTGTTGGACTTGCTAGAGCAAAGGCTGGGATTTTTGTTGAAGCGATTCAATACATTTTAGTATTAGCAACTCCTGTGGAGGTAAGGATGCTTGCGAGCTATCCCTTTAAATTGCAATATATGTGCATGCCAAACTTCAACAATGCCTAATGCGTTTATGTTGTTGACTTGCTGTGCATAGTTTGAGGATGTACGGTTTGCAATGCTATATATTCCGTATTATTCTTCCATTTCATTTTGTTGTCATAAGAGTTCAACCATTAAGTTGAAAAACCTAACAAATACAGTTTGGAATGGAAGACCAAGTTTTTCTCGACGCCATCATTTACATATCCAGCTAGAACTGAAATTTACATTCTACAAAATGAATGGACACTACTCTCACATCTATCTTTATTTTTGTGTGACGATATTGGTGTTCCACAATGCTTGACTGGTGGAGCATTTTTTTTTTGAAACAAGGCAAAAGACTTGCCAATTTATTAAGTAAGAAGAGACCAAGACTCGCCCAGTTAATTAGCGGAAAACTGGGTGAAAACAGAAAGCAACAGGCTTAACACTGACCGCATGGATACATTGCCCTATTTGGCATTTTACCTTTGCAAGTACTACCTTGCGTATACCCATGTCATGCCTAATAGTTCTGCTCATGCTTCCAAGGCGATGAGATCACCACTTGATGTATATAGGAATATGTGCAGTCAAATTTATCAGAATGGACCTTACTCAAAGTACCAAACCACTCATGAGTTTCTCCCTCTTTCTGTCCATGGTTTTCCTTTCTCACCATTTGTATAAGAAGTCAAACACTGATCTTTTGGATTATGGTTTGTGTCTTTGTTAATTAGAGATGATCCGCACAACAACGTTTATACTGGTACAGATAGTTGCTGACTTTCTCCGAGTTCAGTTAGATGGATATTTTTGCTTGCTTTGCAAAGGGTTCCTTCAAACGATTATGTTCATTTAAGTCTCGTGTACACAAGTTACCGAGATCCCATTTTAATTAAGATGGTTCGTGGCTGCTAATTTTTGTTAGGATAGAGAATGCTGTATGCTGAATAGAAGAAGACTACACTACTACAGTTAATTGAAAGCAATGTTATTTAGTGAAGTATCATTTGTTGGAGGATGATAACATCACATAAATGTTTTCTGCTGAATTGGGGATATAAATGCAAATTCTCTGGTTGTGAAGCTGTTTTCTTTTTTGCTTAGTTTCCATTCACTGTTTGGCATTTACTGTAGTGAACCTGCAACTATTGCAAGCTTTTTACATAAGTTTCTATTTAGGATACTTATTTTGTAGCTAATATACACTCACCTACTTCTGTTTTGTCAGCTGATACTTGTTGGAGTTTGCTGTTCTGCTAGTGCTGATGGAACGGATCCATATGCTGAGCTTTCATTGCAAGCTTTACCCGAGTACGTGATTTCCACTGATGGTGTCACAATGACATGCATCACATGTACAGATAAGGGTCAAATTTTCCTGTCCGGACGTGATGGACATATATATGAATTGCAATATACAACTGGCTCAGGCTGGCGTAAGCGCTGCCGTAAAGTTTGCCTTACCACTGGTTTAGGCAGTCTTCTTTCCAGGTATCAGCTGCAAAATCAGAAATCCGACCCACCTTTGCTTTGCTTCTTATGTGTTTCTGGCCACCTGCTTATTCAGCTAAATTGATTTTCAGGTGGGTCCTGCCAAATGCATTTAAGTTCTCAGCTGTCGATCCTATTGTGGATATGGTTATTGATGAGGAGAGGAACACTATCTATGCACGCACAGAAGGCATGAAACTGCAACTATTTGATTTAGGAGCTAGTGGTGATGGTCCTTTGAAAAAAATCACTGAAGAAAAAAACCTTGTCGATCCACGAGATGCACCTTATGGTGGTCGTAGGCCTAATGCACCAAGAGCTGCACGGTCTCCGAAACCATCAATAGTATGCATATCACCCTTATCGGCCATGGAATCAAAATGGCTCCATGCTGTTGCTGTTTTATCAGATGGCAAGAGGTTATTCATTTCAACATCAGGTGGAAGTAGTTCTTCAGCTGGACTCAACACTGGTATGCAGAGGCCAAGCTGTTTAAAAATTGTTGCTACCAGGCCTTCCCCACCTCTAGGGGTTGGTGGTGGACTCACATTTGGTGCTGTTTCTGCTGCTGGCAGAGCTCAGCCGGATGATCTAGCATTGAAAGTGGAGTCGGCTTTCTATTCTGCTGGTGCTCTCATAATGTCAGATTCATCTGCTACAGCTATGTCCTCCCTTCTAGCCGTGCAGAAAGATTCTGCTGCCCAGTTATCCCTCCCCAGCACCTTCGCAACAGCTTCTAGAAGCTCAAGGGCTCTCCGAGAAACAGTCTCTGCTTTGCCTGTTGAGGGTCGGATGCTTTGCGCCTCTGATGTTTTCCCACTTCCGGATGCTGCTTTCATGATGCAGTCTTTATACGCTGACGTGGAATGCTTTTCAGCCTTCAGCAAACCTTCTGAGAAGGCCTCTATAAAACTGTGGGCCAAAGGCGATCTTCCTACCCAACATATCTTGCCTCGTAGGAGGATTGTTGTATTCAATACAATGGGTTTGATGGAAGTAGTTTTTAATAGGCCTGTTGACATTCTAAGAAAGTTGTTTGATGGGAACACCTTGAGATCACAAATAGAGGAGTTCTTTAACCGCTTTGGTGCTGGAGAAGCTGCAGCAATGTGCTTAATGCTAGCTGCGAAGTTACTTTATGATGAAGATAGTTTGATAAGCAACTCAGTCTCTGAGAAAGCTGCTGAAGCATTTGAGGACCCTGGGCTTGTTGGAATGCCTCAACTTAATGGCACTACTGCTTTGTCTAACACTCGAACTCAGGCTGGAGGCTTTAGTATGGGACAAGTTGTTCAGGAAGCAGAACCTTTGTTTTCTGGTGCATATGAAGGGCTTTGCTTATGCTCATCGAGACTGCTGTATCCGGTGTGGGAACTCCCAGTTATGGTGGTTCGAGGACTGATAGGTTCCAGTGATCATGGGGATGGTGTGGTTGTTTGCAGGCTTTCTACTGGTGCCATGAAGGTTCTTGAGACTAAGATTCGTTCATTGGAAACATTTTTGAGGTCCAGAAGAAACAAGAGAAGAGGACTTTATGGGTACGTTGCTGGCCTTGGAGATTCTGGTTCCATACTGTACAAAACAGGGCCTACCATTGGCGCTGGTGTCCGTAACAATGGAAAGAGTCCTTACCGCATTAGAGACGCAGACCCTGCTGATCAATCTGCATCAAAGAAACCACGGTCGCTTTATACATCCGCAGAACTAGCTGCTATGGAGGTAATATTTCTGAAATTTGTGAAGGAGGAAAAATTTGTGAAGGAGGAAAAAATCTTAGTTTATTTGCTCATTACATTACTTGGATGAACAGGTGAGGGCAATCGAGTGCCTTAGGCGGTTGCTTCGAAGATCTGGTGAAGCACTTGTTCTGCTTCAACTTATTTGTCAGCATAACGTTGCTCGCTTGGTTCAGACATTAGGCAATGATCTCCGCAAAAAGTTGGTTCAGTTAACATTTCATCAGTTGGTATGTTCTGAGGATGGCGACCAGCTTGCGATGCGGCTTATTTCTTCACTCATGGAGGTAGCACTCCCCTCCCTCCATCACTCTCCTTCCTGCCCAAACAGCCAACAAAAAAAGGAACACATTGGTAACTCCTCATTTTAATTTATGCCTGTACTTTCATGTCATTTTTCAGTACTACATTGGTCCGGAGGGCAGAGGAACTGTTGAGGATATCAGCACTAAATTGAGGGACGGCTGTCCTAGCTACTTCAGTGAGTCAGACTACAAGTATTACTCGGCGGTGGAAAGTCTTGAGAAAGCATCTATGACAAACAACCAGGATGATAGAGACAGTCTTGCTAGAGAAGCCTTCAATCTCCTTACCAAAGTTCCAGACTCTGCTGATTTGAGTGCTATATGCAAGAGATTTGAGAACCTACGGTTAGTTGCTTACAGAACTATCTTGTACATAATAAATACGTTCGATAAACCCTGAACACTTGGATTTATTCTGTCTGCAAACTGATGTTTTCTCTGTTTTGATGGCTGAGTTCAGATTCTACGAGGCTGTAGTGCGGTTGCCGCTACAGAGAGCTCAAGCGCTGGATTCCAATGCTGGTGTTATCAATGGGCAAATTGATGCAAGGCATCATGATACTATAACTGCACAGCGTGTACAATGCTATGAAATAGTTATGAATGCTCTTCGTACCCTTAAAGGTGCTGGACGAAGTGGGAAACCTGGTCCAATGATTGCCCTTGATCCAGCTTCTCGAAGCAAATGTATCAAACAGATTATTCAACTAAGTGTTCAGTGGCCAGACACAGCTTTCCATGAGCATCTATACAGAACGCTTATTGAGCTCGGTCTGGATAATGAACTTTTGGAGTATGGAGGCTCGGATTTGGTTGCTTTTCTTCAGAGTGCTGGCCGTAAGCATCAAGAAGAGGTGATTCCTAATAACTACCTGGTATTGTTAGAGATGCATTTCTTATGTTGGCTAAACTGGATTTTTTTTGCATGTTGCCTTGTCCTGATCAGCTCTTCCATTTTAAGGTTCGAGATGCTCCTAGGTTGGACGATTTAGGTGCACCTATTTCTACTACTCAAACAAAGTATCTTGAGCTCCTAGCCAGGTACTATGTTCTCAAGGGGGAGCATATTGCTGCTGCCAGGATGCTATTGATATTGGCAGAAAGGCAGTGCTCCAATGCTGAAGAAGCTCCTGCTCTTGACCAGAGGTCTCCAGATTTTGTTTCTGCTTCTTTTGTTGACCTCTGCATTTCCATGCATTATATGGATTAACACTTAACTTTGCCAATCCAGGTATCAATATCTGAGCAACGCTGTGCTACAGGCCAAAAGTGCAGGCATTACCGCTGATTCGTCCAGAAATCCTATCGATAGTAGTACAGTGGATCTACTTGAAGGCAAACTTGCAGTGCTCCGGTTCCAAATGCAAATCAAACAAGAATTGGAGTCTATGGCTTCGCGGCTTGAAAGTGTTCCAAGCAGTTCTGAATCACCTAGTGATCCCTTTCCTCGTGATAATATTCTAGCCGACGTAGAATCTGCCAAGGATGCGAAGGACAAGGCGAGAGAGCTTTCACTGAATCTTAAGAGTATTACTCAACTATACAATGACTATGCAGTTCCATTTAATCTTTGGGAGGTATGATTTTCTGCAACTCATGGAATTCTAGTTGGATCACAACATTGCAACATAATGCACTAATCTCTTAGCTTGTGTATTAAATTTGAACTCAGCTGAGTGTTAGCAAAACATCCATACTTGATACTTCATCGAATCAAATCAACCTTGCATTTTCTACCAATTTGCATGTTCATGTGCATTTTACTTATTCACCTAGAATTGAACCGTAACCAGGATTGAAATTATTATGCATTAAAGTTGAATGAGATGTTGATCGATGTGTATTGTAAGTTCGTGCTGGCTTATGTTTGCTTTGAAAAATGTACTACTAGAAAATCATGCTGCTAGCGTCATCCTGATATTTTTCAAAATTAGTACATAAATGATTTTTCTCAGCATTTGTACTTATTGTATGGTTTCAGCA
The DNA here is from genome assembly GCA_947311845.1 of Poa pratensis. Lineage (NCBI taxonomy): Eukaryota > Viridiplantae > Streptophyta > Magnoliopsida > Poales > Poaceae > Poa > Poa pratensis. Next base: position 30,363,865 of record CAMZMU010000076.1, on the reverse strand, counting down.
ATTACTACACACCTGATGACTCGAAGCTTATTGTTTATAGGTTTGCCTGGAAATGCTCAACTTTGCAAATTACTCCGGAGATGCTGATAGCAAGATTGTCCGGGAAATTTGGGCCAGACTCCTTGACCAGACACTTACAAGAGGTGGTGTAGCAGAAGCATGTTCTGTGGTGAAGAGAGTTGGCTCCAAACTTGATCCTGCAGATGGAGCTTGTTTACCTTTGGATATAATATGCCTTCATCTTGAGAAGGCAGCCTTGGTACATAGCATCTATAAATTTATTTTTCGTACTTGGCACCGTTGCAGGGGACTAATATCATCTTGCTCGTATCTACAGGACAGGTTAAGTTCAGGAGAAGAATTAGTTGGTGATGAGGATGTTGCAAGAGCCCTTCTCGGAGCTTGTAAAGGCCTAGCTGAACCTGTGCTTGCTGTGTATGATCAACTGCTATCCAATGGGTCAATTGTGCCCTCACTTAATCTGAAGCTGCGCCTTCTGAGATCAGTTCTTGCGATCCTTCGTGAATGGGGAATGTCGGTCATTGCACATAAGCTAGGCACCACAACTGCTGGTGCTTCGTTCTTTTTGGATGGAACATTTTCGCTGAATCAAACAGGGTCTTTGCACCAAGGCGTTCGTGATAAAATAATTAGTTTGGCCAACAGGTAAGCAACTTACATAATACATATCTGTGGCAGTTTTTTGTTGTTGCAAAGTTTCCTTTCATTCCTAGTGTTTTTAACTAGGCATCTAGATTATGTGGATTTCTAACTAGCAAGCGACCATGAATCATGAAAGGTCCAGTACGTGGTTGCTAAACTGTGTTGTGCTTAACTTCATAAGCTGCTGAGAAGTAGCTTGATGTTCAGACTCTAAACTAACTCTCATATACATGAAACACTACAGTTTGACACATAGTTGGATATATCTATCTTATTTTTTTATGTTAGCCACAGATTGAAACCCCCTTTCTGCAGAATTGTACCAAAAACGTTCGTTACCAAATGTTGAAATATGAAAAGCCGGTGCAGCAAAACAGGATTACCATAACCACCACAATGCCAAAAATATAAATATGAAATACTTCTTTCAACAGCTATGATTTGAATTATATTTTGCACAGTTTCAGTTTTATATTTGCCGTATCATTTTATTTGATCTGTTGAAATGTTGGCATGGAATAATTTCCTAAGCACAGAGTCAAATTGCTAATCTTGTTTGTCCATACTCGCCATTTGAATGTAACCCCTTGTAAATCATGTAACTAAATAATTATACGTGCTTGCGTTTTCATCTTACAGGTATATGACTGAGGTCAGGCGATTAAACCTTCCACAGAACCAAACAGATAATGTCTACCGAGGTTTTCGTGACCTAGAGGAGAAATTGTTGTCTCCTTATTAGCCATCTTTTGTTTGTCTACTTGATATTGTAAAGTATGGGATGCACATTTGTTGTTGTACCAAGTATGGGAACAAAGCCAATACATCTTGATTCTACTGGGCAGAGTCTCTCATACACTGTCATCCATATAATGGATTTGTGTGCAAGGACCCAAGGCCACCCAGGAGGTCATCAGAATCAGATTGTTTCTACACATGCAAACCATCCTTTATTTCTTCATGAAGTTTGCTTGGCTCCGCAGAACTTGTTCCCCTCAGTTGGGGAAACAGCAGGGCTCTTTGTGCAACGTGAATTTTGCCTCCTGTTGTTTCAGTTTTGTCGTGTTAATGTGTAGCATCAGGTTGTACAGTTTCGTGGGTTAATGATTTTCTTCAAGTTGTTTGTCTCTGTAGCGTTGTGTTTTCTTAGTTAGAACATCATTCCTAGAGGAGAAAATTTGCTACTGATACGGCACATTAAATTGTTACTGTTCCATAGACTACACTTATTTGTTTTTGGATATCGCAACATATCTTGGGACGGACTGGGATCCAGTGACTTGCTAGAGTCAAGTCAAAGGTGTGCTTGCCCCCTACCATCATCCACCATCCTTCGCGTTGCCGCTGTGAGGGAGGGGAGTCTGCTCTGCGTTCTTGCCGCTGAATCTATTCTCAGTCCAATTTCAGTCAACTGTCCTGCAGTTCTGACAATGATTTCAGTTAACTGAAAGCAGACAAGAAACGACGATTCTTTTTTTTGAGGAGGATCTGATTTATAAAAAAGGAAACTCAGTACAAATTACAGCTAGGTCCAACAGAAACAAAGAAAGAACAAAAGAACCCAGAAATTTGCACGGAGCCCCCCGAGCTTCCAGAGAGATCACAACCAGATCCACAAACTTTCCCCAAGAAGCTAGACGGCGGCGCCGCCGCCGTACCACACGCCGCGAAGAAGAGGACGCCGCTCCACCTTGTTGTAGACGGCCGCAAGAGCTGTCCGCCTCAGGAGGACGGATCCGAACGCCGATGAACGAGCACGGCCGCGGCCGTCCCTTCCCGCTCCCGCCCTTCTTCCAGCCGGCGACGCGCCGCCTAGCTCCACCGCCACGAGCCCCTCACCACCTCCGGACGCAGCTCCCCTCGCCACCACGGCCGGCCGGAGCTGAAACGTCGACGAAGACTCCCACCAGAACCACCTGCAAGCAAAACGGGAAGCCGACCCCCACCCGCTCCTCCCCTCGCCGCCGAGGCCGGCCAGAAGAGCAGATGCGCAGATCCACGCCCGACGGAACTCCACTACCTCCCCGGCATCACAGCCGGAACGGGGAAAGGAGGGGGAGACCAAACAACTCCAAACAGACGAAGCCGCCGCCGCCGTCTTCGACAGCATCGCCGGGAGGAAGAAAAGGAGACCTACTCCTACCTATCTACACGCAGGACGAGATCCCGGAGCTCCCCTCCACCTCACGGCGCCAGAGCGGCGGCCGGAGGCGAAGGGGAGCGGCGGATCCGCCGGCGGACGCTGAGAACCTCTGGTCGCCTCCCCGGTCGCCTCTCTCGAACAGTAGAGGGAGGGGATAAGGACGCGGCTCCCGTTTAAGTCGCCCAGAAACGACGATTCAATCTGCAGTTCAGCAAAATAGCAGCAGAACAATTGAAATTCTGATAGTGGCCTCCATAGCAATGACCTTGATACGATTTTCAGATAAACAGCAGCAGAACAGTTTGGGCTTCTACTTGTTCTCAAAACGGAAATTAATTTAGCAATAAGGTCATCTGGGCGGTGGAGGCCTGTCTTACACTGGCGTGGGGCCTCCTCCCCGGCGCCGCCGTTACGCTCGCCTGCCTGACAGATCCGACGTTTGTGGATCTGCTTCATCGTCTTGATGTTTGATCATATCTCTTTCCGCAATAAAATTATAAATTATATGTTGTTAATACCTGAAGAGAGGCTCTAATTCCTCCGCGATATATTTTGAAGATCTACCGTCGACGAAGAGGACAAGGTGATTGGAAGCAAAATTTGGAGTAGAGAATCATGGGCTTGAAGCGGTTTGTGAACCTGGTGGTTCTGAACTACGAGAAGCACTTGTATTCGCTGCGCCGCCTCAACCCCGACCAATTCTTCCACCCAACGGCAGTAGCAGCAGCGACTCACGGGAAAGATCTCATCCAAAAATCTTCCCAGCCGAAGAAGGGCAAGAAGAAAAAGCAGCTTCCGGCCTCCTCATCAGAAGAGCCGGAGAGCATTCGTCGGCTGCCGCCAGTCCTCTTGAGCGTCCAACCAACGCCATGCCCAATGAAAGCTATCGACCAACCAAACTTGTTCAGCTTCACTCTCTCGGGAAGCAAGATCTTCTTTGCGGACAGCGCGGGGCGCCTCTTCTACTACAACACCCAGAAGCGCTGCGTCGTAACTACGCCGAACCTCCACGCGCCAAAGTTCTACCCTTTCGCCATCTCCGTCCCCGGCTCAGGTGATGTCGATGAGAATGGCGAACAGGACCACACCGGCCTCTACATCATGGAGAAGGTTCTTACCCCAGCCAAGAAAGACCAGTTCGAGGCCCTCTTTTGGGGCGAACGCCGAAGTGGGAAGACCTGGTACTGCGAGTCACTCCCGCCGCCGCCGTTCGTCCACGAGCCAGCCAACAAACGTGCCAGGGTACTCTGTTACGCGGTGGTGGGCGACGCCATCTGCATCTCCGTGTCGGCACCTACTGCTTCGACACGGTGAACAAGACGTGGAGCCTGGCCGGCGACTGGATGATGCCTTTCATGGGCAAGGCCGAGTACGTCCCGGAGCTGAAGCTCTGGTTTGGCATCTCAGATGGCCAGCTCCCATGCGCCGCCGACCTCTCCCCCGTCGTGCGAGGGCATGCTCCGGGGAAGGAGTACGTCTGGGGGAATTCAGATGTGCCGGACGAGTGGCGCACGGCCGGCGTCTGCAGTCCGGCTGAAATCGTCAACCTGGGCTCCGGCAGGTTTTGCATCGCCAACTTCTTCCACACTATGAACCTCGATCAGTTTCCGGATATTGACAGGGAATTTGCTGTCTTCACTGGTTTGGAGGTGATCATTGAGAAGGGCAGTAAAAGCAGTGGCCGTGCCAAGCTGCGTATGATCAAGCACAAGTCCAAAATATGGGAGTTTCTACACACCGGCGTCATCAAGTCGGTGCACTGAATCATTCTCAATCTTTGATCTGAATTGTCCTCCTTTCAACTTACATCAAAAAAAGAATTGTCTTTTCAACTTTTGTCCTCACTTCTCTTATCGTAGTTATGCACACAACTTTTGAAATGTATGATTTGTGCCGAAATATGTGAATGAATTCATCATTCTTTTGACCTTTGTGCTGTGGAGAGTGGAGACTGCTTTGTTCAGTCGATTTATCTTTTGCAGTTCTTCTCGTAGCCTAAGCCCTCACCAGGACAAATCTAAAATAGGGTTTTGTCTCACTAGAAAAAACGAACTAACGAATAATGATAATATATATGCCTAATATCTAACATAGAGTATTAAAAATCACATATATTCAACTCATGGTTGTATAATGCTTATTTGAATAACATCGTCTTTTAGTGTTATTTGAACAACTATAGATTTATTTTTTTCCCATCCGCCGCCACCGCCGGGCCTCCACCTCGAAAGCTTGACGAAGCACTTCTCCCGGACCTGCTCGACGCCGCGTCGCGCCCAAGCACCAAGTCCCCACGGCATGACGCCAGCCGGCACGGAAGACTGCAAGGAAACCCTAGATCTACCGCTACCTACTAGCCCTAGACTACGCTGTACAGGCTCGGCCTCGCATCCTCCTCGACCCCGAGCGGCGACGCCACCGGAGAGGAGGGAGGAGCGAGCCGGCGAACCGGAGAGGACTCTCAACGGGAGAGGAGAGCTCGGGGGAGGAGAGAGAGAGAGAGGAAGGGGGGTGACTGAAGATCCTCCCCTCGAATCGGATCAGTTTGAATTTTGCCGTTACCATATTGTGGGGACCCCGGACTAGCTGTCCGAAATACCCTTGTGCCTATAACATCAGCGATCCCATGATCAGTGTGTCGCTAAGCACAATCAAACTGGTGTCAAAAGAACATCCATAAATACCGAATGAATTTACTTACTTGATTGAAGTCATAAACTTCAACAGGTACTTGCAGCGGAAATCACCAAACAACGTGGAGCCCAAGTCATTTGCCGTAAGACCCTACAGGCAACTGACTAGGAAGCGCCCTAGTTCGCATCGACGTCCTTGAAGTCCTCTTCTTCGAACTGCTCATCTTCAAAGTCTGGCTAAGACAATAGCCAGGGACGAAACCAATATGAGTACAATTTGAATTTTACTCGCAAACTACCCCAGCATGAACATGCACTAGTTTAATAAGACTTCTATTTTTAGAAAAACATCTCTATATCTTTGTTGAAAAAAGAAAAGGATAGACTTTTGTTTAATAAAACTTTGTTTTGAAATCTCTATATCTTTGTTGAAAAAGGTAAGAAGTCTCTTTTAAAAAAATTCCGAAAATATAACTTTGTTGAAAAAGGTAAGAAGTCTCTTTTAAAACTTTTTCCCAGAAATCACCACCTTGTTTATTTCTCCCAAAACTCCTCCTTTTCTGACCATAGCCTTTCATGGTCAATCATTTTCCAACAACCTCATACCAGCCCTTCGGTATGGTTGCATAAAACATTTTTCACTCCATTTTTAAAACACAAAACTTTGCACATCTCGACCATAGCCCTTCATGGTCCTCCTCTTTTCCAGCAACCTCATGCCGACCCTTTGGCATAGTTGCATATATAAAACATCTCCATTTTATTTTCCAAATCTCAAAACTTTGCACATGGCCAAAGGACAGCCTTCCAACTGCCCATTTCCGCAGACTCGGCTATTCGAATAGTTTTACACTCTGCAGAGGTAGCACGCTTTTCCCACATCCATCCGGCAACTCATCGTGTCAGCCACGTCCCGCCATACAAGGTGTATGCGAAGTTGAGTCACCGGCCATAGCCTCTCATTTGCTCATGCTAGTACCGGACCCTGCCCGTATGACACTTTCCATCGACACCTAGTCAGGTTCATCCATCAATGACCCTAAGTGTGAGGACTCATAGTTCTGCCCGGCGATGTATGGTGGCACCTTCTATACTCCACCAATGTGCGAGGACCCAGGTCAGGGGTAGGTCACCGAACCATCCCCAAATGGAACGGAGTCATCTCCGTTGTTGAGGTATCCCGTACTAAAACGAGCAAACTACATGACTAAGCCCCGTCCCATATGGGGGTAAATGTGGTCGCCCAGGGTATGGTTGGTCGTCATAGTACTAGGACACAATGTGCATTTTTCACAAACACCACCATTCTCCATTTCTTCACTTCAACACCGACATCTCGGCACACCATAATCCATCCAAGGATTTTCAAAGGAGTTTGAATAAACAAATCTTTTTCCCATCCGATAGTTTGAAAAAGAATTTCCATCTAATACCTCTATATAAGGTGTCAAAATAATATCCTTATATTTTGGAAAAAGGGTTTTCAAAATCATAACTTTAGTGGCAAACACCACATAAATCACTTATGCTCTTTATAAGTAAAACCTGTGAACCAAAATAGGTGTATATAATTGCAAGCTCAGAGAAGTAGCTTGCCTTGCTCAACAAAGTTTCCGGGGTCTTGCTCTTCTTGTTCAACGTATTTCCCCTCCTCGCAAGTCACGACAATGTTCTCGTCTAAACGTCGTAAAACAAACAAGACACACAATTACCACACCATTCGACCAAGCAACACTAACACTCAAGCTGAACTCAGACAAACATCTAATGTTTTACAGAAGTCATAACAATTGAGTTTAGTTCAACTTAAGCCATTATTAATTTTATACCCTTTTATTAATTTCAGAAACTAGTTACACACGATTTAATTCACTGTTTAATCTTTGATGATCACCAAATTATGTACTTTTAGGGTTAACTAGATTTGATTAAATCTGAACTAACAAAGTTGGTTTCAATTCATTTGGAGTCAGAATTAATTAAGTAAAATTGTTTGAGTACAGAGATTAACTATACATGTTTTAGCTACGGATTAGTTTTGGTTGCTCACAAAATTAATTCCTTTTAGGGGTAACTAGTACTAACTAATTATGATCTAACAAAATTGGTTCTAGGGCAATTGGGCTAATTATTATTTAGCTAAATTAATATAGTGCAGAGAGGTTATCAAACTTTAATCTAATGTCAAACAATTTCTGAGGCTCAAATAATTCTACCAAAATTATGGGAGCTAGTTTTACTTAATAGTGAGCTAGCAAAATTGGAATCATGTCATTTGGACTAACAGAACTCCAGAAATGATTAATTTGGTATTCTAAACCTTCTGTGGAAAATTAAATACTACATAATTGTTATTACTCTAAACAAGATGAAATCAGTGTGGTTGGATTAACAATTTCATAAGCTATTCGAAGAAATTTGATTCATCATTTTTGGACTTATAAATCTTGAGTTATTAATTTTAGAACATACACACCGATTAAAATGCTTCTGTCAATTTCTTAATTCGAGTCAGAAAAAGAAACAGGCCGAGAGGGGTTCCAGCCCAATGGGCTCGGCCCGTTTTATTTTTTTCCCGCGCGTAGAAATGGTTAAAACCCTGACGGGTGGGGCCAGCCCGTTAGTGGCTCCTAGCTACCGAAGCGGTAAGTTGCCGTTGGATTAGATCCAACGGCTGGGAGAGGGGCGCGCCGGCGGCGACCTATTTCGGGCAGAGCCACCGTGGCCAGAGACGGTGGCGACGGTGCAGTGGCTCACCTAGGGGTCCTAGAGGTGTGGTGGACGGCGGAGGCAAGTGCGGTGAGTGTGAGGAAGACGATGGCGTGGATGGCGAGGCTCGGGGATGCATCGAACGGTGACGGCGAACTTGGCGGCTGCCACGGTCACGGACCCGTCGACGGCGAGCTCCTGGGGCGCTCCTGTGCACAGAGAAAGAAAGGGAAGAGGGCGATGAGCTTCTGGTGGTGTAGCGGAGAGAGGGCAAGGTAGAGAGAGGGGAGGGAGAGAGTGGCACGGCACGGCCGTTATCGTCTTCAACCTCGGACTCGTCCGAGTGCGGCCGTGACAGGCGCACGGCAGCGAGGCAGCAGCGGCGATCTGCCCCTCTGGCGGTGCACGGGTGGAGTATGGAGGTGAGGAGTGAGAGGGATACAGAGAGGGCGAGTGTGGAGAGCAATGGAGAGGCTGGGGCGGCGTTTTATATAGAGGTGGAGGTGGTGCACGGTGGGGTGGTTCACGGGAGCGATAGAGTGCGTGAAAGCTCGCCATTGGCGGGCTGGGCTGCGCGGCAACGTCTCTGGGACGTCCGTTAGGGTTAGGGGAGGGAGGTGAGCGCGGGAGTGAGCAGAGCGAGCTTCGGGGTGGTAGGTGGCCGTTGCGCACGCACTGTGCTCGACGGAATGCTGGCGGTAGCGTGGGGCAGGGGCGATGACGCGAGCGTGTATGCGGGGTCACAGGGAGGCCGGTGAGTGGCTGCGTCGAGCTGTGCTTGCTGCCGTGCAGAGACGACGAAGATCGTCGTCAGCGTCCACGGACATGGCGTGCAGCTACTGGGCGTGCGCGATTAGGAGCAGAAGGGATGTATTTCGCACGTGTGGCCGCGCCCAATCGGCAGAGGGGAGGCAGAGAGGAGCAGTGGCGCAGCCACGAGCGCTGGAGTGGTCGGGGGCCTCCTGCCCGTGAGAGGTGACCGGACGGGGAAGGAAAAAGCAGGCCAAGGAAAAGAAGACAGCAGGAAGTGTCCAAATTAGTCGATGCTGGAGTGATCCTGCTCTGCAGGGGTGAGGGAGAGAGAGTGTGTGCAAGATTTTGAAGAAATTTGATTGAATTCGAATTTGGGTTGAGGCTTTGGGTATTCTGCGCACAAGGTGTTTGACAGAATGCCCAAATGGAAGTTTTATTTAAATTTTGATGCAAATTCCTTGTAGTTAGTTTTAGAATGATTTAATAGGTGTTGTGGAATTTTATTGGATTTTTAGTGAAATATTAAATTAGGGTTTTTGAATATTCTTTGAGTTAAAGAAATAAAATAGGATTTCATAATTTAAATAAAAATTAGGTGGTAACTTTATAATTTTGAGAAGAGAGGGGTATGAGAATGAGAGGGTTATTATTTCATCTCATCCATGGAATTATTTTCATAAAGAAAATATTTGTTTGAAAGAAATAGAGGGTTAGGTAGAGAGAATAATTTATTAAGATCATTTCTCTAACTCATGATCTTAATTTCAAATTATTGAATAATTTCAGGAGTTTTGTTTTTATTTAAGTCACATTCTAAATTGTTGTCAAGTGTGTTTTCAATTTAAAGATCAATCGCAAATGAGTTAATTGTTCACACAAGCAACAATCTAACAAGGTAAAACAATCAACACAAACATAAATCAAATAAGCAAACAATATAAATTTTCAACCAAGTTTCAAATACTCAGATGGGTGGTGGGATGGTGATCAAGCATCATCATGCCAAGTATAATGTTGAAACCAGTTTAGTTCAATAATTTGATACTTTTAAAAAGGGTTGATAAAATATATGGGGTAGTATGTTTCCCACTCGTAGTAATTTCAAAGAGAATGAAAATATGAGTTCAAAATAGGAGTTGCAAATTCTTGCAATAATATCAAGGTTGAAAAATAGGTAGGAGATAGCAGATAGGTATCCATATTTTGGAAACACGTAATCTTTTGGAAATACTATTACTTTTTCAAATAATGGGTATTTTGGTTGTTGCTAAACCAAAGTATCATTGAAATGGAATTTAGCCAAAATAAGATTGGAAATGATATACAGATTATTTTTCTTGTCACGACATGATCACCAAGATTTAATATATTTTTACTTAGGTTGGGTTTTTAGGTTAACATTTATTGATCAAACAACTTAAACAACAAGCCACACAAGGTTGGACAAAGAAATGGGAAGGAAACCACAACCACCAGTGAAGCATTTAAAAAAAAAGTTTTTGTTGGTTTTGAATTTTGGATCTTGTAAAACTAAGTTTTTCTTAGTTCCAAAATTTGGGGTGTTACACATATACCTTACCCCATTTTTTCATCGAACGATGACCGATGCAGATTTAGAAGTGAATATATCAAAGCGCGGATTCCGTGCAGAAACAAAGTTAATTGGATAGACCCAAGCATAAGTATATCTGCAAATCATACAACCCAAAATAATTATTCAATATCCTGGTAGCCTAACAAATTGTGCTGCATTGTCGGTACAATGTTTTGGGCCCCACAAGCAGGCCTCACATATTGGTAGTCAACAGTGTGATCCCTCCGTCCTCCTCCGCCGCCGCCGCCGCCATGTCCGCCGCTGCCGCCCGAGGTCTCAAGTCCGTATCCCGCGCCGTCCTCTCCTGGAAGCCGGTGAGTGAGTGTATCAAAAGACTCCTTGAACCCTGAGGCGCTGACTGACTATTTTACCATCATGTTCTTGTTCTCCCTCAACCAGACGGGTCGGGCGCAGCAAACGCTGGCGGCGGCGGTGAGCATGTCGGGCGTGGGGCTCCACTCGGGCGAGCGAGCGACCGCCACACTTCTCCCCGCGCGCGCCGGAGAGGGGAGGTACTTCGTCGTGGAGGGGGAGGAGGCGAGGGTGGCGGCGGAGGTGGGAAACGCTGAGGGGCAGTCCCCGCTCTGCACCACGCTGCGGAGCGAATGCGGCGTTGCGCGGGTGCGCACAGTCGAGCACCTGCTCTCGGCGATGGAGGCCCTCGGCGTCGACAACTGCCGCGTCGAGGTCAGCAGCGGCGACGAGGTGCTTGCCCTTCTGCTAACGCTGTTGCTGTTACAGTAGTCGAGTTGTCGTTGATGTCTTGTTCCACTGCAAGACGAATGGTGCGACATGTATTTTCCGATTTATGTGAACTGTTAAGCGATGACAGATTCCTTTGCTTGATGGATCAGCGCGAGAGTGGGTAGAGGCGATACGGAGCGCAGGTTTGTGTGCGGCCAAGGATATCAGTGGGCAAAAGTTGGAGAAAATGGCGCCCAAAATTGACGAGCCTGTTTATCTCAGGAAGGATGATTGCTTTGCTGCATTCCCTTCCTCGCAAATCCATATCACCTATGGAATTGATTTTCCAAAGGTATGTCTCATGCCTTCCTTTATTAAGATCACGAAATGCTAGTTTTATTTTTTGTGTACCAGGACATCAAATGTAAGGTTTAATTTTTGTGTGACTAGTAAATGTGCACGTGCAAATTATTGTATGAACACTGGAGTTCAAATTGTTGCAGGACGTGGAACAACATAGCTCTTGTATTGAATAAAAAAATTATGATTCCATTTGTACATCCTTAATTCCAAACTATAACTGTGAGAGATTTCAATATTGAAGCTAGTAGTCCTAGAAATGTACAAACTTGCCAATCGAATTTGAAGTTTGTACAACATTCAAATTTGCATTGTAAAATAAATAAGAAATAAACATTGAACATAAGTAATATCATTTGGAATTTGTATTATTTGAACTAAATTTACAAGAGTTTCCACTTTCACCAAAGCAAAAGGCTGGAACTGAACATACCGCGTTGTTTCAGCATCATGAAGCGGGGTTATATGTTCATCCCCATCAGTAAGGATGAGGAAAAGCACAAAATGTACACGGTGAGGCCCCTCTAAATCAGGAAAAAGCAAACGTGACACTATTGCTTGGAAACCTTCCTTCACTTCCCCGGCCACTCACCCTCTGTGCCGCCGTCATTGACAGCGGCTCCGCCTTCTGCACACCACACCGGCACATCTTCCGTGTCGCTACCATTCACAGCGGGTCCACCTGCCCCACACCACATTGGCTCACCCTCCATGTCACCACCACAAACATTTTGACATCCTACAGTACAAAACAGGAAAGTTTCAAAAGAAAACCAGACATTTTAACACCAGAAGTAATAGTAGCATCTCATTTTGTTACAAAGAAATTTAACCATGCAGCAGATCTCAAACCATCTGAAAGAAATTTTGCCGGTGTCTCACTTTAATAGCTCACTCTTTGAACTGACCATCACATGTAAATCAACTTTTTTTTTAGCGAAAACGCAAAGGACCTTTGCGTTTCATTTTATTGAAAAGATAGGGTGTTGCAACATCCTCCTAGGAGGTCCAGTACATGAAACTAAGATACAATCAGTGTACATCCCATGTTGTTGGCAGGATCACACGCAGCCCGTGGGCACCTGCTCTAGCCCAAAGCCTAGCTTCCTCCTTGGTGCTGTCGATGATGGTTCGGGCAGAGGGCTGGGCATTCTCGAAAACACAATTGTTGCGGTGCTTCCAGATCATCCACGGCGTCAGAAGGATGATGGAGCTCAACCCCTTGCGCAGTTGCTTCGGCGTGTCTTGCTTTGCATGTGTCCACCATTCCAGCAGCGAGCTCTCGTTGCTTGGGGCAGGGGTGGTGAAACGAAGCCAGGCCAGGATCTCGTGCCACACCTGTCGTGCAACAGGGCACCCCAAGACCAGGTGAAGCATGGTTTCGGTTCCTGATCACATAGGGGACAGCGAGGCGGGTGCTGAAGGCCGTGACGTGCCAATCTGTCGGCAGTCCAGCATCGGCCATCGGCCCTGGAAGGCAAGCCAATGGAAGAATTTGACCCGTGGAGGCGCCCAACTCTTCCAAGTCAGTTTCCAATGGGGGCAGGCGATCGAACCGTGGAAAGTAGCGTCATAGCAGGATTTGGCGGAGTAGGTTCCGCTGGCCGTCAGCTTCCATATCATCTGGTCTTGCTCCTCCGTCAGGATCGTGTGCGCGATCTGTTGCCACAATTGTAGATACTGTCCAATTTCATCAAGTCCTAGCACGCCGTGGATGTCGCGCGCCCAGCTGTTGTCCTGCAGCGCCTCAGCCACTGTCCTCTTGCGTCGTCGCTTGGGGACGCATCTGTATAGCGCCGGCGCAAGCTCGCTGATGGCGCGGCCATCGATCCACCTATCGGTCCAGAACTTCGCGGTCTGGCCGTCGCCAATCACCATATGGGTGGAGGCGAAGAACAGGTTGCGCTCAGCCGTGGAGAATTGGAGGTCCAAGCCCTTCCACGCTCGGTCGGCATTGGTGCGCGAGAACCAGAGCCATCGCATCCTAAGGGCCAGCCCCTGCCGCTCCATGTCTGGGACGCCGAGGCCACCAAGAGGTTTGGGACGGCAAACGCGCCGCCAATTGACGTGGCAATGTCCTCCATTGGCGGCGGCGCGCCCAGCCCATAAGAAGCCGCGCTCGATCTTCTCAATTTGGCGCAGGGTCTTCTTAGAAGGCGCGAAGGCGAGGAGCTGATGTACTGGAATGGCGCTCAGCACGTGTTTGACTTGGGCGAGGCGCCCAGCCTTGTTCATGAGCCATGCTTTCCAAGCGGGCAATCTGGCGGCGATCTTGTCGACGAGTGGCTGCAATTCCGCAGCGGTGGGCCGGCGCAGAGTGAGGGGAATCCCCAGGTAGGTGATTGGGAGTTCCACGACAGGGCAGCCGAGGCTGGCGACGATCGGCATCGTCACGTCGGGGTCGCAGCGCAGCAAGGATGCCGTGCTCTTGGTGAAATTCACCTTGAGGCCAGATGCCTCGCCAAAGATCTGCAGGATTCCTTTAATCGCGGCGACGTCGGTCGGGGTGGGGTGGCAGAAGAGCAGCACATCATCGGCGTACAAGGAGATGGCCGGAACGTCTCGTCGCGGGTGCAGCGGGTGCAGGATGCCGAGCCCGATGGCGCGTCTAATGATCTTGGCCAGAATGTCGACGGCGAGGACAAACAGCTGGGGCGAGAGGGGGTCGCCTTGGCGCAGTCCGCGCCGGTGCCAGATCGGGGGGGCCAGCCTCGCCATTGATCAGCACACGCGTGCTCGCCGAGGAGAGCAGGATGGCCAACCATGCCAGGAAGCGGTCTCCGAACCCGTATTGGCGCAGCACCTCAAAGAGGTAAGGCCATGCGAGGGAGTCAAACGCGCGTGCGATGTCGAGCTTCAGCAGTACCCGAGGTGCGCCAAGCTGGTGTAGCAGCCGTGCCGATTGCCGGACCAAGATGAAGTTGTCGTGAAGGCTGCGGCCGGCGATGAAGGCGTTCTGGTTGCGGCTGACGATTGCGTCCAGCTTCGGTGCGAGCCGCAGCGAGAGGACCTTGGCGAAGAGCTTTGCAACCAAGTGGATTAGGCTTATTGGCCGGTAATCGCCTAGCTGGCTCGCGTCGGCGCGCTTAGGCAGCAGAGTTAGGAGCGCTTGATTGAGGCGTGCAAAGCCACGACCTCGCATGATGTATAACTGTTGGAACACGTCGATGAAGTCTTGCTTCACCGTGCTCCAACATGCTCGCAAGAACTCCGCCGTGAATCCATCGGGGCCTGGCGCCTTGCGTGCGGGCAAACGTTTCACCGCGCACCATATCTCCTCCTCGCTGAATGGCGCGTCTAGGTCGCTGAGGTCGTGCGTCTCGATCAGTAGCGGCATGTCCAGCGTGTGTTCCCTCTCGACGTCAGTGCCGAGCAGAGCGTCGAAGTGAGTGTAGGCTGCAGCAGCCATGTCTTCGGGCTCGGTGTAGACGCGGCCTTCGGCCGCGATGCCGTAGATCCTGTTCTTTTGTCGACGATAAGAGCAGAGGCGGTGGAAGTAGGAGGTGTTGGCGTCGCCTTCACTGAGGTTAGTGACGCGGGCACGCTGCCTAGCGATAGTTCGCTCCATCGAGGCCAGGCCGAGGTAGGTGAGCTTCAGCTGCTTATGAAACCATGCCTCGTGTGGCGACAGGAGACGGTCCTCTTGTGCTTTGTCGAAGCGCAATACCAGCTCTCGTGCTATAGCCATTTTGTCCCTGACGTTCCCCACGGTTCGAGCACTCCAACTCGTGAGTTTGCGCGCTGTGGCCTGGAGGCGTAGCACGAGGCGCCGGAACGGATCAGCGTCATGGACCGAGTTCCACGCCGTGTTCACCGTGTCGTGGAAGCCGTCGAGCCGCAGCCAAAAGTCCTCAAAATGAAAGCGCCTGTGTGTGGCTGGCTGGGGGGAACAATCAAGCAGCAGTGGGCTGTGGTCCGAAACCACAGAGGCCAAGCATCGCAAATGGCAGTCCCGGTATATGTCTTCCCAGTCCGAGGTGCAGAAGACACGGTCTAGATGCACAAGGGTTGGCGGCGACTGGTTGTTCGACCATGTGTACCGGCGGCCGGCGAGGTACACCTCCTTTAGCGCCAGATCATTGAGGAGACGCCGAAACCTGCCCATCATGCGTCGATTGACGTTACTGTTGTTCTTGTCCTCATCGCGATAGATTAGATTGAAGTCGCCGCATAGCATCCAGGGGCCTGGGCAGTCAGCACGGACGTCGCGGAGCTCTTGCAAGAATTGGATTTTGTCCGCGTCGTCTTGTGGCCCGTATACCACGGTCATCCACCAGCTGCTGCCGCCGGCGGGAGTGGAGACCTTTGCCGTGATCGTGTTTGTGGAGAAGGATGGGTCCGTGATCGACACAGCGTGGCTCTTCCAGGCAATGAGAATGCCGCCGCGAGTGCCCTGGGCAGGCAAGTAGACGTAATCATCGTACTCAGAGCCAAGCGTCTCGAGGACGGTCGGCGAGTAAATCACGTTCATTTTCGTCTCCTGCAGGCATACAATTGGCGCATCTGCGAGATCAGTCAGCGAGCGCACGGCGAGGCGGCGCGCGCGGCCATTGAGGCCGCGCACGTTCGAGATGACGATCCTAAGGCCGTGATCCATTAAGAATGAATCGACGGGATGGGGGATCAGCAAAGCAACTACTCCTCGCGTGCGTCAGCGACGGCGGCCGAAAGAATCGGCGAGGGGGCGACAGACTCCGGGATGACGCGGTCGACGAGCTTGGCGATGCCAACCAGAACCGAGAACGGTATGGGCACGGCCGAGGGGCGACAGACTCCGGGATTTCTGCCACCGAGATCTTTTGATCGAGGCCGATGATTCCCAGCGTGCGCAGGATCTGCACATGCGCTCTGCGCTCGGCCGTGGGCGGCACCGGGGTCTGAGCTTTGGTTGGATTTGTCGAGCGGCCGCGACGGGCTGGGGCAAAGCTCAGAGGTCGCCGGACCTTCTTCCCCGGGGCAGGCAGGACTGCGTTGATGTTCTTGGCGGCCTCCGAGAGGAAGTTGCCTAAGGTCAACGCGTGCGTGGCGGCGGTCTGCTTCTTGGTGCGTCTCAGGGTCACCGGCGGCGAGGCAAAGCGACCTGGAGCCGATCGAGGGTCCTCGCGCTGGCCTTCTGCTTCAATGCACTGTACAGCGGTGCTAACCTTTACATGTAAATCAACTTGGTTTCCAAGTTCATAAAATGCAAGCATCAATGATCTTGTAATGTCAAGTAAAGGTTTGCACCGCTGTACTTATTGTTATAACACTAATATATGGCACAAAATCTTAATGGCTGAAAATAAAACACGTTTCCGATTGTCATCCACAAAAGATAATTGAAAGTAGAACAGTAGAAAAATCTCTGGAGTTCAGTTAATATACAAAACACAATTGATCTAGGAATACTACAATATAGAGTACACGGTGATCTTATCCTAAGCACGCCATCCTGTATCAGGTACACTTCATCACTTAGCTGCAATGCATTATTTAATTGACTTCTCACCGCTAGCTGCTAGCCAAAAGCTTAATGAAGTCTTGAAGCTAGTACTGAATTATCATTTCGTCACCGCAAAAATATCCAGTTGGAAGAGATGCCATGAGGCGTTGCATCAAAAACATGGTGGGCATGATAATTACAAGCTTCCAAAAACCTCGTGCCAACACCTGGACAACCCAATTGCGGAATCCTCCAAAAAAGACACACATTATTATTTTTCCTTTGTTGAAACAAGCAAGATTGATACATACGTCAATGCAGCTGGGCAAAGCTCTAATCTTATTCGATGGCCTAATTCTTAACAAGATGGCAAGGGAATAATACCGCAAAAACTGAGAGGAACAAATAGATCACTGAACACTATACCTGCACATCGAAGGAGTCATACTGCGGGTGGGGCGAGGTAGGGAGGGTTGGGCGTGGCGGTGGTAGATGTGGTGACTACTCGCGCATCAACTGAGGCGGGGTGGATCGAGCGAGAAATACGGGAGGCGCGTAAGGTGGAAAGAAGACGAAGTCAGAGAGGCGCGTACGATTGAGCGAGCGGCGATGTTGAGGACGGGACGGCCGCGTTGTGGGCGGCATGAGGCGAGCGGTCGGCGGGCGCATGTGTGGGCTTTTGGGCGAGCGGTGATGTGGGAACGGGACGACAACGATAAAGATGGTGTGGGCAACGTGCCGACGTGAGGCGAGCAGTAGCGGTGGGAATGGCAGGGCGGACTGTTTTACCGCTAAACACGGTGCTATTATGAGCCGATGGATTAGATAGTTTACGGCCGAGATGCATTGTATCTGCCCGCTCTCTCTTTTTATATTAGTGGTGACTAACGCTGAAATTCTCTTTGTGTTTTTTAATTATTAATGTGATAACCACTACACGAGTCGACATTCATGATAAACGTGGTGAGCACCTTCATTTTCTTTTCGTATCTGCATCGTTAAAATGTTTACGAAAATGCCTTGTGTCGGCAAGGACATGGACAATAGGAATATTAGCTAGCTTTTATAATCACTTTTGAATGGAAAATTTGATAGGGTGCAAATATTTCGAAGATATATTTAGGACTTCAGCAAACTATGCATCCTGTTGCAGGCACCGGCAATTGGTTGTCAATGGTTCAATACTTTGCTGGATGCTGATATATACTCAAGCAAGATAGCTTCTGCGAGAACATTCTGTATATTTGAAGAGGTTTGCTCATAATTAACTGATGTCGATCTGTAATCCAATGATGCATTATGACTGCTTTTTTTTCTCTTCTTATTTTTATTGTATTCGTACAATAACATTTCCCATGATACAAACCTGTCCTGGCAATATAATTCATTTATCTGTACTTACAGAAAATCAATATCTCTTTCGCACATTGAATATATGGAATCATGAATTTTCTCGAATAATAATGTCAGTAACCCCCCTAGCACAAGGTTTGGTCCTGATGTACTTTATCATGATTTATGATGCGCAAAGTAATATGCTCAGATTCTTTTTTACTTATCCGGCTAATGAGTAATGACATGAATCTTGCATGGCTAATGAGTAATGCCCAATCTGTCTTTTATCCTTTATGTTGAAGATTTTGCAGAATTACTGGCTCATACTCCAGCAATTTTCTTCCCTTGTCCTTATGAATTACAATGCAGACACTCACTTCTTTCTACAATTCTGAGTTCTGTAGGTTGAAAAAATACGTGGTGCGGGTCTTATAAAAGGAGGATCACTAGAAAATGCTATGGCTTGCATGTGAAGAATAATATGCTGAAATATGTGTCCTGTGTTTATAGTCCATTCTAGCTTGCTATAGAACAGTGGATTGGTGGTTTCCTTGTTGACATATTTGTTTTCAATGCATCTGATGATGACTACATGTATGAATCAATCATCCGGCTATAGAAAAAAAACGAGTAATTTTCTCGTGCAGTATTAACAAGTTTTTTTGTTTCTCATCCAGGAATAACTTAATGATTAAGTAATCATGTGGTTGTAGTTACTAGAGCTTTATAAACTAGATATGCATGCTCAATATGATTTTGTAGAAGTATAGTTTAGTATATGAAATTGCATTGCGGATTCTTACACAGCTTAATTTAATTGGTGCGTAACTGCTTATAGTTCATATTCACAAAATAACATTGCAGGAACATTATAAGTTGTGCATATGCATTATGATGTTGTAGTAATTGGCCATCCTCGTGTCAATTTATAGTGAGATAATGGTATTACTTGTTTGGCAATTGACAGTATGACTGACGGTTGGCTAAATCCACCACTGCGTTTTGAGGATGAACCTTGCCGACACAAGATTTTAGATCTTATACTAGGTGATTTCTCACTTCTTGCACGGAATGGCAGCCAGGGTTTTCCTATTGCTCATGTGGTTGCCTACAAGGTATGTTTTTTGAATTCAGTTGACTACACCAATGTTCTTGTGGTGTAGCAACTGCATCTTATAACTTCATCACACCTCAGTTTTCCCGCTGGTACTACAATTTTTTGTGCATTCGTGTTCCATGATCATTTGGATTATGTATGTTTAGCACTGGTTAGATTTCCATACAGTCCATCTTTGGGTTTGATTTACTCTGGGTTTCATTTCCAGTTTATTTTCTAATTAAGAAAGTCTTGGAACATTTATTAAATCTTTGGGCTACTTCAAGAATATACTCCCTCCGTTCCAAATTAATTGACATGCATTTGTCTAGTAACGAATGTATCTAGACACTATACAAGTATAGGTACATCCGTATTTAGACAAAGCCAAGTCAATTAATTTGTAACAGAGGGAGTACCTGTGATTAATTCGTGTGAAATGAATGTTAAAATATTTTTTCACGTGGTTCTGTTCAGCTTGTTTACTTTGCAAGTTCGCGTGTCATTTTTTTGGTTTGATTCAGTGATCATCACATTGACTTGCCTATTTTTCTTGAACACACCCAAAGAGTTTCATTTGTATTAGAAGAAAGGCTTGAATGGCGCATAACGTAACCAAACTGTGACCAGAAAGAAAAGCAAGAAAACAGAACAGATAAAAAGCAGCACCGCCACAACTGCACAAGCCTGTCAATTACTCCCTTTACAAAGTAAACATTCAGTACCATTTGTAGTGGTAGGCAATAATGCTATGTACTAGTTCATGACAATGAAAACTATGAATACCGACTCCTGAACCAATGATAGATCAGAGATCCAGTCAAAGTTTGGCAAAAGTTACAGTTGATCCGAAAGGGGGCATCAGTTACCAAGTAGAAAGTACGGTTATTCCGTTATTGTGATAGGCTCACAGCTAAAGGTTTTGCAAGTTGCAATAACACTCGTTATTCTGATTGTGACCTTAAACTACAGACAACCTTTTTGTTCTTCTTGGCACATCATAACCTCTTTGCTTTCACGCACTGCGCTGTGACATGTGGTCCTAAGAAAATACCGTGTTTATCCTGAGCGATAGCATATTCCCTGCTAGTTATCTTTTTCTTTCTGCACAAGAATATTCTATCTGATAGAATGAGTTGTAGAGCATTGTCCAGTTTTGCACTCCTATGTTATCTTGTTTATTATGCTACACCTAGAGCTGTAAACCATTCTGACATCTGAACTTGATAATTTCCTTTTCCGTGACAAAGGCTGGCCATGCCCTGCACAACTTTCTACATCATTTATCGGGAAAGATCACTCCGGACCAATGATTGCTTGCTTAGCAACGTGAAGCCTGTGTGGGTGCTGTTTGTATATTGTTGATAGTGGCATGAGAAGAAGATAGTGGCAAGGAAGCTTAGGTCAGGATAATCATCATCTGATGACCCTCGTCCTAGCAGCACAAGTGTACGCTTTATAGATCTTCCATCTCTATGTATTCCATATCTTTGGCAAGCAGTGTCTTCAGTTTCATGTAAGCTATAATCATCGTCCTTCCGAGAAAATTGATGAAGAATCATATGTAGTACTCCAGGTAATTTAGTTGCAACAGCATGCTCAGATCTGCCAATCCTGCAGAGTGCAGGGAATAGGTGTCTCTCTCTGTGTGTATGCCCAAATAACTGAACATTGATCAGCCTGAACTCGTTTCAGTGAATGTTCCATTCGATCCTGAATTCTGGACGCAGAAAGGAGGCAAAACCATTGGTGGCCACGTCAAAGGTTCCTTCTTTTGGCTGCTGCCTGGATAAGTTCGAAGGAAGCTGAGGTGCCGTGGCACAAGCATATGCGGATGGACGTGTGGATGCGAAGCTGCGAAAGCGACCTGTGGGTGTCGTGTCTTAACGGAGGTAACAGTCGACTCGCTGTCTGTAGTGGTGATGGTGGCACTAGTAGGCTGATTGATGGAGATTTAGCCGACCGAAAGCGCATTGCGTAGCGTAAGTTCCCGGCGGCTACCGGCGAAAACCCAAGTCCTACTTGTCTTCCTTGACGAGGCAAACCGGCGCCCCGGATCCGGGCAAAGCTCTAGTAGGTGATAACAAACGTGCGGTGCTTGCCTAAATTGTTGTTTTATCTTGATGGATGTTTTAGCTCTATGTTTGCCAGGTGGTTTGTTTGGTCAGAGTTGGAGGGCATGCCAACTTTTTCTTACAACGATGGCATACTAGGATATACTCAAAAAACTGCGTACGCAAGCGTTTCTAGTTCAGGCAAAAGACGTTTGTTGAAAATCTTACAACGATGGCACACTTTTTTCTTCACCTAATTTAAACTTCTCTGCGCATATGAAGAATACTAGAACTTCAATTTGACATGTTGATCCAATCACAACTCAACATGGGAGTAGAATATAGTAACAGTACAAATGGATAATTCTAAACATTCAAGTGCAAATTTAAACGGAGTTTTCAGACCAAATGCATGAGTAAAACATATAACAAGTCGTAAAGCAAATTCATGAACCAAAAGATGGAGAGCCTCCAAGATCATCACGCAACACTGCCCGTCGCCATCACCCCTAAAGTAGCCGAAGCTCCACCTCCCATCATTCCGGCCCGAGACATTCTTGATTGCAAGATCCACACCTCTCTAAACTCCCAATATTCTATCGTCTTCTCATCCATTCTCAATGTATATCGTGATCAAGCGAGGTTTTTACGGTGGAAACGCTAGGGGATACCGGCGCGGCGTCGTGGCAACTCGCTACCATTGGAGCGTTGTCCTCTGGTGCACAGGTGGAGCCAGTAGGGGGTCGAGGAGGGTCGACCGACCCAGCTCAGTTTTGGCGAGAAAAAAAATATACTTCTAGATATACATGCATACCGCGTACAGTAAAGAGCAAACCCTCCCAAATCCCAATCCCCTACCCCGCTCCTCTCCACGCTCGTCTCGGCGGCCCGCCCCCGCATTCCCGGCGGCCCGCACGCCGGCGCCGCGCACCAGGAGGCTGCCCGCGCCGCGGACGCCCCACCTCGCCCCGAGCTCGTCCGGTCGCCCCCGCCGCACAACTGCTCGCTTCCTGCCCCAGCCCCAGTCCTGCTTCGATGGACATGGACTCCGACGAGGAGGCTGCCTGGCTAGAAGAAGAGAAGGCAATAGAAGAATAGGAGGCAACTAAGGCAGCTCTGTTGGTTGAAGAAGAGGAGGCAGCGCGGAAGAGGGCACGCCTAGAGGTTGATTGTTTCCCCTTTATCTTCAGTTTTGATGTCTATTTGTCTAGTAATTAGTAGTGTGTAATTAGTAGCTGTGAAATCTTTGCTCATAGTTAGTTTTTGTTTTCAATGTTGTAGGCAAATGTTCCAGAAATCTTTGATCTAGCAAATGTTGTTGCCGATCCTGGAGTTCGGAGACCAATTGATCCTGGAGTTCGGAAGATGGTTACTTGCTTCCATCATTACAAGGTAGAAATCTTTAATGAGGTGCTTGATAAAAACATAGTTGAGATGAATCATAGATTTTCTGAAACTTCTACACGCCTATTATTGTGCACTGCATGCCTTGATCCTAGAGACTCATTCAACAGCTTTGATAATGATAAGCTAGTTGAGCTTGCAACTATGTCCTCTGCTGATTTCTCTTCGCATGATTGTTGTCTATTGGTTGACGAACTGGACATATATGTTGATGTGATGAAGAGAAGTCCTGAATTCATAGCTTGTGACAGTCTGAGTGATCTTGCTCTCAAGTTGGTTCAGAAGAGACAACATTTCACCTTTCCATTGGTCTATCGTCTTATTACACTTGCTTTGACATTACCTGTGGCAACAACATCAGTTGAGAGGGTTTTCTCGGCCATGAATATTATAAAGTCAGATCTTCAAAACAAGATAGGGGATGATTGGCTTAATGATTTGATGGTTTGCTATGTTGAGAAAGAGATATTTGCAAAAATTGATGACAAAAAGATTATGCTATTTTGTATGTCCTTCTTGTTCTTTATAGTCATTTCGTAGTTTTACTTGATGAAATATGCAAATTGAATCGGTTTGGACCTTTTTTTTAATACACTTGCTTTTCTATCAAAAAAAATTAAACCTTATTTTTCCGACCCGACTCAGTTCAATTCCTGGCTCCGCCACTGCTCTAGTGCCGTGCTAGAAACAGTTGTATTTTTTCCCCACCATTGGAGCTACTAGCAAAAATAAGAAAATGCAGCACATCGATCTGTTCCACCTAACTATATCCACTTGCCCACCATTTGAATACGGCTAGTGTGCGGCCGTGTCTGCCATTTGCACGAAAGATTCGTCGTCAGGACATCAGGTGGATTTTGTTAATTCATCTACCGGCTAACGGAAAGCATGCATGGCCACCCATCCTTCCTCGGGAGGAACAAAAGAAATGACGAGAGAAGGAACTGCGAGATTCCCTCAGTGCATCTTTTCTAGGGTTC